>CAMXCT020002167.1:0-82500 GCA_947184155.2 Cladocopium goreaui
GCGAACGACACCTCCATAAAAGGCTGAAATTCGCCCCAGCATGAGGCGGCCTTTTCCCTTTCGCCCACCACGAGATCTGACGCCATGGCGCAGTAGTGGCCTCAGCCGGGAGGTTGAACAAGGGAAAACATATGAACCGTGGGGATTTATATAGCCATCAAATCGCAGCTTTACAGAAACCAGGAAAAAATGGAATTTTACCCATGAAGCCTTGGGTCCCAGAAGCAGCAGACATTGGAATTTTCGCCAGGTCCCGGTCCTTTGGCCTGGCTGTTGGAACCTCGGATGACTGTTGGTTTGCTCCAGAAGGACTCAACTCATTGTGTCAAGGAGAGTTCTTATGGTCACTCCCGGAAGGCAGGATGTGGAGCCGTTGGTCTCAGTTTGGCAGGGGCTCCACCCATTCTTGTGCCAGGGCAGCAGTGCTGGCGGCGAGGCCGCATCCTATGGCAACTTAGTGGACGCGCAGGAGCCTGGTGCCATTTGGGTCTCAGGAAGCCAAGGTCCATAGATCGGTGAACCCTCCCAGTGCATTGGGGGTGCCCAGGACACCGACTATAGTCACTTTAGTCATTTCACTTCGAAGCTCGGCGCTGAGAGCAGTGGATGGGCCACAGTCGAGATGTGTCCTTGGATAGGAAACGCGTTGAAAACCACCAGATCATCCGAACTTTTGGTCAAAGTGGTGCCAGTTAGAAGTTGACTTATATATATATAGATTATATATAGATATCCCCATCAAACTTTGGTAATATGTATCATGACCCTAATCCTGCAACGCGAAACAAATCCCTGAGCTGGGCACAGGTTGACAGATGCAGATGGCATGGAAGCCCAGGTTTTTGCGTGGTCCAAAATCTGTCCCATCCCCATTTCTGGTGAAAGCGCCTGGAGAGTGTCGTGTGTGTTTCCTTCACAATGCCACACGATGTGAAACAATTCCCCTCTGGCTATTTAACATAGCCATGGTATAGATGACCCATAGAAATAGATGATTTTCCCAGCTAGAAACCTCCATTTATTTTGGGGATTTTCCATGGCTATGTTAGTCATAACCAGAGGGTTTTTTTCGTTTATGGATGTTGTAAACAGAGTCATGAGAGTACCATAGAGTACCCCAAACCCCTGGTGACGACTGGGTCTCCGCCATGACACCGAGGTCGTTCCCTTAAGGCTGGCCTCAGTGAGCAGTTTGCTCCATTTCTTGCGACAAACAAATGGCTCAGTCAATGGCAATTGGTTGATTCAGTTTATTCAGTTTCATCAACCAAATCTGCAATTGGTTCTACTGCGTATTCCTGACTGAAAAATCACTTAAATCCATGGCAAGCTGCATGGAGTTGCACCTTTCAGAGGAAATAGTCGACAAAACGCACTCCTTTCGGGCACACTCTGTGTAAGTTTGTTGGACATTTCGCTTGGCACAAGAAAAATCACCGGCAAGCCCGCCAGGTTCATACAGAGCCTGAGGCAGGATCCAGTGGGTTGAGCTGGAGGGGATCAACTCAGCAGGCCATATGTCTCCCAAAATGCAGAGGTAGGATGGTTTTGTCTGCCATTTTCCCAATCGAATCATTTTAGCATCGCATATCTATGCCATGCCATGTCGCAGTGTTATTTTATTTGATAAAAAAAAATCAATCATTCCCAACCACATCTCTAGAGTTCCTGTCCGATTTGTAGAAAATTCATTCCGTCCAACCATTGCCAGGTCCTCCAATTGGAGCACCCGGAGCGCACCTTGGCGCGCACCGCCAGCGACCGGGAATCCATCAGCGATGGCCTCGCGAGCCGTTCGCCGGGCTCGGGACGGCCGTCGGCGGCGCCGACGGTGACCACCGTGGCGAGGGCGGACCGCAGGGGCTCCCGCAGCGCGCCGTTGATCAGCTTGGAGGATCTTGAGATTGAACAGGTGGGGGGATTGATGAAGGGAAAAACGTGAATGATTTAGCTGGTAAAAACTGGGGGTGTCAAGAGTACACTTGAGTTTCACCTGGTAAAAATTGAGGTTGACCTGGACAAAAATTAGAATAGCGCTGTATAAATTGGGATTTGCCAGATGGGTCATGCCACCGATTGAGATAATCTTTGCCACCCCTTAACTTTGGAGCAGACCCGCTGACAGGTGGAGCAGGCGGTCATTGTGACGCCCACCAACCAGCTGAAGCAGAAACACCTGGTTTTTGCGATGGTGCATGAGGATGGAACTGGGACTGGGAGGAAAGACAGATTGTGGAGGATCGAAGCACCGCATGGGACATTTGGGCTCAAAAGAGCTGTGCTTTTGAGAGGAAACCCTCCCAACCCTCCCAAATTCTTCTGTCAACATTGGCGCCAGGAGGAACAGCCTGTTTTAAAGCCGCAGCTCAAGTCCGTCCACTTCGTGGGGGTGGATTCCAACGTGGCACCTGAGGTCTGTTGGTGGTCTACCCATGTGAGGAAAACGCCCAGGAAACCCAAAAAGCAAAGGAAGTGCCCGTTCTCCCCATCCCAGAATCGAACATTGACAAGAAAACACCTACATTTGGCTGCTGAGTCCATGGCTTTCTGTGAAATTTCCTTCAATCCAAGATCGGCAATCCAAAATCTTTATCTTATATATTCGATTTTGGTTGGTTGAATCGCCATTTAGGTTTGTCCAAAAGTCCGGTGTACATCGAAATTGCCAATTTCAGAGAGAAAGTGATCATAAACCATGCAATTTGGCTTTGGTTTTTCCATGTTTTTTCCCAAACACTTTCAGACAAAGCAACTTCTGGTGGAAGGAAAATCACCGTGGCTTGCTCAAATTTCCACCTGGGATACCATGGGCTGGGCGAAGTCATCCATCCATTGGCGAAGGAGAGCCCCAACCGAAACCGCCTCTCTACTGGAGCCGGACCCCTGCCTCCCAGAGAGGTGCAGATGGGTGGTTCCCGTGGATTTCGAGGGGGTTCCAACCATCCACAGTTATCCTTTTGGTGGTGGATTTCACAAGCGTATGGAAAAAAAAGGTAGAGATTATGATGATTATGAGATATTTCACAACATGTCAGATTTATGAGATTCGATGGATGGTAGACAGACCCACAGGACACCCTGATTTGAGATTATGAAGCAGCATCAGTAAGAACATGGGATGCACATCCATTTTGGGCACGGTCCATTCTAGGGATGGTTCAATCCAATTCATAAATACCGATAATCTAAAAACCCAACTGGGCGTGGCTGAACATGGGGTATACATGGGTATACCGCATACCATATACACCCATGAAGGCATTTTAAAGGGGAAGATGGGGATTAGCCATTGGATTTTGGGATTCCTTATTTTCAGTGAAACCCAAGGGGAATGGCCATGGAATGATTGCTTGACTACCCCAAGGCCGATGGAAGACATCCTGAATTCCCACGGTAGACCTTTGCACCGGTGAAGTGGTGATATCTTTCATTATGGAGTGATGATGAATCAGTTGAGTTATCCGCACCCTATTTTCAGACAAACCCATAGCCAAGACTAAGGCTGATAAATGTTTTAAATCCTGACGATAGGTTCGCAAGGTGCTCTGCAACTGTCCCAGTTACAACCGATTGCATCCAGCCACTTCAGTGGGAGGTTTCTTCGTGGGGCGAAGTTGCTGATGTTATGAGCTGTATCAAACTAGGGACCCTTCAAATCAACCAATGATACCAATGAATCTAAGATGTTCAATTTGCAGCCTTGAATAGACAGCTCACATAGCCACATAGCTCTTGAATATTCACCGCAGACGCTGACAGGAGAAGGAAGTGGAAACTTCAGCCAGTGCCCCGCTCAGGGATCACCACAGTCAGCTGAACTGACAGCATGGTTATAGCTGCCCTGACTTGAAAAACGACTTTCTTTCTGTTTGCAACGGAAGATTTTTGAGGAAGCCGTTAAAAACAGAACTGAATGGGGTTGATTACATATGTATATAACTAACTGTATATACTTATTGTTTTATATCAAACACCAAAATGAAATACAGAACCAGAAGACGGAGTTTGGCGTCCACCACAAACATCATGCCTTTCAGGTAACGTCCCTTCAGAGGCTCCCGCTGGATCAAAATCCGCGAGTGGCACCTCTGAGTCGAATGTCCAGGCAGAAAGGGACCGAAATGGCTATGGCTTTGATGGGAGTAAGTCAATCAACGTGGGGATATGGGTGACAATTGTAACGACCTCACTGCGACGTCACTCAAAATATCTCAAAATAATGCTTACTAAGGGGAACTATCCCCAAATCACCGTCTTTCAGATTGTTGAATAGTGAATGATAATAGTATATAACTCAATAGCAATAAATGATTTATCCAGGGTTACAGAACTCCGACTGAAAATAGAAGAGGATTCACTCCGATTGACCCCAGAAGAAATTGGACGGTCAATGGATGTGGTTCTGGCGGTACCTCACTTTGGGCTGCCATACCCAAACGTGAAGTCCACCACACTGGGGATGTGGTTGTGTCATTTGGGTTTGTCCAAAGAAAGGGTACGGTATACGCAATGTGTTGGCCCTGCAGATTGGAAACCATTATGACATTATGACATTTTTATAAATACACCATGGATTTTTTGGGTGGTCTATTTTTGGATACGCCCATCTGAAGGAGTTTTGTAGAAACGTCCCATGATTGCAGGATGTCCACATAGAGCTGGAGATCGAGGACGTTCAAGCTGGGGCAACACCGGGGAAAGCTTTGGATGTTTCCGCTTGCGCATTTTCAATGTCTTCACCAGTGATTTGAAAGAGTGGAACATGGGCCTAGTAGCTTCGTTTTGCAGCGCGGACGTTGCCTACGATGCAGGCAACGTTGTTTTGAGTTTGGGATCAATCCTAGAATCTATTCATCGGCTGTCTCCTGCTTTCATTTCCCATGTGGACTCACCCTTTCAACCTCTAGGACAAGAAGACAGAGAGGCGGCGCGATGGGGTGACCCTCTCCTTTGGGATTATCCAACAGATTCCAAGGGTTCATTGTTTTGGGGTTCTACATCATACATTTGCATCAGTGGTTGGTCGTGTTATGTCGTGTTTAGTAACGCACGAATCTCATTTTCAAATACACCAATAGAGCACAACAATGTGATTGCTGGAGTTGTTCCCCTTGACAAATTTGATGGCGCTGCGAATGTTTGCTCCTGATGTGTTGCTTCTGACTTTCGGGATCTCACCAAGCATTGCACAGGGCTTGGTTTGTGTATTTGTATCTATGCATGTCTAGAATCTCCATGACTCTTACACCCTTGCTTTGACCCCATAAACTGGAGTTGGAACGTTAACCAAGGGCTTGGATTCAACTGGCACAGGCTGCTCAGATATACACATATGTCATATGTCATCTCAAAGAAATGTGCATACACACTATGTTTCAAATATACATGACTGTCCTCACTGTTTGTCATATGCGCAAAAATGTGACATCTCCATGTACATATAGAATATTAGATATATGATGCATATAATATATATATATACTGTATATTTTTCATGAACATATACAACTAGAAACATGAACATGGGTTTCTCTGAAACTAGTTGTATCCCCAAATTGACAGGCGCAGCTCCGGTTCATCCTCCAAGTCGGCCAAGGGTTCTCCGTGACATGGCTTGGAGAAATAACATCACTGAATCATTTTCTGTGCGGATATTTTTTCGACCAGAATCTGTGTGGAAGAGCTGGAACAACTGGTTCTTTTTGGGCGTTCTGATAGGCCTCCAAGAACTTTTCAACATTGAGACAAACTGATTTTTAGTGGTGGGATGACACAGCTACACTGCCGTTGCGGGCATTATTTGTAAACCGTTAAACCCTGCGGCCTTACGGAGCAAGTGGAAGTTTTTGAGTTTATTCTGAAGGGGGAAGCAGCTACCACCACCATTTTGATCGAACCAAGTGTCGGATATGCATCATTTATCCGATACCCCTTTTAGATCCTTTGTGTCTTTTTGGTCCTCCTCCATTATTACTATTTTGATATACATAGAACAACCCCACATGGAAATCCACACTTGTAGCCGACCGTATATTTCTTTAAGACCCAGTGGTACGAGTTAAATATCAATCTTTGGTGTTCAATTCGTAAATTAAATCTCAGTATGCCGAGTTATCCATTAAGTCATTAAGTCCCATTAAATCCCATTAAATCCCATTAAATCCCATTAAATCCCATTAGTTCAACCAGCCTTTCTTTGATCAATGGAACAATCTCCCCCAACCCCAGACTCCAGACGCTCCCCAAGGCGCATCAGTGATGAGGAGGCCTTGGCCGCTTTGGAGGCGATCCGGAACCATCATGGCTGGTTTTTTAGGCCAAGATCTATCCATGAATCAATTGGTTGATAATGTGGCTCTATATATATATATATATAGAATTATATACATATGATCATTGATGAATCATCTATCTAATTGATATATGATTGAGAATAATTTGATCATATATCAAACTGTCAATTGGATCATATTTGATCATCGAGTGGATATATCCATCAATCATATATCAACTAACGATCCCTATTTATCATCATCAATTGGATAGATGGTCAGGTGGCACAATGGCCTCCTCCCAAAGAGAAACACGCGGAGAAGGCTTGGGAGAGCAATTTGACGAATGGAGGCCCAAAATGTGTTTTTTTTTGAATATCCTCAGAATCCACTGGTCTATCTGTTTCATCATGGACTTTTCAACGCCAAATTATTGGTAAAGCTTTGGTGTCGACCCCCTATTCCAAGGCAAAAAACTGGACGTTCCGCTGGTGGTTTTTCAGCAGATCCAGCACCCGTTGGGCTTTTTCAGAGGTCTCCACTTCGGCCCCTGTGACCATGGTTACTGGACGATATGTGGACGAGGAGCTGTTTCTTTCCGCCTCGCAGCGGCCATTGGTTTGGCTTTTTTTTGTGGAATTTCTTTGGCAGCTGGAGATTATTGATGATATTCAGCCGTACATATGGGGAGTATCAGATATGGGGAGTATCAGGAAAACTATTTCGTTTTTGGTCATTGAGTCAGTGCTGCTTTTTTGCAATAGATTGGCGCATATGACTCATATGACCAGTCCTGGGAGATAGTAACAACGACAAACCAATGGTGGCAATCCCATCCAATATTGATTTCCACCATTTCGACCCCCTGAATGATACAACCCACCTGCCAGGTATCACACTCAGCCAACATTGAAGTGGTGGATAGCTAAAAAAAACATGGTGATTTGTATGCGTAATGATCAACAAAGCATAACCCCCAAAAATTCAATCTTATTCACTTATTCGCTGTTTTTGGGACGTTTTGGTTTTGATTCAGTGATCCATAAAGATCCACTTTAGTGCCTTAAAAAGCCCCCATTTCCATAATGCCCCGTAGATCCAGGAAAATCTTAACTGGAAACCCATGGCTTTTTACCATCAAATATAGGGTTTTCCTGTATTTCCCCATCATCCGATTAACTATGGTAAACATGGCAGATATAACTATAGTTAATGGGATTTATAAACCAACTTATAACTGGGGGGGCACCATCCTGTATGATCTTCCCAAAATGGATTCCTCCGCGAGGACACCCCGGTCACGCCATTGCCATCGCCACCCATCGCACCGGCCACGCCGGCGCCGGCGATGACGCCGGGCGCCAGCCCGCCGCCGTCGAGGAGCAGGTTCCGCCGGCTGGGGTTGAACGGATTTTTTTCGTGCGGCGAAACGGGAAAAACCATGGAAAACCATACAGGATGGGGCCCCCCAGTGATGTTTGTTGGTTTATAAACCAATATAACCTCCATTAACAATAGTTATATCTACCATAAACCATAGCTAAGCCACTTATAAGGCAACTTAGCTATCTTGGGGGCCCCATCCTGTAGCAAATGTGGATAAACCATGATGAAACATGACTGTTGGACACGTCACTTGAGGGAATCGTCAGCCGATTTCCGAGGGCGGCAGCTGCGGCAGCTGCAGCCGCTGCAGCCTGGACAGGCGACAGTTTTGTTGGAGGGTTTTTTTTGTGGGGAATATCTAGGAGTTCATCATTATCCTATGGATTTGATGGGGAAGATGTTTTTTTTTTTTTTTTTAATGGGTTTTATTTATGGACATCTTTATCTGGAGGTTCATCAACAATGGGATATTCACCGTGTTTAATGTGGGGATGATGGGAATAATGGTGAATATAAGTGGTGAATGTCCCATTGTTGATGATGACCATGCGTGTTTTCAATGGGACATCGACCATTTTTATAGTCCAAGCAATGGATTGAATGGACGGGAGCCAGTGGGAACCATGTTTTTTTAACCAATTTTTGTGTGATACCTACATCAATTCGGTGAAAGAAAGTCGGGAGCAACCATGACGTTGTTTAAATATTGACATCTAGTGAATCTAGTGACATCGAAGTGCTGAAATTGTTTGGTACCAAGAATCAGCCAATAGTCAGCACCAATTAGGTATTACGGTATGCTGTTCTACCACCCGCAAATGGTCAGTCATTGGATGCTGATGTGGGGCAAAATTCAAAAGCACCCAAAATAGATGGTTCAAGGTCCAGAAAAGGATGAAATGTGCCCAGCTTGTTTTTGAGGCACAGCCATGTGGGTTTTCCCCAAATTGCGGTGCATCTAAAATCCAATAGTTTATCATCATTTTCCCCAGGACATTGCAACAACATGGGGTATCCCAGATATTCAGAAAAATCCACATTTTAACCAGGTTGTGATCCACAACATATCGCAGATATTCAGAAAATCCACATTTAAACCTTGCTTAACCATGGTTGTCACCAGATATTCATTTGTTGTTTTTTTTTGTGTTCAACCATGATTTTGGTGATCCACGGTGGCCGGTTTATTTGTTGGGATGGTTTGAAGCCATCACTTTTGGGGATGGTTGGTGATTGTAGTACACACCATAAACCATCACAAATTTGAACAAAGATGGGTTGTACAAACCATTCCAATTGGAGTTTTTTTTTTTATATATGTGGTTATTTTGCTGTCATTTTTTTTGGCCCCAATTCTATTGGCACAACATTAGGGGGTATTTAGTTGTCCAGTGAGACTTCAGGAGTTTCAACGGAACTGAAATCATTCACCAAGCGAAGCCATGACACCGAATAAGTCACCTGAATATACGTATATACGTGTATATATATATACATACCCAATAGATATCACGCTTTTCTTTTTACGGCTCATACATCCCCATGGGTGATAAATAATTAGTCCACAACATATATACTAAAAACCGCAAGGATTTCTTCATTGTCTCCCCCAAGGTGAATGATTCCCCAAATAGTTCACCCAAAAGCAGTGCGCAACACATTTCATTCCCGAATCCCCAACACATCTCCTTACTCAAATGATGCATCACCAAATACATACATACATATATATGTATATATACATACATATCATACACCCAACAAATTTCGATAAATCCCCAATCAATCCGCAACATATCTTCCAAATATACCCCTTAAACATATCCCCAACGGGGCAGCTGTCGGAAGGTGCAGCCTCTGGTGCGCGTTCTGCCATGGCAGCGGCTGGCAGCCGCGTGAGTAGCGGAGGCAATGGCTGGTGGATTGTTTCTATATGTTTAGCCGGAGGTATATTCATACAATGCATATAAAAGGCATATACATGTATATATATATGTATGTATGTATGTAATGTAATGTAATGTAATGTAATGTAATGTAATGTAATTATGTATGTATGTATGTATGTATGCATGCATGCATGCATGCATGCATGCATATTGCATATATATATATATTTATACACATGTAAGTATATGTATAGATATGTAGATATAGATCAACAACAATATTAATGCTACGGATAACGATAGCAATAGCAAGAATAACAATAGTAACATCAATCTACTGTATCGGTTTGGGATTCAACATTTTCAGAGCATTCAGAGGCAGAAGTGATCATCACGTTTGATCATCTGGGGCCTTGAGCTGGCTCTAGCGAGAGTTTTTGGAAGTTCAACACTCAACCCCCCAACAGTTGGTTAAAAAGCTGTGCTAGAAACAAACAAACACACACACACACACATCCCAGCTAACTGTAGACTATAGATATATCCATGATGAATAGTAGTACTGTAGTATTGGTTATAAAACAACTCACCTCTGTTTTGGGATCCCTGCTGCCAGGGGCAGCTCTGGCCACCCTGGTAAGTCCCGAGCCAACCAACGGAAAAGAAGGCCTGGCTGAGTCAATCGCAACCCCCCCAGAAGGCAGAAAGTAGGAAACTCGGCGAAGTCCAATCCTCAAAAATTTGGCAGTAAATAACTTTTCCATCTTTTTTTGGGGGTTTGCTATACTTTTATCCTTTCTGTTCCGTTCTGTTCTTGTTCGGCGGGAACAAAGTAACATCAGGGGAGTGGGTCCCACTGAAGTGGCCCAAATCTTCTTTGCGTTCAACTAAAGAAGCAGTCACACTCATCGCTGAGCCCATCGTTGGTGTTGGTTCTGTCCCTACCTTATATTATTATTTCCATCATTCAAACGGTTGGTGGCATATCCCCAAGTTTTGGTTGGTAGTTATATACATACAATATGGATATAACTCAGTGATCCCAATTGTTATAGGTGAAATATCCTGATTTTTGCTCATTCTTGGTTAACACATTCCCATTTTCCAAGCAGCCACACCTATTTTTCCTGCGATCGGAGGCCTCGAGCGAGAGCAGCGAGAGCGAAAGCACTCGGTCTTCAGCGGTCGTTTTATGCCGTTGTCTTTATGGGCTCAAGCTGAAAGTCTGAATCTCAGTCTATGCCATGCTGGGTCGGCACCTCGCTCCCGACGCCGAAAATCAACTCGCTTTCAGCGCCGAAAATCGACTCGCTCTCGACGCCTCTTTACTGACATCGACAACATGATAACATCAACAACAAGAACAAAATCAACAGCAGTCTCCAAATCGACAAAACGAAAACATTAACAACCACAACAACATCATCAACATTCACATCAACATCAATGCCAACAGGAACATCAACAACAACAAAAACAACAACAACAACAACAACAACAACAACAACACCAACAACACCAACAACAACAACAACAACAACAACAACAACAACAACACCAGCAGCAGCGATGACGACGACGACGACGACGACGACTACTACTACTACTACTTCTCGTACTAGTACTAGTACTACTACTACTACTGCTACTACTACTACTTCTACTTCTACTTCTACTTCTACTACTTTCTACTAAGACTACTTCTATTACAACAACAACCACCACTACTACTACAACCATGTACCAGACTAATTACCTTAGTATCAATATATATATATAAATAAATATATATATATGTGTTTATTTATATATAATTATAAATATAATTATTTATATATATATATTTTTAAATCTACATACATATAGTTAAGAAATACATATGTATATATATATATATTCTCGGGAAAGATGATGAGGTTGCTGTGCGTCTGTATGCATAGGAACATGAGCCTTATTAACTCACCCCACCCCACCGGTAACTGATCATGAAAGAGCTGTGCCTGTCTCTGCTCTACGGGAAGAAAGATGATGAGGTTGCTGTGCGTGTGTATGCATAGGAACATGAGCCTTATTAACTCACCCCACCCCACGGGTAACCGATCATGAAAGAGCAGTGCGTGTAAGTGCTCTACAGCAAGAAAGATGATGAGGTTGCTGTGCGTGTGCAGGCATAGGAACATGAACCTTATTAACTCACCCCACCCCACCGGTAACTGATCATGAAAGAGCTGTGCCTGTCTCTGCTCTACGGGAAGAAAGATGATGAGGTTGCTGTGCCTGTGTGTGCATAGGAACATGAACGTTATCATCCCACCCCACCCCACCCCACCCCACCCCAAGGGTAACTGATCATGAAAGAGCAGTGCGTGTAAGTGCTCTACAGCAAGAAAGATGATGAGGTTGCTGTGCGTGTGCAGGCATAGGAACATGAACCTTATTAACTCACCCCACCCCACCGATAACTGATCATGAAAGAGCTGTGCCTGTCTCTTCCCAACAGCAAGAAAGATGATGAGGTTGCTGTGCCTGTGTGGGCATAGGAACATGAACGTTATCATCCCACCCCACCCCACCCCACCCCACGGCTAACTGATCATGAAAGAGCAGTGCGTGTAAGTGCTCTACAGCAAGAAAGATGATGAGGTTGCTGTGCGTGTGCAGGCATAGGAACATGAACCTTATTCACTCACCCCACCCCACCGGTAACTGATCATGAAAGAGCTGTGCCTGTCTCTGCTCAACAGCAAGAAAGCTGATGAGGTTGCTGTGCCTGTGTGTGCATAGGAACATGAACGTTATCAGCCCACCCCACCCCCCCCCCCCACCCACCCCACCCCCACCCCCCCCACACCCACCTGAAGGGTTTATCAGTGTTGATCATTCCGCCTGTACGGTACCCTGATGGTTCCCCCCCCCCAACCTAAAGGGTTGAATCCCCTTGAAGGGTTTCTCAGTGTTGATCATTTGCCGTGTAATGTTTGTTTATGATGGGGTTCCAGAAGTGACGCCTCAGTACCAATGGGGAAATGGAAAATCGACTCGCCCTCGACGCCGAAAAGTGCTTTTTGTGTTGGAAGTGAGTTGATTTTTGGTGTTGGGAGTGAGTTCTTGGTGTTGGGAGTGAGTCGGTGTTGGGAGTGAGTTGATTTTCGGTGTTGGAAGTGAGTTGTTAACCCTCCATGCTGTGGTGATGGGCCATTTGACAAAAACTCCATTTTTTTTTGGTGATGAGGGTCTCTTTGTTGAGAAATGATGCGACATTCAGGTGATTATGTAAATTTATCTAGCTCAATAATGTAAAATCCACATTTTCAGCCAAGTCCTATCCTGATGATCCACATCTTGGTAAGTGTTTTGTTGATTTAGGCTAAGACCAAATGTCATCTATTGTAAAGAATATATGTATGCATATACAATATATGATATGCATGTATATATATTATAAATACACTTTATTTTATTGATATCTATTTTATCTATTATATTTATATCACAATATATATATATATACAGTACACATGTTTCCAACCACCAAGTCCAAGATCTCAGTGTCCCAGGTGCCACCCCTCCGCAGTCCGGGCCGGGGTCGCCGGAGCAGAAGCAGGTCGGGTCGCTGGGGATATCAGGTCTGCAATTTGATGTTTCTGGAGGTTTTTTGAGGTCATTTCTTCCTCCTTTTGGTTTACTTATGTCACAATATATATATATATATATATATGTATAGTAAATATATATATATAGAGATTTGAAAAATGGATGATTTTGATGAATTTGGAGCATTTCCCTACTGTTTGCACACGCTTATAGTCACCATAGTCACCATTTAGGTGCTTGTTCACCGCTGTGGGCTCTGGGTACTCCTCCGTTCTGATTGGGGGCCGGGGCCCATATGGGAGCATTGAATATCAGGGGGATGGGATTGGTTGCAATGGATATAGAAACCAGAATCAAATAATCAAAGTATCCTAATACAGCCCAGTTATAAACCAGTTTGAGCATCCATAAATTGCCATAAATCCCAGTTTTTTGATGTTCACCCGCAAAAATCCATGAGTTTTGCCCCATACCTGGTGGTCCCCGTGGTGCAGCCTGAAACCTACGGTGACCACGTTGGCCAGGACGTGAAGTTCGATGATGACGATGGATCCTCGCCTTCGGTGACAGGCATAGCGGCGGGCATCCTGTGGGCGGACTTTCTTTTTTTTGCTGGTGGTGGTGGTGGCGGCGGTAGTGCTTGTTATTCTTGTATTTTCTTGTTATTATTGTTATCATTGTCCTCATTATGATTATCATTTGTCATTATCATTTGTCATTATCATCATTGTCATTTGTCATTATCATTGTCATTATTATGATCATCATCATTATTGTCTTCATAAGCTGAATGATCATGATGATGTAGTGGTCATCATTTTTTGTGACTCCGAGTTTCGAACCATAGGTGAGAAGACCGAAAGGCGCGAGGGCCGCAAGGGTTCAGTGGATTTGCAGTGGTTCCAGTCTTGCCCCAAACATTGTGTGATGAGCAAAAATGGGCTGGTGTAATCTGGTGTAAATGATATCATGTATATAATATATAATATATATAATATATATAATATATATAATATATATAATATATATAATATATATAATATATAATATATATAATATATATAATATATATAATATATAATATATATAATATATAATATATATAATATATATATAATATAATATATATATAATATAATATATATATATATAATATATAATAATATATATATATATGTAATAGATACATATATATATATATAATAGATATAAATGATGCTGAATTTGGGGACTTTGCACACCCGAGTTTGCTGCTTGCTACTGACCGTGGATCGATCATGTCACCGGCACCAGGCAGGCTTCTCCAGAGATCGAGGCAGATTTCAGTGGTTGATCCATTGGGGTGTTGAAAATGGGGTATACCCTCTGGTTATGTCAAAATAGCTATTGAAAATGACCATTTATAATGGATTTTCCCATTAAAAATGGTGATTTTCCATAGTTATGTTAGTTTACCAAAGGGTATACCCTCAGAATGCCCCCGCAGAGATCACGTTTTACCAAATTTTCAGATAGACCCTATGTTCATTGACTGGTTTATATCTCCATTATCCCATGATATTCCCATTGTATCCCCTATCTTACAGGATGGGGCCCCGAGTCGATAGCGTTCAGTTGCCTTATGGTTTATGGCTGATATAACTAGTTACTATAGTTAATGGGGGTTAGAACGGTTTATAAACCAACAAACATCACTGGGGCCCATCCTGTACCATCCTACTTCCATTGTGGACGCCGCAGGTCCGAGAAGCCGTGCCGACGCCGTCGGATCAGAACGCCCTGCCGACGCCGCCCATCGCGCCGGCGGAGCGCAACAAGGTCGCGGCTAGGGGATCCTCGGCGCCGCGGCGGCAACTGTGAAGCCTACATGGATTGAAAGAACAAAGGAACGATAGATATTAAGATAGATGGAGGGATGATAGATTATGATAGATTATGTGATTATGATAGATTATGATAGATTATGATAGATTATGATAGATTATGATAGATTATGGCTATGGATCAATACCTACCATTTTTAGTGGGATGAACATCCATAAATCCCAGCTATTTTGATGTGAACTACAGGGGTACAAGGTTTTGACACACTGCCATATTACCCTCTGGTAAATTAACAGTTGGACCCTGAAAATCAGCAATTTTTAATGGAAACTAGTCTTCCAACCCCGATGACTGCCAGGGTCTATGTTAATTTACCAGAGGGTAAGATAGATGGAGGGATGATAGATTATGATAGATTATGTGATTATGATAGATTATGATAGATTATGATAGATTATGATAGATTATGATAGATTATGGCTATGGATCAATACCTATAAGTACCATTTTTAGTGGGATGAACATCCATAAATCCCAGCTATTTTGATGTGAACTACAGGGGTACAAGGTTTTGACACACTGCCATATTACCCTCTGGTAAATTAACAGTTGGACCCTGAAAATCAGCAATTTTGAATGGAAACTAGTCTTCCAACCCCGATGACTGCCAGGGTCTATGTTAATTTACCAGAGGGCAAGATAGATGGAGGGATGATAGATTATGATAGATTATGATAGATTGTGAGAGGTTACATTGACATAACATTGACATTTCCTTTTTTTCCATGACATAAACCGTTAGATTCTTTTTACATCAGGTAGTACACCCAATGCCATAAACCTCCCATTTTGGGATGGTTGACTTTGACATTGACATTCCATCCTTATCCATGTATGGCTACACGATTTATACACGTATCTACATGTATGGCTACATGTATACACATGTATATATGTACATACATAGACGGGTTGTCTATCTATATCTATATCTATATCTATATCTAATATCTATATCTACATCTACATCTGTATCTGTATCTGTATCTGTATCTATATCTCTGTCTATATCTTTGTCTACATCTATATCTATCTCTGTCTATATCTATATCTCTATCTGTCTATATCTATATCTATATCTGTATCTGTGTTTGTATCTATATCTATATCTATATCTGTATCTGTATCTGTATCTATCTATATCTATATCTATATCTATATCTCCGTCTATATCTCTGTCTACATCTATATCTATCTTTGTTTATATCTATATCTCTGTTCCTCTATATCTATATCTGTATCTATATCTATATCTCTGTCTATCTCTATATCTATCTCTGTCTATATCTATATCTCTGTCTGTCTATATCTATATCTATATCTGTATCTGAATCTGTATCTATATCTATATCTATATCTGTATCTGTGTTTGTATCTATATCTGTATCTGTATCTGTATCTGTATTTGTATCTGTATCTGTATTTGTATCTGTATCTGTATCTGTATCTATATCCATATCTATATCTATATCTTTATCTATATCTATATCTATTTCTATATCATATATATTGAATTCTATGGCATATGGGTCAAGTCATTGGCGTAGTCATCGATCATTTTGACCTGGACGTTTTGAACCAAATTTGGCTGATTTTGGATAGGGCCATTGTCATAAGTTGTTATTTGGGTATGGATCAATACCTATATATATACCATTTTTAGTGGGATGAACATCCATTTACCAGCTATTTTGATGTTCACCAGGGGTACAAGGTTTTGACACACTGTCATTTTGGGAGTCCCAATGTATAGTCACATTGGAAATCAGCCAAATGTTTCGCTGACGAAACGCTTGCAACAAGTTGTTCTTTTCTTGGCCAACCATTGGTTGGCCTTGACACCATGCCCCTGGGGATCGAGTTGGGACGATCCTGGGTTCAAAATGGTGCATTGTGGATGATAAGAAGCAACAAACATGGTAAGATCAGATAAAACACTGTGGACATTTACACCGCAAACATGGTGTCTGAGTTTTTTTTGAAATGGCAACTTGTGGGCAAAATTGAATAATTTGGATACTTTGGTTGGTTCACTCCGTAGTTTTGGTGGTTTGATCTCCAGGTCGGGTTGGTCGAATCCTCCAAACATCTCGCTGGGAAAATCGTTTCCGAAGTAAGGCTCCGCCAGACCCCTGCCGAGCCAAAACAGATGATGAGGCGCATCTCTGCTTGAGAGCTCTGAATATGGTGGTTTCGGGAGGGGAAACTGTGCAGAAATTGACGTTGTTCTTTATTGTACCAAAAAAGTCCAGGATTGGTCGAAGGGCAATCCATGTAGACTTTTTTTGCCTGCAAAAAAAATGTGGCTTCTATACCGCGACACATGTTTGGTGTACCCAAAGAGTCTCAATGTGCCAGAACAATCTCCAAAACTGTGGGTCGATTTCGATTACGCCGCCCAAAAAAATCATGCCATTTCTGCACCCTCAGCCGCTTTTTCTGCGAGGCAGATAAAGGCCCACCCGTTTCTCTTCCTAGGCCCATGCCACCTGCCTCAATCGGCAGGGGTGGAATTGGAAGCTGAGAATGTGGTGATTTCCTGTGGCAATCTGTTTTTCTGGAAGAAAAGAGAATCAACCAATTCCATTTGTAGAACATAGATAGAAAATCACCTAGGATAGATGGAATAGATAGAACATCCACCACTATCGCTCTTGGGGAGGCTCCAAGTTCATAGTCTCACTGACAACACACGAAATCAGATACCCAATATAAAAAGGGACAACACGTGGGATGTGAACAAAAACTGGTGGCAGTGAAGTATCGGAACTTCACCCACTTCAATGTCAATCACTCAATCTAATGGAATCCAATCTTATCTTTTTGGTGAAGTCAAAATATATATATATAATATAATCATATATATATATATACATTTGATATATACATATATATAGATATTTGATATATATATATATATATATAGATATATGATATATAAAGATATAGACATTTGATATATATATAGATATTTGATATATATATATAGACATTTGATATATATATATATAAAGATATAGACATTTGATATATATATATAGACATTTGATATATATATATATAAAGATATAGACATTTGATATATATATAGATATTTGATATATATATATATAGATATATATATATATAGATATATATAGATATATATATATAGATATATATATATATATTTGATATATATATATATTTGATATATATATATATTTGATATCTATATATATATATACACACATGTATTCAATGTCTTAGCCGATTTTTTGGTGAAGTCAAAGGCATCAACTCTGAGGTCTGCCGATTCCATGCCAGACAAGGAGCGGAAAACAGGCGTCCAGCATGCTGCCCGACACCCCATGGAAAACCCCATGTAGATCTACAACTTTTCTAAGCGGCAGCAGACTCTTGCAACAGTTTTGAATATGTATTCACTGAAACGTATACGTGTTCATTTACACATTCATTTACATATACCAATATAGATACATATGTAACGTAAATACACATGAAATCTCATATTTATATATATATATCTAGGTATACACATATGTAACATACATCTACATAGATATCTATATCTATATCTCTAGGTCTCTAGATATCAATATCTCTCGATCTCTAGATATCTATATATATATATATCTCTATATCTCTATATATATATAAATCTATAGATAGATATCAACCGACGCGAGACATCTCCACGGCTGCGCCAGGCGTGTCCAGCGCCACCTTAAAGGTGCCCCGTGAGGACGACCGCGCGGGCAGCCTGAGCCCTTCCAGCCCTTCCAGCGCCTCCGGGAGCCGCGGGCGCCAGGGAGGTGCCCCTTTGGGTTGGAAGAAATGGTGGGTTTAATGGTGGACATGGTATATCTATATTTCAATGGATTGGTTTAAGGGAAAATCTACAGGAAACCATAGATTTTCCCATTAAATATGGGGCTTTCCTGTAATTTTTCCCTTAAACCAATCCATTGAATATTGGGTTATATAGATATATGGTGTCTCACAATGTAGGTCAATATCTAAATATGCTGGAAAAAACACTATATATATATATATATCTATATATCTATATATCTATATTTCAATGGATTGGTTTAAGGGAAAATCTACAGGAAACCATAGATTTTCCCATTAAATATGGGGGTTTTCCTGTAATTTTTCCCTTAAACCAATCCATTGAATATTGGGTTATATAGAAAAAAATGGTGTCTAAAAATGTGGGTCAATATCTAAATATGCTGGAAAAAAACACTATATATATATATATATACATATCTCTCTATATATATATATTATCTATATATCTATATGTCTGTATATCTATATATATCTATGTATATGTCTATATATATATATATATATCTATAAAATGGATATGGATACCATGTTTATATGGGATATTATCATGGTTATATGAGTTATTAATGGGATGTCTATGGATATCTATGGTTATCGATACTATAGCTCAATGGTTATGGTTGAATGCTTATTCTATGAGATATCTATGAGATATCTATGGTTACTGTGGTTAGTATGGATATTTAAGGTATAGATAACCATTGGGGATACTATGATATCTATGTTTTTTTTTTCCCCGAGATATCTATGCTTGGATAGTTGTTGTGGAGATATCTATAGTTTTTTAGGGTTTTAATAGGATTTTTGGATCAGATTTATGATTTGCTGCAAGATGAAAGGATTTCAGATGGCTTCACTGGCGGTTTTAGATGGTTTCACTGGGCGGTGTGAATAATGCCCGAACTAAATGGAGGTTTCTAGCTGGGAAATTCATCTATAAATACTGTATTTTCCAACAAGCTACTTTTGATTGCCGGAAGGTAACATGATTTTCACCATCAACAATAGGGGCTTTCATTGGATTCTTGATGGGCTTAAACTCCCCAACATGAGGATTTTTGATGATGAAAGTGGCTGAAAAGAGAGATTTACACATGCATAACTTGGGATTTAGTCAATGAGGATTTACTACTATTATTACCCTCTGGTGAATTAACATAGACCCTGAAAATAGCCTAGTTTTAATGGAAACTAATCTTCCAACCCCTATCTGCCAGGGTCTATGTTAATTTACCAGGGGGTATTGCATTACTCAAAATGGAGAATCAGCGATTTTTCACTGTCCAACGTAGGAATCTCACCATCTAAAACACGCAGGGATTTCACCATGGAATTTCTTGGGCTCAAGTCATGGTACCCCCAAAATTGAAATGGCCATGGTCATTAAAACATGGATCTGAAAGTCTGAACGCATGCATTTTTTGGGGCCAATGATTTTGATGAAATGGTCAGAGTCTGAAATATTTTTCTCCTTTTCCGTTTCTCTGGCTCTACCTTCGAATGTTTGGATAAGATAAAACATGATAAAACAGATGGACTCTCTCCCCATATTCTATTCTGGGGATGTAGGTGGATAGGTGTAACCAATATCCAAGATAATCCATATTAATCCATTCCATCTATCCAATGTCATACAATGGTAACTTGTTGAATATAGAATCTATGAATAAATGAATTGGAGGGCATTAAAGGAAACAACAAGTCGTTGATGACACCCCTGGGATGTTCACCTGGGTTTCCTCTGGTTTGGTGGTTTCATTTTTTAAAGTTCTCGAGTTCTATTCATATCTTTCCAGTTTCAGACAACAAAACCAGGAACCCAAGGTAAATTTCAGGGCTAAGAGCCCCTAACTCTTCGAATTTTTCCTGGTAGAAACCACATTTTCCGGGGAAAAATCCCAGAGAAATCCTCCAAATGTCTGGTTTTTCCCTAGGCGGCCAAGCAGTTTTACCGTCGACCTCTAACCGGCACCTTTCGCCGAGTCCAGCGGTCTCCCGGTGAGTGAGAGATGGGCAGATACGTTTCTGTTTCTGAACATAGCTAACATAACTATCTATAACTGTCTAACTATCCAACATATCTAACATATCTAACATATCTAACTATCTAACATATCTAACTATAAAAAACATATCTGACTATCTACTTGCAACTGCATAACTATACAAGTATATGACTGCATGACTATGTTAGTATAGAACTCAGTACTATACAACAAGATATTAGACAACTAGCAAAATCGGACGCTAGGGAGTTATTTTTCATGTTTATTTGCGGGGTAGCATAGTTATAATATACAATACAATACGCACGTATACATATACACATGTGTGTTTGGATTCATTTGATGCTCTTGATCCTGTGCCCTGCATGCCGATGAATAACAGATTTGATGAATAGAAAAAGTGAATGAATTCACCTGCAGAGTTGTTTTCTTCTATATATTTATATTTTTCAATCAGAGAGATGCTACGTGTGCGAGTGTGTATTATATATATAATTATATATAAATGTCTACAGATCCATGAACATTGATCCATTGATCTACCCAGCGTTGCCCCGTTTGGATATTTGACCAGAGTCTCTGGGATGATTGGCAGCCCAAAGGTGGCAACCACGGGGATCCAATCCACTGCCCCAGGTTGTTACGCAGGACTCCAAAGTGCTGCGAGACGTTGGGATGCCAAGGCTCAAGGATCCATCCTTCGGACAAATGATCCTACCGTTGAAGTAAAGGTTGTACATGACGAACTGGAAAATCACCATTTTTCATAGGTAAATTAGGTAAATCAACTATTTCTATGGCCGTTTTCAATAGCAAACTGTAACAAATTACCAGAGGGTATCCTTCAAGTTCCGATCAAGGGTGGAGTTACTCAGCTTGTTGTCCGTCACCGCTAAATTCGACATCAACCCGACTTTATGTTTTTTTTGCAGCTGAACTTGTCGCGACTTGAACCAGTGCCAGAAATGAGGGGTGTGTGTGGCGAAGGCAACTGATGTGGGGTTCAGCTTTTCCCAACCCCCTCAAAGCTAACCAATGAACTAGTCCTGAAAGCAGCTGCT
Source organism: Cladocopium goreaui (assembly GCA_947184155.2). Taxonomy (NCBI): domain Eukaryota; class Dinophyceae; order Suessiales; family Symbiodiniaceae; genus Cladocopium; species Cladocopium goreaui. The sequence continues at coordinate 21,951 of CAMXCT020002167.1, forward strand.
GCCACTATTTGTTGCATCCCCAAAAGTCCCGGAGTCAGGGATTTTCACTTCCATGTTTGCTTCCACAAAATCGGTGTGTCCATAATTTTGAGCCATAGATATTGTCATCTCAGGTACCCTCTGGTAAACTAACATAGCTATGGAAAATCACCATTTTTAATGGGAAAATCCACTATTAATGGCCATTTTCAATAGCTACGTTTATGTTCACCTCTCCCCTTAGTTCTAATGTTTTTTAAACTTGAAAAAAAAGCAAAAAAAAGGAAAACACATGGAAAATCAAAAAGCAAAACTTCAAAACCGAAAAAAACAGGAAGCAAAATAAATGGGAAAGCAAAGGAACGTCAAAAAGGGTGAACAAATGGGAAAAAAATGGACTTGTCCATTTGCATTTTTGTTGCTTTTCTTTTGCTTTTTCGATTTGCTTTATTTTTTGCTTTTGTTTTGCTTTTATTTTGCTTTTTTTTGCTTTTTGCCTGGAAAAAAGCAAAATAAAAGCAAAAAAAACGCAAACAAAAAGCAAATCGAAAAAACAAAAAAAAGCAAAAAAAATGCAAATGGACAAGTCCATTTTTTTCCCATTTTTTCCCCTTTTTGTCTTTCCTTTTTTTTCCCTTTTTTTCCCCTTTTATTTTGCTTTTGTGTTTTTTGGATTTTGCTGATTTGCTTTTTGGTTTTTCCATTTTTTTTTGCATTTTTCGCGCTTTTTTTCAAGTTTTAAAAAAATAAGAATTAACGGTGGTTTGGTGAACTTAAAGCTACGTTAAATTACCAGAGGGTAGTTGTCATGAAAGTCCGATTGAAAGTGACCCGGCCCAAAAAACCAAGGAATTACACATTTCAAGGCGCGGTTTTTCGGGTGGTCTTCAAGGCAGAAGATCTCGATGTTGGAATGGGAATATCACAGGTTGATGACAAGTGGGGACGAGTAATCTGCATGTTGCAATCATATGAGATGTATAAAGACTATGGAACCATCTATACATAGACAACTACACGTTTTTGCTTTGTGTCCTTCACTTCCTGCTGTTCTAGATTTGCAAGATTAGAGCATCTATCTTTCTGGGATCATCCTTGTCGTCTTGGTCAGTGCATTGGTCAGTGGATCACTTGGGGCGAGCCACGCAGTGCTTCGGATGCGAAGTGAAAATCCCCTAAGATCCCAACTTAAATTGGGCACGTCGATCGGATTCCGATTCCGTCGGCAGGACGAATTCGCGACCGCCGGCTGTGAATGCGGCAGCGGCCGAAACGCCAAAAACCAAGGTGCGACCGGCAGAGAACGTCAGCCTGTTCATCTTCGCGGATGTTCACCCTAACCTGGGTGAACCCAGAACACTTTGCAGCACACAGAAACTAATGCCAGGTGCATGGATCAAAACTTAAAGATTATCTTCCTTTCAGCTTTGAATGGCTGTACTATTCTCGATCTCTTTCTTTTTTTTTTGTTCTCCATATCTATTAAAAAACTGTATATATATATATTATATACATTATAAATATTATCCCAGCAGTTTGCAACAGACCAGGAGGAACGCGTTGAGGACCTGGAGGACTTACAACCGGCACCTTCAGCAGGGCCTGATGAGCCTTGGCTTAAAATGGATTGACCGTTCCAAAGCAGCGAGATTTTCCATGGGAAAATGGATGGAAATGGTGATTGGGTATATTTTCATAGGGAAAATGGATGGAAATATGAATTGGTGATTGGTGATTGATTTTTTTTTGGGCGTATATTCTCAGACAAACCCATTTATTGCAACAATTCAAACAGTGGGTGACTGATGATGAATCAGTGGATGGAATGGTAAATTATTTGACTTTTTGGACACGCCCAAATACGTAGTGACGCAGTGGTTGTGAACTATTAGTCCTGGTTTTCATCAGTTTGTTAATAGTCAATGGGAGTTAAAACACAAGCATCAATCCCATCGGAGTATCCCCCAAACGAAACCATGGCTTAGGTCTATTCGTTTGGGGGCATATTTTGAGCAGCACGGGATGGGATTTGTAATTGTTCTTGATTGGTGAATGGTTAATTGTTCATGGCTAGTGGAAGTTAGACTACTGGATTATCATTTACCATGAACCATTAGTATGTGTTTCTTTTGTGTACTGTCTGAATTACCATGTTGGTTATTTCATGTTTTTGGAGCATGTTAATCAATGCCATTTAGCATTAGCCATTCACATACTACCAACATAGTAATGGATTTATTAACAATTCCTTGTTTATTATTATCCACAAACCATTGTTTATTTATTTGTTTATTTATTTATCTTTTTAATTTACTTGTTTCATTTACCATTGACCATTCGCATTGGACGCTCCATTCACCACCGCGCCAGGAGCGCATCTCCACAACGAGGATGCCCTCGCTGAAGCAGACTGAAGTGGCCACTGAGGCTCTCTCTCTCTCTCTTTAATTATACACTATGTATTAATATGTACACTATATACACTATACACATGCACATTGTGTGTATATATATATACATATATATATATATCACACGCACACACACACACACGCACCATATACACTCTACTAAACAATCTACTCTATGCATATGATCCAACCCTGACAGGGCCTATCCACGTCCTCAAGACAAGCATCTCCCGTGACCTGGAGAGCCGTTTTGGTGGAGGATTAAGAACCCATTTCGGATGGGAAAACAGGATGAAGAAATCCATTTTAGTCGAATTTCATGTCGTTTTGGTGGACTTTCATCTCTTTTTAGTCGAATTTCATGTCGTTTTGGTGGACTTTCATCTCATTTTAGTGGGCTTTCATGTCATTTTGGTGGACTATCATCTCATTTTAGTGGGCTTTCATGTAATTTTGGTGGACTATCATCTCATTTTAGTGGGGTTTCATGTCATTTTGGTGGACTATCATCTCATTTTAGTGGGCTTTCATGTCATTTTGGTGGACTATCATCTCATTTTAGTGGAGTTTCATGTCATTTTGGTGGACTATCATCTCATTTTAGTGGGCTTTCATGTCATTTTGGTGGACTATCATCTCATTTTAGTGGGCTTTCATGTCATTTTGGTGGACTTTCATCTCATTTTAGTGGGCTCTCATGTCATTTTAGTAGACTTTCATCTCATTTTAGTGGCATTTTAGTAGACTATCATCTCATTTTAGTGGGCTTTCATGTCATTTTGGTGGACTTTCATCTCATTTTAGTGGAATTTCATGTCATTTTAGCAGACTTTCATCTCATTTTAGTGGAATTTCATGTCATTGGTAGACTTTCATCTCATTTTAGTGGCATTTTAGTAGACTATCATCTCATTTTAGTGGGCTTTCATGTCATTTTAGCAGACTTTCATCTCATTTTAGTGGAATTTCATCTCATTTTAGTAGACTTTCATCTCATTTTAGTGGAATTTCATGTCATTTTAGCAGACTTTCATCTCATTTTAGTGGAATTTCATGTCGTTTTGGTGGACTTTCATCTCATTTTAGTGGGCTTTCATGTCATTTTGGTGGACTTTCATCTCATTTTAGTGGAATTTCATGTCATTTTAGTAGACGTTCATCTCATTTTAGTGGAATTTCATGTCATTTTGGTGGACTTTCATCTCATTTTAGTGGAATTTCATCTCATTTTAGTGGGCTTTCATGTTATTTTGGTGGACTATCATCTCATTTTAGTGGGCTTTCATGTCATTTTGGTGGACTATCATCTCATTTTAGTGGGCTTTCATTCATTTTGGTGGACCATCTTATTTTAGTAGGATTTCATGTCATTCTACTGGACTTTCATGTCATTTTAGTGGATTTTCATGTCATTTTAGTAGACTTTCATGCTATTTTAGTGGAATTTCATGTCAATTAAGTGGTGTTTCATGTCATTTTAGCGGAATTTCATGCAATTTTAGTAGGGTTTCATGTCATTTCAATGGATTTTCATGTCATTTAGCGGATTTTCATGTCATTTAGCGGAATTTCATGTTATTTTAGTGGGATTTCATGGGAGATTTGAAAATAGGAGTTTCTTTACCCACTACGTTCGGATTTGACATGGGATGGATGACCCCATAGTATTCCCATAGTCCCCATAGGTTTCACGACCTGAGCTGGATATCAGCCATGGATTCTGGGCTATGTTTGGAAGATGCCAAAACATGTTTTTGCCTCTAAATCTTGTGTGTTAGATGATGTTAGAGGTATATACATCTATACAAATACAACTATTATATATATATATGTCTATCTTCTATGTATATATATATATGTATTACACACACATATATATATATATCTTGTATATACACTTAGATATGTACATGATCTTAGACATACTTCACATATGATACACTGTGCATCGAGTTATTTTTGATGCGCATCCCATGGGTCCAAGGCCGCTGTGGAGCCGTCTTCGGAAGAGCAGAGGCGGGGATGCAGTGCTAGAGGACCTGGGACCCCCTGGAGCAAGGAAAATTTCATGTGGGGACGGGCAAAACCGTTTTCACATGTTTTCAATATGGCTTGGGGATGGGTAAAACCTATATAAAATCCTATAAATATGATTAAACATGAATGGGTGGAACATCCATGATGAGCTATTTGGGTGAGCAGTAGGGTACCAGTGCTTGGACCCATAGCCAAATTGGTTTCTCTGAAAATTGTAGGGCACCCAAAAATTTGATGGTTCATCACTTCACCATTTTCCATCATTTTCCCATAGGAATTCAACATAGCTATGGAAAATCATCATCTTTCATTGGGTAAATCAACTATTTTAATGGCCATTTTCAAAATCGTTTTTTGTATGTGTACCAGAGGGTATTCCATTCCCATCATCTGCCCATCATATTGCCATATTCATGTTGGGAACATTTGGGAACCCTGGCCATAAGCCTACCATCACCTGACCGTACCTTCGAGTATCCTCCATAGTCAGCACCTTCCAGGCCAACGAAGGTGCGCTCTCGAGAGAGTGACAGCCACGGGAGCACCTCGGCGCTCTGGAGATCCGACAAAATGAGGGGAACAGCCGCACAGATCAATGGTGATTTATTTGGTGATTCTACAGTGATTTGTGTGGAGGATTTACCCTCTGGTAAACTAACATAGCTATGGTATAGACGGCCCATAGAAATAGATGGTTTTCCTATTAAAAATGGCCATTTTCAGTAGCTATGTTAGTCATTACCAGAGGGTATTTGGAGACAATGGGATCTTCATGGGATTTTTCAATGGGACATGATGGGACATGATGGGATTTTCACCACGGATTTGTTTTTTGGATTACAACAACCAAATTGTTATCTCTCAGGTGCCACTACGCCTTTTCAAAACGGGTCAGAATCCCACTGGTATGGCAAAAATCGGATGAAGGGGATATGAGCAGCTGGCAATGTTGGTGATTTTCTGGGGAACAGGTCAGCCCATTGGTTAAGATAGGGATTCTACTGACCCCATGATCGTCCCAGATGAGTAGCGATTACCAACACAACTGCTGGTTGATGACTGATTGATGAATAGAGGGGTAAGGTCAAGGTGTTAAGTTCCCTCAAGCTCTGGCCCCCTATGTTTTCCCAACAATCCCTACATTTGTGAATCCATTCGCTGCTGCCCTACATTCTGGCTTCACCATTATCCACTAAAATTTGAGACAACTCGAAAAAAATATGGGTAGGAAATTGTTTGGGGATTTTTTTTTTTTAGTTTGGAGAATTTTTTTTGGATTTCCGGTTCTCACCATTTTCCATGCTATTTGCAGCATTTTGGAGCTGGAAACTGCCATTTCCACGGTATGTGCAACGGTTTTGAGTTCGAACCTCTCATTTTCCATTGTATTTTCCACGGTATTTGCAACAGTTTGCAGCATGTTCTGTCCATTTTCCATGCTCTTTGCAGCATTTTTGAGCTGGAATCTGCATTTCCACCGTATGTGCAACATTTTACAGCTACATTCCTCACAGTACTTGCAGGATTTTGGAGCTGAAGGCTGACATTCCAACAGTTGTTTGTTGTTACTGTTACTGTTGTTGGTGTTGGTGTTGGTGTGTGTTGTTGTTGGTGTTGTTGTTGTTGTTGTTGTTGTTGTTTGTTGTGTTGTTAGTGTTGTTGTTGTTGTTGTTGTTGTTACCGTTAGTGTTGTTAGTGTTGTTAGTGTTGCTAGTGTTAGTGTTGTTGGTGTTGTTAGTGTTGTTATATATATATATACAATATATATATACAATATATATATATACAATATATATATATACAATATATATATATACAATGTATATATATATATCTAACCAAAGTAGTGTATTGAAATGTGTGCAAGCTTGAATTTAAATAAAAAAAAACGGGAGGGGGGGATTGGGGGGGACGGCGCAGCGCCTCCCCCCCAAAGCAGATTGGAAACACCTATTTTCACATGCAAGGTGCTAGGTTGAATGTGATACTCAAGGTGTATATACTACACGACATGCACCTTGGAAACATGTGGAATGTAGGTTAAGGCACAACGATGCACAATAGTTTCATTTGATGTTATCATCGAGTTGGTTTAAGATCTATTTATATAAGGTGTGGTTCAGGGTTGGCTTGGGGTTTGAATATCATCCGCATGATAATGCAAACCTTTTAGGTAGATATATATATATATATATACAGATATATATATATATAGATATATAGATATATAGATAAATAGATAAATAGATATATAGATTTAAAGATATATAGATACAAAGATATATGTATATATACATATAGAAATATAGATAGATATATACAGATATATAGATATATGGTGGTATAAATATATATATATATATACAGAGAGAGAGAGATATAGATATATAGAGATATATATATAGATATATAGATATATAGTATATATATAGAGAGAGATATAGATATATAGATATATAGATAGATAGTATAGATAGATAGATAGATAGATAGATAGATAGATAATTAGATAGATAGATAGATAGATAGGTAGATAGATAGATAGATAGATAGATATGTATATAGATATCTAGATATAGATATATATAGAGATATATAGAAATATATAGATATATATAGAGATATATAGAGATATATATAGATATATAGATATATATATATAGAGATATATATATAGATATATATATATAGATATATAGATATATAGATAATTATATAGATATATGATATATATATAGGTATATAGATATATAGATACAGCCATAGATGTAGATATAGATACAGATATAGATAGACATAGATAGATATAGATACGTAGATATAGATAGATATAGATAGATATAGATGGATATAGATGGATAGAAGATGTTGCTCCACACCTCATGGAAAAGCAAAAAAGCAAAGAAAAGCAAAAAAGCAAAAAAGCAAAGAAAAGCAAAAAAGCAAAGAAAAGCAGAAAAGCGAGAAAAGCAAAAAAGCAAAGAAAAGCAAGGAAAGCAAAAAAGCAAAAAAGCAAAGAAAAGCAAGAAAAGCAAAAAAACAAAGAAAAGCAGAAAAGCGAGAAAAGCAAAAAAGCAAAAAAACAAAAAAGCAAAGAAAAGCAAGGGAAGCAAAAAAGCAAAAAAGCAAAGAAAAGCAAAAAAAACAAAAAAAGGAATAGAAACAAAGAAGCAGAGAAGCACTGCAGGAGGCAATAGAGTAAGCAGGAAGAAATCCAAAAAAAATTCCCTAAACTAAAAAAAAAAAATCCCTAAATAAATGGCCCTCCAAAAAATATAAACCAGCAACACGAAGGAATTTTTGAAAGTAAATATCCTGTCATCCCATGATTTATATCCACTATCCCAACCATGAATTCATATGGATGGGATTTGTTCACCACATTTCACCAACAAATAATGAATATGAATGGCATCATCAGTCCCTCACCTGAAGTCGAACCAAATCATGGATACCAACTCTAACGTCGCAACCCACTAGCATTTGGGAAAAGTCCAAGTTAGAAGTCAGTTCAACCAATAATGGGCTATAAGTGATACCCTCTGGTAATTTAACAGTTCACTATTGAAAATGGCCCATAGAAATAGTGGATTTACCCATTAATAGCATGGTGATTTTCCAGTTCGTTATGGGACAGTTTACCAGAGGGTAAGGGGCTATAACTGATACTTCACTTGATAGTAATACTTCTTTTGTAGCGTATCCAGTCATTTCGTTCTAACGGTTAACCAAGAAAGAAGGGGAACAACCTATCTCTAACCAACACCAAAAAGGGCTATAAGTAACCAATAAAGACATATCCAATAAGAAACCAATCAATATCCAACAAGTAACCAAATCCTGGTTAATACCTGTAGTTAACGGTTAACTATACCCTCATTACCTATAGATCAGCCCCATTAAAATAACCCCATCAACTATAGATAAACCCAATCAGCTATAGATACTATAGATACTATAGATACCCCATCAATCATAGATAGAGCACATAAACCATAGATACCCCATTAAACATCAGATAAACCCCATCAACTATACTATAGATACTATAGATAAACCCCATGAAATATCTCCATTAACACCATTAAATCACCAACTAATCCCTGGATCTTTCATGACGCCCCGAGGCCTCGAAAGCGCTTCCCCGGAGCGCGAACGGCGCCACACACACTTTGTGGGCGCAGGCGCCCGACACGAAACCGGGGCTTGAAATACATGGGGGGTCCTTGGAAAAAGTATGAAAACTTGATAAAACTTGTATTTTTTTTAAATTTTGTTCCTTTACATCATTTTTTCTTAAAATTTTGACGTGGAAATGTTGAAGCTTCCATGTTTGGACTGGGGTGAAAACAGCTGCGAAATGGTTCCCTCTGTTTTGGGTCAATTCGGCCAAGTGTAAATGTGTGTGTGTGTGTGTGTGTGTGGCGACAATGTAACATCCATCCTCAATCAGTCTCGTTGGTCAGGGAGTATACACGAGCTGGTGCGCAGCAAAAGTTCTGATCCCTTTCCCTTGAAAATAGTTGGGTTCTGCCTGTTTCATGGGCTTTCCAGGCATTTCGGACCTTGAAATTGCGATGTGCATTACAGCCTTCCCGCGATCACAGGTCCACAAAAAAGTCAAAGTCCGCCCACCAGCAGGACCTGAAGCTCCGGGGGACAGTTCCAGCTCCCTATGGGTCAAAGATGTTGTGTCTTTCAGAATGAACAAGTGTTATGTGCTATTTTTCACCAGTATTTTTGCCCAAATTCGTTGAGATCACTCCCACACTCCAGTCATCGTGCGGAAGTTTGGGAGGAGTGGCAGTCGAAAAAGCTGCGCTGCAGGCCTCACTTCAACGGCAGCTTGGCGGGGCAGTGGTTGACCCGAGATACCAAACGGATCCAAACGGGTTTTAAAACTTACCCTCTGGTTATTTAACATAGCCATGGAAAATGGACCATTTATAGATGGTTTACCTATTAAAAGTGGTGATTTTCCATGGCTATGTTAAATACCCAGATGGTATGCTGTCAAGATTTCTACTTATCCTCATATTGAATCGGTGGAGATGGTTGGTCCCTCCCCTGTGAAAAAGTGGTGTTCGTACCATAAAAGGCAGAATTCACTGATGCATAGGGAGTGAGTGACAGCGGCTCTTGAGGTCAGGGGAGAAGTAGTTGATTTGGCTTCCCTCCTATCATTTGGTAAGGATGGAACACTCAATGAAACAACAGTCGGCTAGAAACCAACAATCCAGCAGAAAGCAACAATTAGCTATAGTCCAAGTATCAATTTTGGTCAATTGGTTCATTCAATTCATGTATTGCTACACAGTATATCCAACCACACACACACACACGCAACCAACAACTATACCTACACAAGTCGATACTGATACACAATATATATATATACACACATACTATGCCAGTATATACAATCACCACCTGAAGAATGTTTCTTCGCTATAATCGTCAAACTGTGTAAGTAGCAACTAAATCTAGGTGAATATTACCAGAGAGGGAGGGGTTTGCCCCATGATGGGGGGGCTCTAGCGTATATTACGGATCTCCTATATATATATACATCTCTCACGAATCCAAGTCAGTTGGAATATGTTCATTTCAAAAAGTTTTTAGTGACAGCTACAAAAAAAACATAGAACTTTAATTTGACTAGGTACCATGCACGGTTTAATCTAAAACATAGAACTTTAATTTGACTAAGTACCATGCACTTGCATCTGACATCTGATCTGATTTCCCCAAAGATCCTGGCCCATTGTGCTTGGTTTAGGTCCAGCCTCAGGTCAGGCAGGACCTCCAGGACTTGCGTGCTGCCTACGCCCTGGAAGGCGCCCCCCTTTGCGCAAGCCGGTGGAGTTTTCCAATGGTTGTGGACGTAGAGATGGGCACTTATGACGGGAATTTCAGCTGCAAAAAATGGAAAAAACAATGAAAAACATGGGTTCGGACTTGAGTGACTTAAGCTTCAAGTGCTTTTGTGATCCTGATGAGGTGTTTGGTCCTGTTTGGTGGTCAACAAACATACGCACCTTTTGACGCAATTTCCTTAGACTTCAACCAACCAAAATGGTGATTGAACCAACAAGAGATGGGATGAAATGGGGGACATCATCCAAAAAATGCGATGTAAAACCGCTTAGTTCCTGTTTGGTGGTTTGAGATATCTACATGTGTCTACCTACATGTATCTACATGTATGTATCTACATGTACCTAAATGTATCTACATGTGTTTTTGTATCTGTATATATATATATCTATCTATACATACAGTATGTATGTATTATATATATATACATATATATATATACAGACTATTTACACGTACACCCGCGATGACGATTCCAAGCGCAGCCCAAACACCAACTCAACAGGGTTCCCCTTGGCTATGACTATCCGTAGCTGTCCGCATGACTTGGGCTGATGGAACCGACAAAGTTGTGGGGATGGGTCAAAATTATCACAACCTCAAGTTATGGATGATGTTTGAGTTCCGAAAAATGCCAAGCCTTTTGTGCTTTCAATGGTACCTCAACAACTTGACCATACCCAAATGCCCACGGTGAAATTCCTATTTTGGATCCTTACACCTCTATTTTTCAATAGTTCAATTACAACTTTTTTGGTGGATAAATGACCCAATTTTCAGACCCAAAGGTGGTTGATTTGTGCTTTTGCAGCAACTTTTGGGAGTACTGTACCCACAAATCAATTACCCTTTGGTACTCGTAGTTAACTTATCACTGATCACTATTTGGTGGTTGTTCTATTGGTACCCCAGAGTTTGCGGCCACTGCCACTGCTGCAAAAACACAAGGCCTGTTGTCCGATAGCTACGAAGCGCATGGGGCGACTGGAGCAGGCACGTTATATACCACAATACTCGCTGTTGTCCAAAAATTCGGATTTGTTTGGATTTACCACCATTCCTTACGGCCATTTGATCAATTAATTTTCTGGTCCCCATGGTTGTAGGGAAAGCAGTTGGGGGATCCACGTCCAACAGGCAGTGTTTCCAGCTGGAATTTCCTCGTTTTTTTTTCGGTGCATATGGCACTCTTTCTTGCTCCGGGGTGGATATGGAGTTAAGTCCTCAGCCATTGGCTACGCTGGAATGGTTCCTTCCTCCATACTCTCCAGACTTTCACGCAGAAAATTTCTAGACTCTGCAGTTCCTACTATTCACTAAAGGCTTTGTGTAGAATAAGCTCTGGATTCAATTCCCTTTACTTGGATGGATTTCTATTTGGTTGGCACCAGTATTTTCGTCAGGAATTCAACCCAGAGTTGAGTCCATGCTTGGAGACAGACGCTTTCCGACTATGTTGTTCCTTGGGTATCCATGCAAGATTGGCCATGATCTGTTAGGTATCAAACAGCTCTGGCTTTGTATATCATTGGATTAAAATTACCCTCTGGTTATGTCAAAATAGCTATTGAACATGGCCATAGAAATAGTTGATTTTCCCATTAAAAATGGTGATTGTCCATAGTTATGTGGCAGTTTACCAGAGGGTACCCCCCCCAAAAAATGGGATACAATACTCATCCCATCCCCTTAATGACCAAGTTCCACTTGCATTGGCGCATCGACTGATGTTCCAATGGGGGATGGCAAAAAAAAACCCAAAAATTGAGGGATGTGCTTATAATTGGTTACCACATTACACAAGTACTGACCAGTTTATGATTGGTAAAAAAACACCATTCACAGAGACCACGGTGAAAAATCGTAAGGACAGGAAAAGTGTCAAGACTATTTGGGCTTGATACTTACTTTAGAGATCATAAAACATCAAGATGCTACATGTTTGGCCGGATCCAAATTCTGAATGGGTATCCTGCATATCATCTGGTCATACTCAGGCCAGGTCGTTGCTGCGGAATGAATGCTTGTGACATGCTGCAGTGGAAGAGTGTCAAGAGTGGAAATGTTCAAGAAGCACGACGGAGCATGTAGGGTGTAGAACTGACCTTCATGGTAAAGGTTTGGCGTGCATACTGCATTTGTACCGGGTTGGCAGGTTCATTGTGACACAGTTTGTCCATGTTTTATCTGTTCCGATTGAATGATGACGATAGACTAAAACATGTATATAATGTATTGCATATGAAGGAATACATACATTACATTGCATTACATCACATCACATTACATTGCAATAGAATACACATACACATACACATACACACACACACATACACATACACACACACATACACATAGACACAGACATAGACACATACACACATGTAGTGTATATATATATATAGACATGTACACACATTTATTGTTTATAGACAAAGAGAATTGTTTGTTCTGTACTCACCTGGGGTCTTGCAGCCATGGAGGTGTGTTTCCTCACATCGGGCGAGACTCTCACAGTCCTTGATGATGAACTGCAAGGCAAAACAGCCAAGGCAGTGAAGAAAGCCTTGGCAGCCAAAGTTGGCATTTCCAGATTCAAGCAACATTTTTTTGTTGATGGTGGCTCGCATGAGATCCAGGATGATGAAGTGCTAGATCCAGTTCCAGTGAAGATCCAGCTGGTGGTCTTGGAATTCTGGCCACCTGATGATGAAGAAACAAAGAAAATTATCTTGGCATCTAGAGACAACGATGTAGTTGCTCTTGAAAAGTTGCTGCAACAACCACGAAATCCCAATGAGGCAGACAAAGACGGCAAGACACCCCTGTTTCACGCTGCAGTGCAGGGACATGTTCGACTTATGGAACTCTTATTGGAGGCAGGAGCCAAAACATATCAGCCAGAGTTTGCCAGAGGGCAGACTCCATTGTTTGCTGCAGCTCGCAATGATCACCTGGACGCTGTGCGCTTCTTAGTCGAACATGGTGCAGCCAAAGATCAAGCCGATCAAAATGGTGTAAGACCATTGTCGATTGCAGCTCACAATGGCCACCTTGACATAGTCCGGTTTCTAGTCGAAGTTGGTGCTGCAGCCAAAGATCAAGCAGAAAACAATGGTTCAACGCCCTTGTGGCTTGCAGCTCAAAATGGCCACCTCGACATTGTGCGATTTCTAGTCGAAGTTGGTGCAGCCATAGATCAAGGGAATAACAATGGTGTAACGCCCTTGTGGCTTGCAGCTCAAAATGGCCACCTCGACATTGTGCGATTTCTAGTCGAAGCTGGTGCAGCCATAGATCAAGGGAATAACAATGGTTCAACGCCCTTGTTGCTTGCAGCTCAAGATGGCCACCTCGACATTGTGCGATTTCTAGTCGAAGTTGGTGCAGCCATAGATCAAGGGAATAACATTGGTGTAACGCCCTTGTTGATAGGAGCTCACAATGGCCACCTCGACATTGTGCGATTTCTAGTCGAAGTTGGTGCAGCCAATGATCAAGCAGAAAACAATGGTTCAACGCCCTTGTGGCTTGCAGCTCAAAATGGCCACCTCGACATTGTGCGATTTCTAGTCGAAGCTGGTGCAGCCATAGATCAAGGGAATAACAATGGTTCAACGCCCTTGTGGCTTGCAGCTCAAGATGACCACCTCGACATTGTGCGATTTCTAGTCGAAGTTGGTGCAGCCATAGATCAAGGGAATAACATTGGTGTAACGCCCTTGTTGATAGGAGCTCACAATGGCCACCTCGACATTGTGCGATTTCTAGTCGAAGCTGGTGCAGCCATAGATCAAGGGAATAACAATGGTTCAACGCCCTTGTGGCTTGCAGCTCAAGATGACCACCTCGACATTGTGCGATTTCTAGTCGAAGCTGGTGCAGCCATAGATCAAGGGAATAACAATGGTTCAACGCCCTTGTTGCTTGCAGCTCAAGATGGCCACCTCGACATTGTGCGATTTCTAGTCGAAGTTGGTGCAGCCATAGATCAAGGGAATAACATTGGTGTAACGCCCTTGTTGATAGGAGCTCACAATGGCCACCTCGACATTGTGCGATTTCTAGTCAAAGTTGGTGCAGCCATTGATCAAGCAGAAAACAATGGTTCAACGCCCTTGTTGCTTGCAGCTCAAAATGGCCACCTCGACATTGTGCGATTTCTAGTCGAAGCTGGTGCAGCCATAGATCAAGGGAATAACAATGGTTCAACGCCCTTGTGGCTTGCAGCTCAAGATGGCCACCTCGACATTGTGCGATTTCTAGTCGAAGTTGGTGCAGCCATAGATCAAGGGAATAACATTGGTGTAACACCCTTGTTGATAGCAGCTCACAATGGCCACCTCGACATTGTGCGATTTCTAGTCGAAGTTGGTGCAGCCATAGATCAAGGGAATAACAATGGTTCAACGCCCTTGTGGCTTGCAGCTCAAGATGACCACCTCGACATTGTGCGATTTCTAGTCGAAGCTGGTGCAGCCATAGATCAAGGGAATAACAATGGTTCAACGCCCTTGTTGCTTGCAGCTCAAGATGGCCACCTCGACATTGTGCGATTTCTAGTTGAAGTTGGTGCAGCCATAGATCAAGGGAATAACATTGGTGTAACGAACGCCCTTGTTGATAGGAGCTCACAATGGCCACCTCGACATTGTGCGATTTCTAGTCGAAGTTGGTGCAGCCAATGATCAAGCAGAAAACAATGGTTCAACGCCCTTGTTGCTTGCAGCTCAAAATGGCCACCTCGACATTGTGCGATTTCTAGTCGAAGCTGGTGCAGCCAAAGATCAAGCAGAAAACAATGGTTCAACGCCCTTGTGGCTTGCAGCTCAAAATGGCCACCTCGACATTGTGCGATTTCTAGTCGAAGCTGGTGCAGCCATAGTCATAGTAATAGGACATGGTTCAACCCCTTTGTTTGCTTTGCGCTCAAATGGCCACCGCGCCTGTGCGAGTTCTAGTCTAAAGTTGGTGCATACCATATATCACTGGAATAACATTTTTGTAACTCCTTGTGCTTGGCTAAGATGGCCACCTCGACATTGTGCGATTTCTAGTCGAAGCTGGTGCAGCCATAGATCAAGGGAATAACAATGGTTCAACGCCCTTGTGGCTTGCAGCTCAAGATGACCACCTCGACATTGTGCGATTTCTAGTCGAAGTTGGTGCAGCCATAGATCAAGGGAATAACATTGGTGTAACGCCCTTGTTGATAGGAGCTCACAATGGCCACCTCGACATTGTGCGATTTCTAGTCGAAGCTGGTGCAGCCATAGATCAAGGGAATAACAATGGTGTAACGCCCTTGTTGCTTGCAGCTCAAAATGGCCACCTCGACATTGTGCGATTTCTAGTCGAAGCTGGTGCAGCCATAGATCAAGGGAATAACAATGGTTCAACGCCCTTGTTGCTTGCAGCTCAAGATGGCCACCTCGACATTGTGCGATTTCTAGCGAAGCGGTGCAAGCCATAGGATCAAGGGATAACCATGTTTTCAACGCCCTTGTTGCTTGCAGCTCAAGATGGCCACCTCGACAATTGTGGCGATTCTATTCGAAGCTGGTGCATTGGGAAAAAATAAGGAGGGGGGAATTGAAGATGAAAGAGTAGGAGGAGCAGGGGGGGGGACGGCGGGGTTAAGAGGGGGGAGGCTGGCCCTCTCTGCCCTTGAATAACGAATGGGTTTCAACGCCTTGTGGCTGCAGCTCAAGATTGGCCGACCTCGACATTGTGCATTTCAGTCGAAAGCGGTGCAGCCATAGATCAAGGGAATAACAATGGTTCAACGCCCTTGTTGCTTGCAGCTCAAGATGGCCACCTCGACATTGTGCGATTTCTAGTCGAAGTTGGTGCAGCCATAGATCAAGGGAATAACATTGGTGTAACGCCCTTGTTGATAGGAGCTCACAATGGCCACCTCGACATTGTGCGATTTCTAGTCAAAGTTGGTGCAGCCATTGATCAAGCAGAAAACAATGGTTCAACGCCCTTGTTGCTTGCAGCTCAAAATGGCCACCTCGACATTGTGCGATTTCTAGTCGAAGCTGGTGCAGCCATAGATCAAGGGAATAACAATGGTTCAACGCCCTTGTTGATTGCAGCTCAAATTGGCCACCTCGACATTGTGCGATTTCTAGTCGAAGTTGGTGCAGCCAAAGATCAAGCAGAAAACAATGGTTCAACGCCCTTGTGGCTTGCAGCTCAAAATGGCCACCTCGACATTGTGCGATTTCTAGTCGAAGTTGGTGCAGCCACTGAGAGAATACCAAATTCATGGTTCAATTATTTGTCATCACTTTTTACGGCGCAATTTGGTACGCCTGCAGCAGAAAAAAGTTGAGACGCGTTGCTGTGTCATCTCTGGCTGGGCAAACCGTAGTGGGCTTTTTTTGAGCCGTCAAGGGAGGACAAAATCAAAGATCCTGCTTAAAAAAGACGAGTTAATACGAGGTGGCCATGTCAAGGTTAGAGGCATCCAATCAAGATATTATGAACTTGTGAAAAGTCCTGGGTTTCACTGTCCTGGATAGATAGATATCAATATATCAATCATATGTCAATATATCTAAATGTCAATATATCTAAATATATCTAAATATATCCATATTTTGAGAGGCATCCAATAAGACAGAATCACCGTCCTGGATTTCCTGGCCCTGCTTTTTGGTGGTGGATGCACCTGTCTCTATGATGCGGTTTGTATGAGGGGGGGATCATCTTCAAAATGACATCGTTTCTGACTTGAGAACTTCTCGATTCACCTCAACCCTGCTTAGAAAAATTGGATCCAATGATCTGTTGGGATCTTGGGATCCAATATTGGGGATTCACTTTGTATGTCTATTCAGCTGCATGGAAACACTGCTGCTACACTGCTCCTTAGGGCTATAGTTCTAGTGGTTCGCGGGGATCATATTTGTGTACTTACAGGGGCCAAATTGTAACATGCAGTGGTTATTTCCTGGCACTTAAAAAGATAGCCCCAGGTAAGTGCCATCCCAAGTGCCCATTTGGTACGGCTGCGAGACGCGCTGTTGAGTGCAGATGTCTTTGTGAGATGACCTGAAAATTTTTCGTGGGCACAGTACTGTACTAGGCGTGCGGTGGGCAGCGTGTTTTTTCGTAAACCACATTGGAACTGCTGCGTCAAAGCATGTTTTTCACACACCTTCTATTGAGACCAATGATTTTTGTATTTAAGTCCTTCCTACTATTTGTTTGACATGGTAAAATAGTTTGACGGCAAGCCCAGAATTAAATCCAAACTTAATTAGGCTTAATTCCTCATTCTAAATTGAACCCCGAGTTCGTTCTGTTTCTTCAGAAGCGGAATAAAGACCGGAGTCAAACCCATGAGAGTTGGCCGAGTTTTGCCGTGGCTTCAGGTGGAGTTGAGGCTGAAAAGTGTGGGCCTTGGGTGACGCGCTTCTCCGTTGAAAAAGATCTTTGGTGGATGTTGAAACCAACACCTTGTTGAAAAAAGGATTCAAAGATACAAGATCTCATTGGGTGGTTGAACTGAAGCAACAACTCTTGGGAGATTGCCATGGGTCTTGTAAGAATCCTCGGATTATCGAAAGACTCAGTTGGCAAACACTTGATGTGGGTCAAACCTTCGAGAGCCACATACTTTTGATAATTCGAAGCTTTACGCTTCCAATATTTTTTTGTGGAATATATATATAATAATAATATAATATAATATATTATAATATAATATGATATAATATGATATGATATAATACAATATGATATGATATAATATAATATAATAAAATGCAATATAATATAATATAATAGAATATAATGTAATGCAATAAAATAAAATAAAATATAATATAATAGAATATAATGTAATGTAATAAAATAAGATATAATATGATATAATATAATATAATATGATATAATATAATATAATATGATATAATATAATATAATATGATATAATATAATATAATATGATATAATATAATATAATATAATATAATAATATATATATATATATAATATAATATAATATAATATAATATAATATAATATAATATAATATAATATAATATAATATAATATAATATAATATATATATAATACATATATATATATTATATTATATATAGCCAATTCTGACTCTCACCGTCACTGGAAGATGTCCCCATCCCTAGCTGCCATGAGGGATGTCCGTGACAAGAGATACACTGGACATTCGCCATCTCGTCTCGGGATTTCTGGTTCTTTTCTGGCAATGTCTAGATTTTCAAAGAGATATGAACTGAAGATAATTTTTGGATGTTTTTGGACCCTACTGTTGATGGAAGAAATCCTTCACCACCTTGGATGGTTGAAACCCTATAAATAATGGGATAAACCACCTATCAACTGGTGCAGGATTTCTTCCATCCACAGTAGGTCACCAACATATTGATGACAGCTTAGGTCTGGTTCACCTGCAGAGGATTCCTTCGCAGCTCCAGTGGACCGCTATTTTTGGGGAGCCCAGGGGTATTGGGGCGATTCAAAAAAGGCAGATTTGGCTACCGGTAGTCCCAATTGTTCTGTAACCATGATTTGTGAACGAGAAAACACGGGAATTTGTGATTGGAAAACAGTTGTGATTTGACAAATCCCGGAAATGGTTGAGAGGGAAAAAATCCATTGTTGAAGCCCACATGTTTGGATATGTTTGGGTGATTTTATGGTTTCCTGGAGATGCTCCAAGCCAACCCAGTGATGGCTTCCAATCTTCCAGCAGCTGAGTTCAGGGGTGGAAATCTTGGTGCATGGGACAGCGAAACGAAGTACCAGCCGGAAAAAACCCCTGGGATTTCGGGCAAAATCGTTGGACATCTCCGAAGGACTTCACTTTTGCCATGACGCTGGATGGAGAGGATCCAGGGCCCACCAGAAGCGAGGAGGCGACCCCTGTTTCCCCGATGAGTTGATGGTGGTCCCCAAAAAATGAGTGGCCGTTGGGGATGAATTCTCAATCTATTGGGCAGATTAGTTCAGTTGGTTTTTCACCCCGAACTAATCATCAACCGACCATCATTTATCAGTTATATTATAGTGATATTTATATCCACTTGTATCCCCATATTATTGATGGTCCGATCCCTATTTTTTGATGGTTAAATCTGCTTAAATCACCATATTCTTGATGGTTGAAACCCTATCAAAACCACTCTTTAATCATCCACCAGAGCGGACACTTCAGCAGGAAACCATGGAGGATGCCGCTCAAGCCTCTGGTGATGGAGCCTCTGCCCACTTTGGATGGGACGGGATGCCATAAATGATTTGCGTATGGTTAGTTGTTGCCCGTTTTTTTAAATGCACAATTTATTTTTTTGGCATACCATCAATCACAAAGAATCGGTTATATTTTGGCATTATATATTGGTATATGTACTTACATACATCATACATATATGTATAACACACACACACATGCATATCATGATTTCAATGCGGTCTCATGTTGTCAAAGGATGTTCCCATCCTGAAAGATCCGAATCTTGGGACCATGCTCCATGGGTTCTTAAAATATGGTACCCCTAAGAACATATCTTTACCGTTGTTCATGGTCATAACTTGGGGTATATCATATCCCTAAATTCTGGAACGACACCATATCCAACCGCATTTCACATCCCCCCAAAAAGAAACACATATTTGGTGAATCATGGGAATTTCAACAAAAAGCTAGACATCCCAGAACCTCAGACCATTTGCAAAAAATATGGGGTCAACCGTAGATACCCTCTGGTAAACATACAAAAAGCTATTGAACATTGCCATAGAAATAGTTGATTTATCCATTGCCATAGAAATGGTGGATCTTTCCATAGTTGTTATGGGACAGTTTACCAGGGGGTAGCAACTATGAAACACTGTAAATAATGGGATAATGGGATAAACCATCTATCATGGTTTTCCTATAGCTTTTCCTATGGTTTTCCCATTTTCCCATGGCTTTTCCACATGGATTCTTCATCCTAAACAGCAACAGAATGCCCAGGATGGTGTGCCTCCACCTCCACGACTGCCGGACCTGAGATTCGTTCCTGGAGGTCACCAAGATTGGATTCGGGGAAGTAGCCTCTGGTCATGACTAACATAGCGAACTGGAAAGATCCACCATGCTATTAATGGGAAAATCCACTATAAATGGTAATTTTCAATAGCTATGTTAGTTTTCCAGAGGGTATCCATAGATATCCATAGTTTTTAGCCAATTGTAAACCATTTTCAGCGTTCAAGTGTTTATTTTTTAGCAATTTGGGGATGATTTATTATTGGGTTTATTATACTATATAGCCAACAAGAACCAGCAAACAAATCAATGGGTTGCTTTTGGGATCGAGCCAACCCAATCCGAGCTTTGGTAATGGTTCCATCAAGTCAGATATCCGTTAGGAAAATCCACACGTCATTCCCAAAAAATAGCTAAGGTATCTAGGTTATCTCATGGTCTAAGTTTTCTGAGTTTCTCTGACTTCTCTAACTTCTCTGGCTTCTCTAAGTTCAAGTTCTCTGAGTTGAGTTGCCTAAGTTTCCAAGTGCTTAACCAGTTATCCATCCATTTTCCTATGGTTTTTTTGCCGATGTGGTACCTCGTCCACGTTGTTTCTCCAGGCGGGAGGACCTTTTGAAACCCAAGTCCGACGCGGCGACGGTGGATTCCTTGGAGGTTGGAAGTCGATAGCCTCTGGTGATGTCAGCAGTTGGCTATTGAAAATGACCATAGAAATAGTGGATTTTCCCATTAATAGCATGGTGATTTCCCATTAAAAATGGTGATACCCTCTGGTTATAGCTATTGAACATGGCCCAGTCGAAATAGTGAGTTTTCCCATGAATAGCATGGTGAATCTTTCCATAGTTATGGGACAGTTTAACAGAGGGTATCACGGTATCACCATGTAGTGGGAATGTAATGGGAAGATGGAATACAATGGAAATAGTTTTTTTTTGTTAGGGATGTGATGGCAATATCATATGAAGGTATAACAACTATAATAATGTGATAGTTCCCCAAGAATCATGGGATATTCTGGTAAAGGATGGGATATTATGAAATATAGTACATACCGTTATTATAGAAGATATTCAGGAATTATCGGAAAACCGATCTTCTATTTGAAACGGGTTTGGGCGCGCGGAAAAAGCCATTTCAAATAGAAGATAAATTAATTCAATGGCCCAAAATGGTAGAACATCCGGGATGTTGGAGCTACTTTGGCACTCTCCGCAACCATGGTCCCGGGAGGGTCCAAACTAATATCTTCTATTTAAAAACCATTTAGACCAACACCAAAAGCACAAACTTGGTGGATCATCCAACCGAATATCTTCTATTTAAAAAATGGTTTGTCGCATCTCCATACCGTTATTATAGAAGATATTCAGGAATTATTTCAAGTATATAGACGATGCATTTTGGGGGTGCGACCAAAGGCGTTTCAAATAGAAGATATTGCAGAGTGCAAAAGTAGTTCAAATGACCAAAAGTCCAACAATAACTGGAAAATAATGCCAATATCTTCTATTTGAAAACGGAATTTCCGTTTTTTTGGGCTTGTGATGGGAACCTCTGGAAAATAATGCCAATATCTTCTATTTGAAAACGGGATTTCCGTTTTTTTTTGGCTTGTGATGGCAACCTCTGAAAAATAATATCAATATCTTCTATTTGAAAACGGAATTTCCGTCTTTTTTCTGGGCTTGTGATGGGAACCTCATTGGCCATGGGATGAGGTAACTGGTTCGTAACTCAGTTACAACTATTAGCCACTCATAAGCCAGTTCCTAAGTAGTAAGCCAATCCCATGGCCAATCTAAGTATTGATATAAAGATACGTTCAATATTTATAATTTCTCCTCTGGTAACTTAACATTGCTATGTAAAAGCACTATTTTTGAAAGGTAAATCATCGAACGTGGGCCATTGGAACCATAGCTATGTTAAATTTCCGGCGGGCAAGTGAAAGCACAGCTCAAGCTATATATATACACATATCCATCTTAGATTCTCAGCTATGACTTACATCTTTGTTTGATCGATATATATAACCTCAGTTTATGGGATATATATATATATATACATATTATATATAGTATTGCCAACAATCATATGGGTGTCTTAAACTGGGGATTCCGTGACGTTTCACCAGCAGTTTTATATAGGGGTGCCCTAGTTACTAGTTTCACAGAAACCCATAATTTTTGTTGATAGAAGGCACATATTTTATGATGGGAGGAACATTGAGAACTTGTTTCCAACTACATTTGGAGATTAAGTGAACTAAGGTTTTGGGACTGAAATGGACTCATCAATGGGATTAGATATCAAAACATCACCGGAATTGGAGATTTGAATGGCATCGTTTGTTGAGGGGCCGAGGGGTTGAAGATCACTTGGGGGGGTGAAGCATCACCGGCGTTTTACCATCTCATGAAGCAGGATGACCTTTCCCCTCCCCTTGGATGAGTGAGGTGCCCCGTGTGAAAATAGGAATAGTCTCCCAAGTCCACTGGTGAATCATCATTTTCTCAATTAAACAATTGCTGTACCCTCTGGTAATTTAACATAGCTATGGAAAATCACCATTTTTTATGGGTAAATCCACTATAAATGGCCATTTTCAATAGCTATGTTAGTTTGCCAGAGGGTAACGGGGGAAGTTTAGAGTTTGAGACAAAAATTTCAATCAGCTGCCAGGTGAATGTGAAGAGGTTTGAGCCTTGCAAAGAAGTCTACGAGCTGCGACCTCAATTTTCCGCCGTTGTAGCCGCCCTTGGGAGCAGCCTGGGGGAAGCCAATGGGTTTTGGGGTGTTTGGCCCAATCTTGAGAAACACTCAGGAATCACAGACACTTTTTGATGATTGTTGAGGGCAAGGTGTTGGGTCTTTTAGGTGCTATCATCTTTGAACAGTGTCTTTTCGTTCTGAGGAGAAGTTACTCATCATCACAATCACTTTCAACGTAAGTGGTGGTTAGTAAGTGAGATGATCTCAATACTAGCTTGTTTTCCATTTCCATTCCAACAAGTAGACTTGCGAAATGGGTGGTCTGAAAATGGGGCACCCCAAGAATCGCCGTGATTCACTCATCATCATTTTCGCCGTTGAAACAGCAATTAGATAATTGGGCACACATCCCCGATTTTCAGACACACACACACACTGTGGGACCTATATCCCATAATGTTGTTGAGTAGATATCCCATTATGAATATATATATCTATACATACATATATATATATATATGTACATATATATACATATATATATATACATACATATATATCATATATATATATACATTAATTTAAATTTTTGTTGGCGCATTTTCATTTCTGCCATCAGCATTTCAGGGTGTTAATCACTTGTTGTGCTGAATGGTTGTTCCAGAAGCATTTTACGTGCCCAAGCCCCGTAGAGCCTAAACAGGCGAAAGCTTGGCTGTTTCGAATGGGCGCTTGAAGATTGCTCGGTGCAAAAGGCTTCAAGGTTTGAGTGACCTCATCCCAAGTTGTTAGTTGTTATATATATAGATTCAGATAGACTACCTTTAAGTGGATAGTGGATCCCAGACACAGAATTCATCGCTGGGAAGTCCCCCCTGAGGTTGGATCCCAGTGGCCCAGAAGAGGCGACGAGAACTGGTGGCGTTTCAATGGTGACACTACGACCGAGCCCTGGAAATCATGGTTTTTTATAGGGGAAATCATCCCCAAATAGCCTAACTATTCAGATGAGTGAATTTTTTTCTGATTTGCCCGGAATCGTCCAAAATGAGTGCTGATTCAAGAAGAACACCTCAGGAAACCCCATGGTTTTTGGGGCTCAGGTTGGTGGATAAGTGATTTTTGAGTGGTTTATTCATCTCAAAATGAGTGTCTTTTTTTTTGAAGATACCCTCTGGTAAACTAACATAACTATGGAAATTCACCATTTTTCATGGGAAAATCCACTATTTCTATGGTCATTTTCAATAGCTATGTTAAATTACCAGAGGGTAAATGATCCTAGACTTTTTTTTTTGGCAGCTTGGTGAATCACTGAGCCACAGTGAGTTGATCCCATCCCAATGTGTTGCACTGGAGGCCACCGCTTGCGAGGGTTATAGATCCAGTGCCACACTTGTCTGAGAATAAGGTAGCTCAACATCCAGTGGCTGATACTGATTTTCTTCATTAAGAAAGGCAATTTGGGGGTTTCATCACATCCAATTTCCAGAACAAATCCGTATCACCGTCACTATTTGACTAACAGCATCTGATTCCAACGCCTTTTCACAGTGTGGGTGCGACGAGCAACCAAAGAATTGCTGATGTCAGACATTGGGTTTGTGTCATTGCCAACACTGGTGCTGATTTTTTCAATCCTAACTGGGTTCATTCCTGATGGGCAAAAGTGATGTTTGTTGGTTTGCAACTTATAACTTACAACGAACTCTAGATATATCCACCATAAACCCCGCTTCACCCAGTTAACTTAGTTATATTGTTATACACCAACAGTCTATCAAACGGGTTTCCCGATCTGTATCAATGGCCATGGCAAGGCGGAATCCAAAACACCCGAGATGTCACAGACGGCCTACGGCACCTTGGCAGGACAGCTGGTGGTTGCTGTGCCATGTGGGTCGCCATTTTGATGGCCACAATAATAATAAACATTGGATGGCAATGTATTTTGATGTACCATTTTGATGTACCATTTTGTTTTTTTTTTTTGGCGGCACGGTGGCACCGTATTTTTTTTTGCAAAGCCATTTAAGGCATGATTGAAGCGGAAAAGCATGGGAATGGAACAGACAATACATGACAGAAATGGGCAAGAAAGGGGAGTCATGGTGCGGACGAGCATCGCCCAGTTGTTGGTGGCTGTGATTGGCCCACTCCCCCTCCCCCCCCCCACACACGCAAACACAAACACAGATGATGCATGTGCACATGTAGTTGTATGTAGTGCCCATCAACAATATTCATAGTAATAACAATGCTGCTGCTGATGATGATGATGAGGAGGAGGAGAATGATACTACTACCGATAATAATAATCATCATCAGAATCATAATGATACTGGCACCAATCAACATAATGATGATAAGAATAACAACACCAATCATGTCATGAATTTTCATGATTTAATGTCAGAATATCATGGTGATAGTGACAGTCACATATGCCATCCTGGAAAAAATCCTTACAGCAGTGCTGTGCGACCAGCAGAGCGTTATTCAGGTGCTCTTGAAGAAGACCATCCCTCGGAAGGCGCGGTGCGTATAGATGAGCTCTCTCTGTATAGCTGTATATCTAATATCTATATGTAATATGTATGTATATCTAATAGATATAAAATATATGTATAATTGTATCTCTATCTATATCTAATGTATCTAATATCCAAGAATATCTAAGATCTGATATCGAGATAAAAAAAAACTATTCAAGTTATTTCCAGTTGTTGTTCATTCCCTATGTCTTCATCATTTAAGCCCTACCATTGCTCCACAAGCTGCTTCCAGGACTGGATGGAACGAGTCGCCATGCGCCTCGCAAGCCTCGTGAGGCACGGAGGCAGAGGCGCCGCCGGGGGCCATTTTTTTGATTAGGGAAAATGATGAACCGAACCATGGGATAGCCAATGGGATAGGGCTATGGATCAATACCTATTAATTTTAGTGGGATGAACATCCATTTACCAGCTATTTTGATGTTCACCAGGGGTACAAGGTTTTGACACACTGCCATAGAATGATCCATGGGATGGAAATTGGGTAGCCTGGCTAGTTGCCGATTTCTGAAATCAGAGCCGTTTTTTCTATTGAAAGGGGGGGGGTCTTATCATGACTTTCCCTACAGTATTGAAAGGCCATATACATCAGCAGAACTTTTGTGGTACTTTTGGTGGTGTCATTGACCGATGCGGTTTCAGTCGCATCAGTACTGCATACCGAGCTTTGGTGGTGGATCCTAAAGAGCCACAACTGCCTCACCCGAAAGGTTCGCTCATTTCTTGAGCTACCAAGTTTCCCAAGAAAATCATTGGGGATGTGTCAAGAGTCACTATGAGTCAATATTCTAAAGTCCATGAGAAGGGCTGACGCACATCCACAACAAACCGGCTATTTTGCCATGGAAAGCCGGGTGCTCCATTGGTGTCGGCCTTTTTTTGTTACCTGGCAGGAACCGCAATGGCCGTGGTGGGCAGCTGAGTTCATGCTGCCGAATGGCGATGGAAATCCAGGGCTTTTCCATTGCGGAAATGCTCGAGCCGCTCATGGTGGACTTTCCATACCTTTTTGTCTGTTTACTGGAGGGTACAGAATAGTAATCCCCGAAAAGATAGAAAAACAATTTCTCACTGTTCTGGACACCCTGAGGTTTGAATGGCTCCAATTACCAGGACGCCCTGGATTGTCTGAGACTTCAGGTGCAACCGGAAAATTCAAGAAGTGAATTCATATGTCATAGGCTCGGACTTGCCAGATACAGTTGGTGGTTGATGTGACGGCACCACAGCAACAACCTCAGCAGAAAAAAACCTATTATTATATAGTAATATAATAATATACCATATTTTGGGGAACATTTTGGGGAACAAACCATCCATTTGCCACTAGCCATGTGGCATGAAGCCAGCTCTTAGGATTCCGAGGGATCCAAAAAGTTGGTCGATGTGAAAAAGAACTGATTTTCCTTCACCCCTGGGCTGTTGTTTAGGGGATAGCATTAGAGTAGCAGATGACATCACTATTTTATACATACACACACATATATATATACACACTGTATAATGTTTGGAAAGGATATTTTTTCAAGTACTCTTAACATCTTTTAATCATGGTTTAATCTAGTCCTGGTCATGATTCACCAATTCACCATCCATGATCATCGCTATGATCTTCATGCCAGGCGGGGCTAGGCATGGAACTCACCGTGCCCTTCTCAGGGTGTTGAATGTTGGGACCAACCGTGGTTTTACGGATGGTTTTAGATGGTTGTGTATGGTTTCATATCAAGTGACTAAGCCATACTAAACCATCAATATTGTTGGGACCTGAAAAAAGCTGCCAGATCTGGGGTACGATTTGGTGAATGGTCGAGCTACTGTGGGGACGGACTCTTTGGCAACTGGGCGAGGTAGCCCCATGAAAGTGTCGAGGTCACGATTTCCTGAAATGATTGGATTGGTTTGATCAATGGCCATTTCAGTCAGGGAAACCCTTTGGTTTCCTGTAGATTTCCCAACAAAACCAATCACCACAACCCATTGTTAAAGAGAACATGTGCCAGTCGACCCATTTTTTTGGGGTACTCATGTTGACTGATGCCCTATTCAAGATGGGGAATCTGCAGAATCCCAGGGATGGCCAGAGGGCAAACATCAATTTTTGTTGGGTGCTTCAATCACATCTTGGGTAGTGAAAGCTAAATTTTTGGCGGTTGAATCCAATTTTTTTGGTGCGTAGATCCTAATTTTTGGCGATTCTCTCGAAAAATCCAATTTTTTGGTGGTTCAGATCCAGGTTGTATCCACAGTATCGAGGGTAAAATGATCACATGTTTCGTCGCCGAACGACATTGCCGACGGACCAACAACTTGAGACACCGAGGCGGCCCGGTAGCCGAGCTTGCGGATTTTTACTGAGCCATGCCGCAATGATCTGAACTTCCGCGCTTAAAGTTAAGGTGTCCAGGTTCCATCCAGGGGGTTCAACCAGTTTGCTATGAGACATGGGAGTAGTTCGCTGGTTAGTAACTCAATTATGACTTACAACTTATAATATCTTATAACCATTAGCCACTTATAAGCCAGTTACTGACTAGTTAGCAAATCCTATGGCCTATCTAAGTAGCTGCCAGTAACCATAGATTCCTCTTGGAAACCCTTTGGCTTGAGGGGTATCATTCCCAAAAGGTGGCATTATTTCAGATGGGTGTCATGGTATGGGATCAATGTGGGTCATTCCAAAGAAATGACCATCCCATGACCCCCAAGAAGCACCATTCAGGACCTTGACCATGTCAGTGGTCCGAAGGGGTAGTTTCTCCCAAAACTATCCAAACATAGCCAAGAGATATTATATTCGTATATCATATATCCCATTACCATTAACATCCCATCAACATATATTGGGTGTATAACCCAGTAACATCCCATGAATATCCCCAAGATTCTTTGACCATGTTTGACCTTTTGGGACCAAATTTTGTGATCTCGTTGGCCTCAGCGACACTGTCTGTACTCCCCTGGTGGAGAGACTGGACGAGTCAGCGCTGGTGTATACTACTCGTGGCCGCCCTGCAAAGTGAAGCATCTTATGGCCCTCCCTGGCCCCGGCCTTTTTTTGGGGTCTCCATGCATGGCTTCCCAAGCAAAATGGGGATCCGGGATCAGGCTGTAGTACACTGTAAACCAAAGGGTGATCAAAGGGTGAGATAGAACAAAAACTAGGAGATCAGTAGCTTTGAAGATGGTTTCAAGTGAAGTCAGTGACTGCTTGATGTGTTTCAACCTTAATCCCTTGTTACTGGGAAGATCTAGAAGCACCCACCTGCCTTATATATTTTTCAGGATGGGTGACACCCACCCACCATGTCCTCTGACTGCCGCTGTTGTTTGGGGGTCCGCAACAGGGCGGCTTCGGTGGCCATGGCCGACCGACCGGTGGGCGATGGTGACAATACCTGTGGACCCTCGAAGAGGACATCCACGGTTTGCGCAAATGAGTTAGTTGCTCGTGATACGGCTGACCCAGTTCGGAAAGCAGCCTCTCTTGGAGCAAACACCGAAAGATTGCAGATGTTGAGAGGTTTTGAGCAGGGCCAGGTTCCCACGCCCACAAGAAATGATAAAGCGGGAGCGAGTGTAGCAGTTGTATGTTGCATCTTGTGATTTTGTGTTGATTTTCTATGTTTCTTCAGTACCATTGATATTTTTTCCTGTGGGGTGTTTGGGGTATTTCCACCTGACCAAGAAAGGGTCTCTCCCGAAATCAGGTCTGGAATCCCATATCTTGAAGCTGCATTGAAGATCACCCAAAACTTTTAGTTCATGGCATAGAAGTTCAGGTAGGACGCCGTGGCTGAAACTTAGTGGACTGTGATCCACTAAGTTGCACATTTTCACTGCAAAAACACAAACTCTCAGGGAACGTCGATGCAGCCATGTTAGGCTGTAGAGTTAGATTTCTTCCCATGTCGTTGAAGGTTTCTGCGGACATCTGGCACCATCTCTTCATTTCTTAGTGTAGAGGTTTTTTTATCAAACTTTTTTTTCCTTATTGAATTGCAAAGGTAAAGGTATTCCAGAGGAAAATGCCAATTTGCAGAGCCAATCCAATGACTGAGCCAAGCTTGTCCACCCCGGACCCCTACCACCATCGCAGTTCACGGGTCCCCGCGCCATGGTGGCATGGCAGCGCCGGATGGGGAGACGCTGGCAGCGCTGTGTACCATCATCACCACCACCTCCCCGACGCCATCGAATCCATCGACTGAGCTGATCTTCTCGACCTTGGAGAGTCTGGCTGAGTATGCGCCTGAGTTGTTTCTTGGAAGATCTTGGCTAGCCAGTGGTGACGCTTCGTAGCAATTTGTATCCATGTATTATCAAATGGGGAGCCAAGGAGCTACGGAATGCTGGATATGCCAACATGATCGCTCTTCATGGGTTTCAGGGCTTCCTATGAAGTTTGCCTTAAACCAAATGGTCTTTGATTGTTTGACAAAGTACCGCGGGCCCCGTAGACATGGTTTGCTTGGGTCTCATGATGGTGTGGCGAGTGTAATGGATGATTCAGATATCAATCTTGACCTTTTATCATTGAGAAACCAGCACTTCTCAAATTTTGGAAGAAAAAAGATCTCAAACTTTGATCACGGTATTGTACTGCCATGATGGCAGAAACCCACATCACCAGCAACTTACAGCCTTGTCTACAGGCCCAACAGGCGGCCATGGGGTCATCATGGTTGCGACTAGATGGGTATGGGTGCTCAGAAACTCATGGAGATGCTGGTCAGTCCGATCAATCCCCTATGATCGAAGGAAGTTTAGAAGTCAAACTTCCGACAATATGGACAGATGAAAAGCAGAGATGGAAAGAGTCAGAGAGAAGAGAAGAGTAGAAGAGAGAAGATCAGAGAAGAGAAAGAGTCAGAAGAAAGAAGATGCAGGTGATAGAAAAGGTAGGAAAGTCGCGAAACACTGTGTTTTTCTAATGATTTGTGGCTCCGGAGGGTCGAAAAGTAGGCTCGCTAAAGCGGCGGGTGCGGAGGCATCTGGCCAGATGAGAGATGAAAAATTGCACGCCGTTGTGGCGAGAAGCACATTTCGAAGTCAAAATGTACAAAGCACACCAGCTCCGGACCACTTTTGGAAGTTGAGATGTCGAAAAAGTGCACGCCGTTGTAGCGAGAAGCACATTTGCAAGTGAAAAAGCTAAAAGCATCACGTTCGGACCACTTTTGGAAGTTGAGATGTCGAACGAGTGCACGCCGCTGTGGCGCGAAGCACATTTGCAAGTGAAAAAGCTAAAAACACCTCAAGTTCGGAGCACTTTTGGAAGTTGAGATGTCGAAAAAGTGCGCGCCGTTGTGGCGCGAAATACATTTGCAAGTGAAAAAGCTAAAAGCACCTTACCTTCGGACCATTTTTGGAAGTTGAGATAACGAAAAAGTGCACGCCGTTGTGGTGCGAAGCACATTTCGAAGTCAAAATGTACAAAACACACCAGCTTCGGTCCACTTTTGGAAGTTGAGATGTCGAAAAAGTGCACGCCGTTGTGGCGCAAAGCACATTTCGAAGTCAAAATGTGAAAAATACAACATGTCCGCGCCATTTTTGGACGTTGAGATGTCGTTTCGCGTGGCAAGCGCAAGGGATTATGCACCTTGTCAAAAGTGAGCAAAACGTGAGGGTTTTGTAGCATTTCCAAAAACGATGGCGGGCGTGGGACATTTGAAGAGGATCTGCAAAGATGCATTTTCCGTGGCCGGCGCAGTACAAGAGACATAGATAGAGAGATAGATGGATGGATGGATGGATAGATAGATAGAAAGATAGGTAGGTAGGTAGGTAGATAATCAGAGAAAGAGAGAGAAAGAGAGAGAAAGAGAGAGAAAGAGAGAGAAAGAGAGAGAAAAAGAGAGAAAGAGAGAGAAAGAGAGAGAAAGAGAGAGAAAGAGAGAGAAAGAGAGAGAAAGAGAGGAGACCTCAACCACTTTTCGGTCCATCAGTGGCTTCGCTCTGCCATCCGTGATTCACAACAACCAACCTCTCCTATAGGTTTCCTATTTTTGAAACTTCCACCACCGCCTTGTGCGGTATTACTGGCAATACCTTCTATAATATCGAAGCACATCTAAACCCTGGTTTAGTATTGAATCATTTTCATGCATTTTCTGGTCCCTTCATGTGGGCTGTTGAATCTTAGGAACATAGGATTAGAGATCCACTTCAGGCTCGAGTGTCGCCACATCATCGTCTGCGATGGCTATAAATGCGCCAGCGACAGCAAGTTTCGCAGTGGGGTGGTCACGGCGGAGCGAGCCCATGCCTACGTAGCTCGATGGTGGTCGGATGATGCCGAGTGAAGTGGGTCATGACTAGCCGCGCGTTGCAAACTGACATGATCCCATTGGTAGTTGGCTTGTAATCCCAGCCACTAGTCACTCTTTGTGGATCCTCCAAATGGGGGTAAGTTGGGTTTGTAGCTATAGGTCAACTAGGGTAATTGTTTTTTTAGTGGATATATCGAAGTAGCTAGATGGAATTATATACCAACATCACTGGGGGACCCTTCTTGTGCCCGATGCCACCACGGTTCCAACTTCTTCCAACGGTCTGTCAGGGTGCCGGAAGGAATTCACCAAAAAAAAGAGGTCATCGAAACTGGGTGGTTTGAACAAAAAAAGGGACCTGGTTAGCGGTTTGAACTACTCATTCTTAACATTTCTGTTTCGAATCCGATTTGACACGATGATCCCAATGGACTTTCCATATTTTCAGGATAAGTTGTGCTCCAAAATTTCCAATCTGAGAATGCTCCCTTAGTCAAACCCACCTTGTTTCTCATCAACAAACATTAATCCCTGAATAGGTTCAGCTTTTGAAAGGTGGCACTGACCTGTACAGGTCTGCCTGGAAATAGGGACCTCCAAAATCAACAACGTTTTATCATTTTCCCCATCAATATTTGAATAGCATGTCGATGCCATGTGTATATTTGAGACAAATATACTCGCCATTTTCAGAAAAAAACATATAGCCATCCCAGGAACAATACATGGATATCCTGGAGCTCCAAGCGCAAAAAGCCTCCGAAGTCGAGCCTTGGTTGGAGCTTGGGCCATGGGCAAAGATTCCTAGGCATCCCCCACTTTGAGGATCATCCCGGGAATCGTAACTGGCTAGTGGACCCGGTTCGTAAATCCCCAGCAGCAAGATATCCCACTGTTTTCCTGCTTATGGCCCTAACAATCAACAAAGGCCAAGGTCAGCCCACTTATCATTGGTCACATGTTACAACCCTACTTGCTTAACATGTTCGCACTGGTTGTATAACCCTACTTGTCCAGTTAGAAAGTGGGCTGATCTTCCAAGCGCCCCAGGATCCCTCGGACGGCTCCCTGGAAGACCGACTGTGGCGAAAGGTCTGGGTGGTGCGGCTGGCGGAGCGACAGGGCTTCGGCTTTGCGGTGAAGGCGCTGTGCGGGCCAAAGTGATATATAGACATAGAGCAGGCATTGATGGAATACTCATTTATGAAAGATTAATGGAATATCCTGCAATATCCTGATTAATGAGATATTAATGGGATCTTGATGAAATTTCCTGATGCCTTTTATAAATGGGATGTTAATAAGTATTCATGGAATATTCAAACGGACTATTGGTCAATACAATTTGGTAATCAAAGGTGGCTAGCTGGGACATCCCACATGGAGGTTTAGCTCGCTGGGAAAATCATCAAACCAAATGCTGATGGATTTTACCAAAGGGTATCACAACCTTTGGAGTCCCCCCATTCCTGGCATAGGCAGCTTTGGAGTTGGTTCAGACGCGCTTCGTGTGCGTGATGCAGCACGACCGCACCTTCATGCGGCCTTTCCACGACGTCCTGCCCTTGTTGAAGGCGATGATGGCGGATGAGCAGTTGAAAATGGTGGCTTGGAATGGTTTGGAATGGCTGGGAGGGAAATCTTTGGTGGTCAACCCAATCATTAACCATAATGTTGTGATTCCGGGGTGACATTATCCATTATGTATATATATATAGAGTTTTACCTATATATATATATATAGAGTTTTACCTATATATATATATATATATATAGATAGAGTTTTACCAACAAAATAACATCTACACTTGTCTGGCTGGAACATACCTCATTGATCAGCGTTTTTTTCGGCGAACGATAGTGATAGTGACATTCTCCATTACCACGTGGTTATATACCCAAGGCCCAAGGTGAGTTGAAACAAGCAGCCGAGGTGGTATTTGATTCAACGAAACAGGAGGATTTTCGCTTGGATGATCCCGGCCGTCCAGTTGTTCCGAGGGTGGGTTCCCAGAGGTTCTTGTTTTCATGTCCTCTCAGGTGGGTTTGCCAACCACCACCAACGATCCCAGCAAGTACATCACCCAGGCGTGGGGAACGTGGGGAAAGGGCTGGACTGAGCTTCAACTCCGTAGCAGCTGTTTTTTCAATTGAGAGGCCATCACCAAGCTTGGGGAGATGAAAGTCCATCATCCACCTTTCGAAAGTCTGGTGGTCACCTCCCCTGTGCCTTGAAGATCGAGGGGATTGGTATGGTAGAAGGCGGGAACAGGTGGGAGGCATGGCCAGCATGGCCAGCATGGGGATCTTCCCAGGTGTGTCCACAGCTGCGCTTCATCCCGATGATCATGTGGCACGACTCCACACATTTCGCTTCTACTGACTCTCTGCATGACATGGGACAGAAAGGGGTCAGATGCGGGGTCACATCTTATGGATTTTCACACTGTTTTCATGTTTTCATTCAGCTATTTACACAGCTATTTTTGTTCTGGCGGAAGGCTGAAGCAGAGGTACTGCTGACAAACAAGTTTGGGAAGATTTGAAACAATTTTGTGTGTTTCCATGGTTTTTTCCATTGACTCATCTGATGTCCGTAGACTTTCCACAGATTTTCCAGGGGTAGCACGTGGAGCACATCGTGGCTGAGGAGTACTATCGCAGCTTCGTCTTCGGTCGCAGGCGGCGCCTGGTCACCAAGGGCGGATTCATCGAAGATAAACTCGGCCAGGACCATGGGAGGCCAAAAATGGGTATGTGGGTGAAGAACCATCTTTAATAATGGTTGATGATGATGATGATGATGATGATGATGATGATGATGATGATGAATGGTTAATAATGGTTATATAATGATGGTTATATAATGATGGTTAATGATGGTTATACTGGGATTTACCCTCTGGTAAACGTTTACCGTTTGCGAACCGGAGAATCACCACTTCTTTAAGTTCGGTACATCAGCTATTTCTATGGGCCATTGTCAAGAGCTATGTTAAATTACCAGAGGGTAGCAAGCCCAATAGCTGGATGGTCTATTTCATTAAAAAAACTCCTATGAATAAAGGGTTATGATAACTGGGGGTACCTTCATGGATTGGAAACCTCCATATATTTAATACAGCAACCCGAAAAAAGGATAGAAAAGCTGGAAACCTGGAAATTATGTGGAAACATCATCTATGCCATCCTGGAAACACATTCATTTTTTTTGTCTGGGAGTGCAAAAAAAAAACAGGTGAAGCCAATATGTCGCCCCGATATCATTTTTGCCACTTTGGGGGGTTGAGATTGAACAACCAGAGCCCGAAAAGATGGCTTCAGTCATCAAGTTGCATATCACCTGAATGGTAAGAAACAATATTACAGGTTTGTTTCAACTGCCATCAAAGATTCGGTTGATCTTATTGAACTTTGACCACCAAACCAAGCTTTTCCATCTCTGCTTCCTGCCAGGAGCAAGGAATGGACCTGCGGAACATTGGCTGGCGCAGTCATGCGAACTACGGCACGTTGCTGGACGGAACCCCCCCCCAGATCTGCGACAAAATCCGTGCTTAGCTGAAAGAGATTGCTGGGCTCAGCAGCCACTCATAAACATGGGCTTCTAGCAAGAATCAACTCCAAATTGACAAGTTGACCATAGTTGACCCAAGTAGCGATAGTTACAACCCCAACTTGGTGGCTCAACCATGTTTTTTTGATGTTTTTTTTGGGTTCAACCGTTCAACCCATCATTTTGGTTGATCAGTTCCCAGGTTTCTGTTGGACGACGGAGCCCCAGCGCCCGCACGGATGGTGGGACATTTGGATGGAAAACGCTACCTGAGGCCGGGCTGAGGTTTTAAGCAACCCGTGTATGAATATTCTTGAATCAGAATGTCATGTTTGCCAACCTTTTCTTGGTATAATGGCATCATTATTTTACGAAGTCTTTCTTGTTGAATTATGAAGTTCTTCACCAACAACAGTTTGGAACATCATGACTCCACTAAACTGTAACATATATCAAGCAAGAAAAAGTTGGGAAAATCCATACGGAGGTTTTCCGATCCATGGGTACCCCAAATCCTAGTCATGGATGACCATGACTTAGTATTATATATATAATATAATAATATAATAATATAATAATATAATAATATAATAATATAATAATATAATTATATAATTATATATATATACACATATATATATATATGAATCAAGGCAACCATGGTGACTTGGGGATCCCCAGTTGTTCCTGAGTCATCACCACAGGATCGCCGCCAAGATGGCCCTGGAAGCCTCCGAACGCGCGCGCCACGCCGCCTCCTCGTCGCCCGAACGCGTCGGCACCGACGGCGACGCGGGCGGCGCGCTGGCGACGGACGAGCTGTTCCGGGCGCTGCGGTGAAGAGGAGCTGGGAGAATTTTTTTGGGTACCAACATGTAGCAAATAGAAGGAGAGATGTGGGAGATGGCAATTATATATATATATGTACGTAAGTAAAGTATTTCATTTGCATAGAAATGTATGTATATCTCTATATATAAGTAGTATATTGCTAAAGTACTAGAAGAAGATGCATCGGCAAAACATAGCGGATTGTGTGGCAAAGTTATTCAATTTTTTTCAGAAGCAGTTTGTGTTGATGCTGTTGTTTTCAGCGTTTTTGTATTTCGGAAAAGTCCTAAGAATGCCTTTGTATACCTCTTCAATTGATATGCTGTAAGTCCAAGCCATACTGGCATGCTTTGCAAGAACCAATCAACAATGAGGATTTAAAGGAAAACAATGTTATAAGGGGCTACTGTAAGACTACAGAAACGGAACAGAGCTCAAGCAAGGTAAGGATTACCCAAACATGAGAAACACGAATTGAAGACGAACACCTAACAACTTCTAAGTTTGCCCCTTCTAAGCCGCAGGGGCAAGAGTTCATCAAATAAGATCAAACCAAAGGTTTTTTTGAGAAGTTGAATAGGCTTTCAAACTCCTAAGATGGAGATTTGAAATGATTATTGGTGCGATCCCAGCATTCCCCAGCTAGGAGCCCCACCAGACGATGGCTGAAGACGATGGCGCAGCGATCGCGGAGATCTGCTGACCGACCACCTGAGACCGGCACCGCATCCTGAGATCGGTTTGATCAACTTGGCGTCGCGGGTGCAGAGCGAGAAAAAGACGGTGGGCGATCTGCAATGGAGATGATGGATGGATTCACCATCGGTGTAGACATTGACCGCATGGTGGTGACTGCTTCAACATGCCAATCTGCTGCTGGTGAATCAAGCTGAATCAAGCTGAATCAAGCTGAGTCAAGTTTCACAAGTGTATCCTGTGAGATCAGAGAGATTTTCACCAACAAAGACTGTGGTGCAACTGTGCAACAACAGCATTTCGCCCTCCACTGAAACCGAAGTTGCGGATTTTAAATGCCTGAAATTTCCACAATTTTAAGTAGCGAATATTGGTTTCACCAACTAACCGAGTTTCACCATTTTTCCACACGGATATTTTTGAGTAGCCAGCTTCTGGGGGTATCCCCCGTTAAAATCGATGATTTTCCCATGAATTCCACCACAACAAAAAATCCCTGGGTAGCGGATGGATCAAAAGCCATGGGATGGGATTTCATTGGCATATTCACTGTGTAAACTTCGGATTCAAATCATCATGATTGCTGGTTATACACGATCTAAACTAATCTAACCTAAAGACCTAAATCCAATCTAATCCAAGCTAATCTAACCCTAACCTAACCTAATTTCTCACCGAAATCTAACCCTAATCTCATCCAATCGTTTTCGCAGACCTATCGCACCGCCGGAAAAGCCCATGGCCTCGGCGACCACCTTTGCCGAGGGAACCAAGGAACACGTCACTGGGACGCGCGTCACGGGATTTGTGGTGGATGCCTTTGACCAAAATC
This sequence comes from Cladocopium goreaui, assembly GCA_947184155.2. Lineage (NCBI taxonomy): Eukaryota > Dinophyceae > Suessiales > Symbiodiniaceae > Cladocopium > Cladocopium goreaui. The sequence goes on from CAMXCT020002167.1 coordinate 59,748, forward strand.
CAGAGATTTTGGTCATTTTTGGTCTATGTTTGGTGCAGGATGGGGCCCCCAGTCGATAGCGTTCAGTTGCCTCATAAGTGGCTGAATTCTATGGTTTATGGTAGATATAACTACAGTTAATGGGGCTTACAAACCAACTTATAACTGGGGGGCACCTTCCTGTATCAACTATATGCAATTTTAATCAATATGAGGGGTACCCAGATTCTGACCCATCCCCAATATGTGGGTGTCTTAAGTCATGAGGGATGCCAAAAAAAAGCCATGGTTGTTGAAACATGACCATCCATGACTTAAGGCTCCAATTTTTTCAAAGCGTCATGCTGATTTAACCACCAACTGTGGGAATAGATGGCAATAGTGGGAATTTAACATAGTGGAAATCCAGCAATAGATTGATATATATATATTATATTATATATATAATATATATATATTATATATATTATATTATATATATATTATATTATATATATATTATATATATTATATATATTATATATATTATATATATTATATATATATTATATTATATATATATTATATATATATATTATATTATATTATATTATTTATATTATTTTATATTTATATTTATATTTATATTTATATTATATTATATTATATTATATTGTATTATATTATATTGTATTATATTATATTATATTATATTATATTATTTTATATTTATATTTATATTTATATTATATTATATTGTATTATATTAAATTAAATTAAATTATATTATATTATATTATATTTTATTATATATATATTATATTATATTATATTATATTATATTATATTATATTATATTATATTATATTATATATTATATATATATAGATTGATAAAGATTGATAGATCCTCCAGTGTCATCAAATGTGGCGCGTTCCGTTGGGAAATCCTGGTGGATCTTCCAGCTATGGTATACTCATGGGTAGAAACACCACGGGATCAAACTGACAAAGTGATACAATTGAAAACCTATGGGTATCATGATATGGTTCTGAAGTCATGGAAAACTCCAAGTTATCATCCAAGTTATACACTTCTCAGTTTTCATGAAGGGCAAACCAATTGGCTTCCGAAAAAAGGTCATATTTGTGTAACAGCTTGAAACCGTCAACCAGCTTAAAGAGCTAAAAGAGTCTAGGGAGGTAATTAAAAAATTGTATGGTGGCATACTTAACATCACCGATGATACTGGGCCTGGGGTCAATGCTTCAAACTGGCTAGATTCAGGTACTCGAAATGGTTTTTCGGCCCAAACATGTAGATCCCCATTTTCATTGGTTTAATTCCATTTAATGCCCATTTCCCATCTAAAATGATCAACATCCCCATTATTACGCCTATATAATCCTCATCTAAACCCCCAAAAAAACAGCTGGTACCAAGGATGGATCAGCGGGAACTTCAGGTAGCACTGGCTATGGTGGTTCTCCCGCACCAGCGGAGGTGGGTGGGGTTTCGGGATTGCCCGCCACATTTCATTGCCACAGTAGAGCAACCAGGAAAATAAGCACTATAAGTTGGGATATATCCAGTAGTATCACCTTTTTGGGGGGATAAACCTTCAATGAACTTAAGAAGTAGGGTCTACTAGTCATTTCTAGGACCTTTTGCTACATCCATTTGGTGGGGATCATGACCCATGTCCCAATCTGGCTTTGTCGTCACAGGCAATGATTTGTTCAAGATATGACCGATTTGTTTGGAATGCTAAGCTAAGAGCGCCTGAGGGATTGTAGGCAGATTAAGGTATGACTGTATGGGGATTTAGCCAACTTAACATGTGGGTTTAACCAACAAAAACAGGATCCAACCAGTGGAAATTGGAGATTTGGGAGCAATTTCTTGCAATGTTCCCTGAACCATACTGTCTCCTAGGACATTTTTTTGCCACGTAGTGTTTCTATATAGTAACCATCAAAAACGGATATAACATGATATTTTAAAGGTTATTTGCCAGTAATTTTCAGGTGTTTTACTTCTCCACCTTCTTTCTTGGGCGATTTGTGTGGCGGCCCCGCAGAATGCCTGCCTCTACTGCAAGAAAGAGACGAGACAGTCAGGGCCCCGGTTCGCCGACTGGGGAGTATCATCAACCGTGTTCCAGATCATGGGCATATTGACCGACCGTGGAGACGAGAAGAACAATAAGAAGTGGGAAAATTGGTGGGTATATGTATGTATATATATATATACATACAAACCATTTAAGATTAGTGATTTCAATTATTGAACTATTAACTTCTCATGCAATACCTTGAAAAAAATAAGAGATGATGCAAGTTGACTGATTTTGCTTTTGGAATGGTCTGAAACCACTAAGCAGGTTTCTGCCCTCACAAGTGTTTCCACAGCGTAGCATTACTTCATCCAATTCTTTTGGCAACCGCATCCCCTTACCATTTAACAATATTGCCAAAAAAATCAGGGGGCCAGTTTTTTTTTTGACACACGGGGGTGGTTCTAGTAATAACACCTTGTCATGCAAAACCGTCTCCCAATCTGGACCAAAAAACGTCGTTTTCTTCGGTGCAGAGGTATGAGGCGGATGGATGTGGGCATGAAGCAGCTTGTTGGGGAGCCTTGAGGGTTTGGAACCACAGATTTGAAGATGTATATATATATAATGTATATATTACTTGACAAACATGATAGATCTTTCTCCTAGCCGTTTGGAGCCGATTGGGTTTTTGAGGCAAAAAATGCGCCATGAAGACGGCCACGGGCGGCAAATGCAAGGTGGTTGGCTGGGGTCAAAGTCTCCATTTTGGATGGAGGAGAGTACAAATGTTTAGACAGCTATATAAGTCTAAAACTATACATGTATTTGATCATGTGTAGTTATATATATAAAATATGTTTGGGAATGGTGCTGATGCAATGTTGACGTTCACCACGCACCGGGGAGTTTGGCCAGGTGTGCGGTCAACTTTTTTCCAGTTGGAGACGCAAGTGACCGTGGTAGCCTTTGCCAAGTTGGCGTCGAAAAAGATGCCCAGGGGAAGCTCCCGTCCAGTGTCATCAAACATGGCAAGCTGCATACTCCCTTGTAAACAAGAGGGTTTAATGGGAAAGACATAGATAAAGGGGGCTTGGTCGTGTTTGATTTCCACAGAGCTGAGTTTGCTGCCTTTCCACTCCTTGATCTTTACCGAAGTGGTTTTTGGTCGTGTCGATGCCGCAGCAAGTTTCCAGCAGTTTAGCAGCAGCCATTTGTAGGCATCCTAAATCCCATGGTTCATGGAGAACATGTTCCCATTCGGTAGGTGGCACACTCTTAAAATAAGCTTCGCAGGTGTAGCGCAGCATTGGAAGGTTTGAAACAACATATTCGTTTGAACATACATTGCCATCAGAAAATCACCAATGGTGTCCATTAAGTGGAAGAATGGAATCCCAACGGCAACCCCCTAAGTTTTTCGAACCCCGCCACCGGTCGCCACTGTTGTTCTTCGAAGCCATGCTGCGCATGGTAAAACCGGTGGTTTGAGTGGCTCATATGCGGCAGCTTGGAGGTAGAGTGAGATGAGTTTAGGGCCATGGATGGTCATGGATGGTCATGGTTTGATGGTCGCGTTCATGTTGTGTGGCCAAAACTTTCCTGACATCCGGAGCAGCCAAGCATCATCCCTGTGACTTTCAACCTGGGGCTGGGCCAGGTGCCGGAACTCTGGGTTACGGTGCCAGGCGGGTGCGGATGTTCAAGTTCGAGCCAAATCCGCCTTAAAAAATCGGTGATTTTCAGTTTAGGAGCGATCCATTTTCCTGATTTTTATTATCCGACTATCCGACTGATTTTCACCCAGAATACACCCGAGTGGCTCAGGATGGCCATGGGATGACTATCCATCAGACTGCAGTGCTTGTTTGAAAGATTCGGGAAACGCTACGATTCATACTCATAATTTTCAGTTGCGATGTGTGTCCGAAAATTTAGTGGAACCACTCCTCCTGCTTCCTCTTTTGGTTGGTCCAGATTTCTTAGTTGTCTGGACTGTGCGGATTGACTCGCACCAACCACCGACTTTTCCCTGTTGTTTCACCTGTCAACCATACCAATGACATAGCTCTTCTCTGATGAAATCAAGTTTCCTTTTTCAAAATGGAAAGAACTTGGGTGGCAACTCCCCAAATTATAGCGATAATGTCAAGTAGTAACATGTAGTAACAATACCAAATCATAACTCATCGAACTATAGGATCTATACTCAATAGTCTGATAATATTAGCTATTCTTCATCCCCCATTTAATGACAGATACTGTACCGCATGCCTTTTCCAGGAGCTTCAAGTCTATGGAGCCGGTGAAGGCGACCGACCGACTGACTGACTAGGTTGATACATACAAATGAATAGAGAAATGTACAATGTGTATATATATATAGATATATACATGATATATATATATATATACATGGATGGATATATGTATATACAAAATTATACAAACATATACAATATACAATCATATGTGTACATAAATTATAGGACATCCACAGGTATCGGTATTTACCACCTTTTTTTACGATCCTTAATGGGAATGTCCATGGATATACTGCTACACCGCCACATCGAAGCTGAGGCATATCCAGGAAGCGATTCCGCAGGTGAAAAGTACGAGAGTCACCTCGAGCTGCTGGAGACGCCAGTGGGATCAAGTTCTTGGCAAAATCAATGACAATTCCCTCTGGTTATGTCAAACATAGCTATTGAAAATGGTCATTTATAGTGGATTTACCCATTAAAAATGGTGATTTTCCATAGTTACGTTAGTTTACCAGAGGGTATTGTTATTAATAGTGATCAATAGTGATCAATAGTAGTTATTAACCAATAATAGTAGTAGTTACTCCCTGGCAAAATAACATGGACAAAAAAGGGTCCCCTGGTAATCCCGTGAACTTTGAGCCCTGTGAACAGCACAGAGGTACCCGTGGATTAGAAATATTAGAAAGAAAAAAAATCGGCCTGCAGATCGTACATGAATTTTGTCATTTTGGGGCAATTCAGTTGACTTTCCCAACATGTGAACCTTAAATCTTAACATAGAAAAAAAAGGACCCCATGGGGTGGACATTTTCTTCCATGTTAAGATAAAACACTGCTCCGCAGGTGCCATGTTAAGTTTTTTTTTTGGCATTTTAGGTAACATGTTATTTTGCAAGGGTGTATTAACTATTGACAATTATTGGGTAGTGATCAATAGTGGTTAATGGCAATGATTCAAAATCAATAATCCACTATATAATCTGAAGATCTTGAAGTCAGTTAAGGTTTGGATAGTGAAAACTAGGGTAACAATGGGTACCACGGATTTTGGGGTCTCAAGGATAGGTCAGGTCCTGTGAATGTCCTAGGGATAGGGCTATCTTTCAAGTTCTTTCCAATTTGACTGGACCTTGATGAAATGGCTTTGTCTCCACATGCTGGGATACATCAAACTCCCATGGTTGAACTCTGGATTTTGTGAGCCAAAAAAACTCATGTTGGATCATTTTGACCTATATTTATGCACCAACCAATCATCAAAATTGGTGGAAAGATGCCATGGGTAGAGATGGATGAATGGCATCCATGTGGCACTGCAAGAACTGGAAATTGGCTGGTCATTCCTACTGAGTCTCCCTATTTTTGGCCATCCAATTTTGGGATCCAAAACTGACCCAGACCCAATGTGACATGTAGATGCAGAACCAGCATGTCGACATGTTTCATCATGTTTAACTGCACTCGGTAGAATGCGACACATGTATTACACATGTATATTGTGGTTCAAGCAAACACGTCTGAACACGCGTACAAATATGACTGGTTGGTGGCTTGGAACATTTTGACTTTTTCCATATATTGGGAAGAATCATCCCAACTGACTTTCATATTTTTCAGAGGGGTTCAAACCACCAACCAAAATAAATATGTACGTAAATCTACACATGTATAGTGATTACGCGACGGGATGTATCCAGAAATTTGCTGCGCCTCTGCCCAGGTGGAGTGACGACCAGAAGCGAGCGGGTCGTTGGACCCAGCATCCTGAAAATTCGATGGGTTTTAACGGGACGTGACTGGGATTTTAACGGGTTTTTACATGCGGTTTTTGATGCGAGTGAATGGGGTTTTAGAACGGTTTAGGATGTTGAACAAGTTGGGTTCTCAAAGTTTACGTTCGCATTTCTAATCCAGGAAATCTACTACTTGCCAGTGCTGGTCAGAGGGTGTACTACGTCCACTTGTTGTCGTTCCAGACTTGGCTATGTCAAACAGACACCAAGCGGTCAAACCTTGATTAGGTGATTCTGATGTTTGTTAGTTCTATCTCCAGTTGGTGTTGTCTATATGGCCACTGCTCAAAGAACCATGACCCCAAAATGGATGCTTTGGCACAAATGACGAACCGTTTCTGGTCCATAGGCGCCAATTTTGGATAGGCCACAACCAAATTTTCATTTATGTGATTTTGTGGCTTAATCTTCCTGGATTCCTTCAACTTCTGGATATTCATGGCAGCTCCCTTTGAAGACGGCATGCGCTCGGCTATGAGGTGCCGTCGGCAAATGTTTCATGAGTGGAAGGCTACTTCCGTTTTCATCAAGTTTTCTGGGTCGTTCTACGAACTTCCAACATTTTCGGGCTTGGAGTGATATGGGGAAAAGATCACCTATACCATATATCTTTTGGGATGAACATGAAATCTGAGCTATTTTCGAATAGAAGGGGAGTCCAATGGGCGAGCTGACCCAGTTCCCCATGGTCCAAGGTTGGTACAAGAAGGCAGGAGAGTACTGGAGCTCACAGGTGCCCCTGGCAGGGCCAAAGTCCATGGGGGATCTGTCCATTTTTTCAGCTTGATTTCAGGTGAGTGAAATTGTAATTCATACATACATACATATAAATACATACACGTATATTATATACATATTCATCATCTAGGATTTTGGGATACCAGCTATTTATATTTTGGACAATTCACCAAATGCGAATTGTGGCTCCAAAACTAAACTTTTGGGTTCCTGGTCATCTTTTGCCAAAGACATCCAAACTTGGAGCCGGCTAGAGAACCCAAGGATTTCTTGAGCCAAATTATCCCAAATGATCATATAAATCATATATACCCGAATGATTTCCCAATTGGTGGTTCGGAACATTTTTTATTTTTCCATATATTGGGAATGTCATCATCGCAACTGACTGCCATATTAGTTCAGAGGGGTGGCTCAACCACCAACCAGACCCTAATGATTTATTGTCCAAAATGATCAACCATTTCATGGATCCTTTGTCCTACATGTCGTTATAAGAAAGCCATCCAGCCGTCGCTTCCCAGGCCGCCACCGTGGATGGTGTGCTGGGTGGCTTTCCCGAGACCAGCGAACCTGACTTGCGCGAATCCAGGTGGGAGGGCAAGTTGGCTTTTGTCTGATGGGGTACCCCGAAAATTTTCGAAAAATGATGATTTGTGAAATTTATTTAAATCATGTTCCGTCAACAAACTTGCTATTTTTTTGGGGGTACACCCCCGATTGTTGCAGAACCATTATCCCAAGGTCTTCTTGGCGGCTTCACTCAACGGAAGCTTGGCTGACCCAAGGCGGTTTCTGGACCTCCTGTTCCGCAGCCCGCATCCGCCCGACCGGGGCACCGTTCTGGACTGCGGCGCGGGCATCGGCAGGGCCGGGAAGCACAGGGTGGGTCGGTCTGTCAAAGATACAAAAAATGGGGGACGGAGGAAAAAAATGGCCAGTAAATGATGAAGATGGGTGGATTGACTGCCAATTTAAGTGGCACTCTTTTCATGGGAAATAGCATTTCGGAAATAGGGGAGATCCCCGGAAAATCCACCATGGTTTCTGGTTTTGGTGTTTCATATGAACGGGTGAAGGGATTGATTCAACTGAAATAAGATCAATTTGGGATAGTGATCCAGTGATCCAGTGACCCCTACCATCGGGGGATACGGGATACCTGGGAATTCTACCAGCTTAATCTTTTCAGAGATACAAAGTGAGTCAGCTAAACTGGTAACAGTCGGCTATCGAGGGTTGCTGGATATACCTCTACAGTTTGATGGATGAAATTACCCTCTGGTTATGTCAAACATAGCTATTGAAAATGGCCATTGAAATAGTGGATTTTCCCATTAAAAATGGTGATTTTCCATAGTTATGTTAGTTTACCAGAGGGTAAACCAGCTTGTGGCGTGTCATTTCCATGGGATTTCCACAGATTTGGAACCATGCGATGGAGGTTTGGAACATATTAGGGGGATGGGATTACTATAATTTACCCAGATAAACTACTCTCTCTCTCTCTCTATATATATATATGTATTGTATGATTATATATTCCAAATGATTTTCCAATTATATCCCATGAGCTTGATAGTTTTTTGTTGCCCCCCATTCTCAACTGTGCGCCCCAGGTGTCCAAGGGCCTTCTGCTGGATCGGTGCTGTACCCAGTTTTTTTTTTTTTAAAAAATAAACTTTCCCATGATATTCCCATGTCCCATACCCTTCTGCTGGATTACTAATGGACCATTATGGGGATATCATGGGAATATTTTACGCATGTGATGGGATATATCGAGGCAGCACCACCATATATCTAGTTCACCCGGAAATGAGGAATTTACCTCTTGTGAATTGGCCAATGATACTAGTGATAGCCATTAATGATGTGGGGGATACAACCAAGAAACGGAGATATAACCAACAAACGTCAAGAGTTCGAATCCAGACAGAAAGCGGATTCATATGATGGGGACATAACGGTATATTGAACCTATGAACAACAATGGTTTTACCCAGAAATGTGTGATTTAACTCCGTTTCATGCCAATCTAAATAGGGAAACTGACGATGACCCATTGTGTTTTGGACCCTATGTTTGCACAAAGCCACACGGTTTTTTGTTCCTTTTCCAATCCCAAACATCATAACAACTTGCAAGTAAACACTTAGTGGAACCTGCCAGACATGGTGTTTGTAGTCTTTTCATCTCCAATGACCATCAGCTACGTCGCTGAGGTTCGACGTGGTGGACCTGGTTGAACCTAACGCTCGTCTGTTGGAGGAAGCCAAAAATCAGGCACTGTTCCATGGGTTGATAAATCACAAGGAGCAGCCAGGAACAGCCAGCTATGTCACCGTGAAAACCAGTGTGTACCCTCTGGTAAACTAACATAGCTATTGAAAATGGTGATTTATAGTGGATTTTCCCATTGAAAATGGTGATTTTCCATAGCTATGTTAGTTTACCAGAGAGTAGTTGAAAAAAAAGTCTTGGGGTTTGACCCTTTTGACCCAAATGATGTTCCAAGTTGATCCGTGGGGGTCCAGCAAAAATGTGTCATGGCAAGCGGATGATGGCGATAGCGAATCACTGCTGGTTGAGAGGGGCCAAAGCAGAACCAAAAAAAGCGGCATTGACTTCAGTTTGGAGTTTATTACAAACTACTCAAACTTGTAAATTGAGTTGATTATATTTGACTTATCATCAAGTACTACCCCCACTTTGCGGGTGATCATAAAAGGTGCCCGAGCTGCTGTTTCGGTCCTCGAAAGCAAAATCGGTCAGAATTCAAGACCTTGGGATCCACAGATGTTGTATAGCAATTTGTAGTAGCAACATGTACCAACCCTCCCGCTCTTTTTGACAGTTTCTTTGCTTGAAGCCTCATTAATTTCTTGCTCAACCCCCCCCAATCTGGCTTACAACATATTTTTGGGGGGATTAGTGATTAAACCACATTAAATCATTAAACCCCCCATTTTTTTGGGATTAAACCACATTAATCCCCCCCTGGTTATTCCTCAACTTAACCCCTGTGATTTCCTTACGCTCCCTGGTTATCCCCAAGGGATCCTAGCAGGTGGGTCTCCGCGGAGATCGCTTTATCGCCAGTTCGCTGGAGAACTTTGAGCCGGAGCTTGGCAGGTCGGCCCTGGACAGTGATGAGGTTTTTGTAAGGCTTTCATGGTTGTTAAGGTTGTTATTTCCTGTTATTTCCTCCATTGTTGATGATGTTCCGAGATGTTGGGTTTTCAACAGATGATGGTGATTTTTTTTCGAACTTTTTGTGGGTGACGAAGCAGAGATCTTTTGGGATTTGGAGCCAACAGTGAGATGCAATAAGGTTCCAAGTTTGAGAAACACACTTGTGGGTGAGAACTTAGAATTTCGAATCATGGGCTTTGGCGACTGGATGTAAAGTCATGGGGGGAGAAGCGGTGAGAAACCAACAACACGGGGTTGTTGTAATCCTAACTCCTAACCTACAAGACCGGGGTTGAAAGGTTTCAACCAACCAACATAGCCAAATTGAAGAGTTTTCCTGACACGTAGTGAATTGAGATCATGGGCCCCATTTGAAACTAGCGACAGGGCATCATTGTAGAAGGGAAATCCACAGCTTTTTGAGGAGTTTCCAGCTTTCGGCTTCCACGGCATCGTGAGCAGCTTCCAAATGAGCAAGCTGCCACGAACACCAACGGCATCCTTAACACAGGAAGTCCTCCACCAGCACCACTCAGCAGGTACGACGTCATCTGGGCCCAGTGGGTCCTGCTGTATCTGACGGATGCGGACCTCGTGGCCTTCCTCCAACGCTGCAAGAAGGGCCTTCGCTCGGAGCACCTTGGATCACCTTGGAGTCGAGCTGGGGTCAGCTGGGGGTTTCACCCAGAAAACGATAGAAAACTGACGACCAAAACATAGGGATTCAAGCGATGATCCAAAAAATGGCGATTTCAACCAACACAAAAAGAAGACGGAAGAACACCACAAATTGACTGGTCATTTTCAGGATCTGCAGCCATTGAATTTCGGAGTACCGAAGGACTTGACCCATTCGTGTTTGGATGGGCTCGACATTCAAATTCCTCGAAATTGGCTGGTTTGACGCTAAACATGACCAGCCATTTGTGGGACGACTGGGACCTTTATTCTTGAGCCAGACCCACATTGAAAATTTGCCGCCGACTGCTGGGATGGTAACCTCTTTGCGTACCAAGAGAGGCCGACAACAGTCAGGCGTAGAAGAGTAGATTGATAAATCCCCTAAACATTTGGGCCATTTCCATCCATTTCCTGTATGGAACCATCCAAGTTTGGAATCGAATCCTGTGTTTGGTTGGTATACATCTCCAGTTTTGGTTGCGTAAACCCACGCGTTTGGAGTACCCACAGCGCAAGGAATGGCGTGATCTTTGTGAAAGAGAACGTCGTGATCGATGGGACCAGCTGACATGGCTTAAATCCAATGGGAAGAGGAAGGAGGTCCCCATGCATTTGTCCAAAAATGGGGGGGGTTTGGCGTTTGGCGTTTGTCAAATCTCCCATGTTGCCTTTGGGATTTCAAAGATGGCCTGAATGGACAAATATAGTTTAAGATGATCCCTTCACTGTTGTATGACTTTTTAGGTAAGGAACACCGAAAACACCCCAATTGTGCCTCGGTTCCACGCTGGCCACGACACGCTGGCCACGATTCACTGGGAAAATGATTCGAAGAACTTTGATCCCCTCCCTGTGGATCCAATGTTGGGTCTATTTGCTGACATTTGCGGTAAACCTTGTTTTTTGACGTCCGTAGGCATTATTTGACATCCGTAGCCAAAATTTGGCAACATTTGCGGTAACCATAATTTTACCGTAAAACGCTGTGAGCACAAACGAGAAGTGGCAGCTACCCTTAGAAGATGAGCGGTCAATCCTGAACAGATCACGGTTTATCACGGTCTATCACGTTTTGTCACGGTGTTTCCGACAAATGTCATAATTTTAAGTGGCAAAAAAGATAATTCATCACGATTTGTCACGATTTTGAACTGCATATGACCATGATCAACTCGCATGCGCATCTTACAAATAGAGGATGCCTGCGGTTTTTCTCGATTTCCGACAAAATCCGATGGATTTCCGACAGGTTCCGGCAAATGTAACCAAAATCAAGCGTTAACGGAGACGTAGCTGTATTTTGACTACATTTCTATTTTTGGTGTATTTAACGACATGGATCCTCAGGGCCTCAACTGTTCCGCGGCTGGGGCGTTGAATGGTGACCAGAATCCATCTCCCTCACATTGTCTAGTTCTGGCTCTCCAATAAACATGGCCGTTGCCAATAACCGGTTTTAATAACCGGTTTTAATAATAAAATTGTTAGTGAACAGGATTTGTTCATAGATTTCTTTTGTGCCAGGTTAGATTCAGATTTGGGCACCAAAACCGTTCACACTGAAAAATATTCGCTTCGTGGTTTTGGATTTCCCCATGGTTGATGGTGAAATCCAACGGTGAAATCCAACATGGCCAGGCCTTGGACGGTGGATCGGGATGACAATAGTATCTCCCGCAGCGATGCCATGTACAAGGACAGGCCAGCGGAATTCTTTTTTCGTGTTAAACGGGTACCCTCTGGTAATGACTAACGGTTTGCTATTGACAATGGCCCATTTATAGTTGACTTACCTATTAAGTTGGTGATTTTCCATAGCGAACTGTTAGTTTACCAGAGGGTATGGGGATAAGACATTGCGGATAAGAAGCAGTTTAGACGATTGGGAGAGATGTAGATCATTTCGGAAATTCGATGTCTCGAAAAAAACGGATGATACATTCCAGGTAATTCAACGGTTCGCTATTGAACATGACCCTAGAAAGTTCGTGGATTTTCCCATGAAAAATATGGTGGATCTTTCCAGTTCGCTATGTTCCAGGTATGTTCTAACACCGCCCATAGATTTTTCGGGCAACCAATGCCCAAAACCATGGGCGATTTTTCGATCGCGGATCTCCTTGGGATGATATCAGACTTAGCCGATTCCCTGGTCATTTTGATGCGTTAAGTTATGTGTCAGTATCAAAACACATCGAGGGATTCCTCGAAGATCCAATTTTCGTGGTCATTTTCGTGGATTTGATCGATTTGATCGATTTGATCTAGTTCTAGATCTAGTTCCCTCCACCTTTCCCTCCACCTTTCAGGCCTCAAAAAAGCCCAAAGTTCCGCAGGAGATCTTCCGAAAAGCCGGGCTGGTGCTTCTGGAGGAACGACGTCAGGCGGAGCCGCTGCACATCGGTGGAATTTTCATCGTTGCTGACCAAAATCCAGGTTGACGGGTTAGAAATAGCCTTTAGACATCAAATATAAGGTTTTAACCTTGAAGAATGTGGGGAGATCATTGATATATATATATATATATATGTATATATATATATGATTGTTGATTGATTTGAATGGATATTTTTTTTTTGCATATGGGTCTAAACTGTGAAAACTGATGATCAATAGCTGGGGATGTCATTGCATGGTATCCCATGATTTAATTAAAGATAGCCCGAAAAGCAGGATTGGACAAACCGCAATGAGCGACATAAACCACCAAAATGGAGATGTCAGACAGCAATAATGACATTTATACAGGTATTGTATTGCCACCCAACATGATGCTTTCAAGAAGCTACAAATGCGCGGATCATTTTTGGGCCCTCAATCAAACCACCCAAGGTTAACCCTCCGGTAATCAAACATGGCAATGGAAAATCACCCATTTATAGATGATTTTACTATGATATACCCTCCAGTAAATTAACATAGACCCTGGAAGGTAGGGGTTGGAAGATTCCATTAAACATGGCTTATTTTCACGGTCCGTGTTAAATTTACTATGATATAAAACCATATAAAACCATATAAAACCATATAAAACCCACATTTAGCTGGGGATTCTCCGTTGCCATGTTTGATTTCCAGAGGCTACCGATTGCACATTTGTGGACCCTGTCATCCCAATCTCTGCGCTGATCTGCAGTACATCCAAAAGTAAATCTAATATCTAATATTGAATATCCAATATCTATATCCATGTTTTATATCTACATCATATCTATATCCATATCAATATCATGGACCTCTTTCTTATGTCTACGTCATTCTTTCTATATCTTTTGTCTGTGCACAGTTCCCCACCGCCAGCTGTAGAGGCCGCCTGGCCCAACGACTTGGTTCCAGTGAAGATGTATGCCCTGAGGTAGTGCGAAGACATGGCCACTTTCCAAAGGGTGGAAACATAGCAACGGGGTCACGATCTGGCAAAGAAGGGCTGAAAAAGCAAAAAACAGAGGCTTTAAACTTTAACCAATAGAAATAGGGGGGGCCTGTCACCACTATCATAGAGAGATGGTGAATAAAGGGACTGTTAAGAGGAGAAATATCGAGTTGGCGAATCATTTAAATGCAACCATATCAATAGTCAGTATCCATGAGGAGTAGATGGGTTGGTCCAAAAATGCGGTTTTAATCACCAAACATGGGGATTTCACCAATCGAACTGGGTATATGACTCGGGATCTGCGTCCCCAAATAAGGTATACTGCAGTTCTTAAAAAATAACGGCAGTGTTTAACCCAAAGTAGATGCTAACAGTTGGACACCTGAAAAGTAATGAGGTAGATATCAGCTACGGATCACAAGTTTATATCAAGGATGTACCGGAATTGGTGGATATCTCCAGAGAGTTGGCCAGTCCTGTCCCGTTTTGCCCGTGGCTAAAGATGCGACGCGCTCGGAGAAATTTCGAGGAAAAGGGAGCCGCTGTGGATAGGTCAGGGCTGCTGTGGATGGGGACTGCGAGGGTTTCCAGTGTGGGGCCAGAGGAATGGTACCGTTCCCATCGCAATGTAAAGGATCAACGCCCAACGTTTTGGAGATGTTTGAAACCTGCAAGCGTGCGAAGACCTGTGCAAACGTCTTGCGTGCGAACTATGGCTTGGTGAGGGAGCGACTTTATCGTTTTCTTTACTTCTGGCTGATGCAACTGGGTTCCTTGTTGGACTGGCCGTCGCGTCGGATGTAAAAGGCTGCGTTCTAAAACACCAGGGGGGTTCGGATGGATTGGAGCGGTTCCATCTTCGTTCAACAGCACAGCTCCCCAAGGATGCCACGTCGGCAACCGCAGAATGAAACGAGTGCCCAGTCACTTTTTGGAAACAAAAACGACAAAAACGACCGTTTTTGCACTGAACGTGAGAAATATTGATTTGATCTGTGCCGCCAAACAGAGAAAATCGAACCTGTACATCAACATGTCGCTGACGCAAAACACCCTCTTGATAGTCAAAGGACTTTAGGGTTTCGGGAACAGGTCATTGAAAAATTATGCATAAAGATATTCAAGGAACAATTGAAGTCTTACCCAGAAAATCCCAGAAACCATTTGCAAAGTGTGGGCCTGGTGGGCCTGGATAGCGCCTCAGCATCTACGGTGTCCACGGAGGGCTTTGTTGGACACGTTTTTTCCTTGCCGTTGGGTCGACTCCAGCTGTTGACTTTTCACACCACGAATCGTGCCGCACTGCATTTGTTTGAAACATATAATAATATAGAATTATGTATATATGTATATATTTGTAGATAATTTATTTATTTATATATTTATATATATATATATGGAATGATTATAGACAGTAATCATAGTAACAATGATAATAGTAGTAATAACGATAACAAGTCTCCAAGATATGTTTTTTTGATCAAAACGACCATTGCTGAAAATCGATGAACCGATGTTCTGGATCTTTGCTCAAGGCCCCTGTGGAGACGGTCAGAATCACCATGTTTGCAATCGAGAATCACCACTTTTAAGTTTGGTAAATCATCATAAATCATAGAACAACATGGATAAAATGGGCAATTTTCCATAGAAACCTGTTTAACTCTTAAATCACCAGAGGGTATCTCAGTTTCTTGACGTTCGTGGGCATTTTGTGATGATAAACTATGTGATGGAAATTAATGGAATGAGGTACCCCGTTCTCAGACGCCCTCTTTGATTTCATGTATATACATTATATATTATATCATATTATATGTATATATATATATTATATTATATCATATTATATGTATGTATATATATATATATTATTCTATATTATATATACGTATATATATATATATATATTCCCGGCATAGTTCCATCAGCAAATTTCGTCGTTTCGCTCTTCCGATTTTCACAAGCGTGGCAATTGTGACTCCAGCCTTGTGGTCTGGTTTCCTTCTCACCCTTTGTATCAAATTGTATGATTCATTGCCCTGCTACATCATCATTCAAGCTATTATTTCTATCAATAATCTCCACCAATTTAATCTAATTGTAAGATTCGTTCCAAACAACATATTGTGTTTTACGGTATTTTCAAATGGTTCATCTTCAACAAAGTAAAATACCACACAAAGCCGCCATTTGCACCATTTTGCCTCTATATCAACCCATTGTTCTTTCATGCAGCCTGGCATTTAAAACCCACGTTTCGGGTGGCACGTTGTAGCATCAAGTGCGTCCCTACGAGCTCGTGGTGGTGACCACAATGCTGTCTTGTTTCTCACAGAGGACGGGATGTTCAACATCCAACTTGCATGGCTGAAAGAAGGCAAGTATGTGCGTTTTTTTTTGAGGCGAGTTTATGGATGTAAATGCCTTTTTCCTTTGTACTTGTATAGAGAGAATGAGCTTCGACCTGTTTGATCTTGCCGTACTTCTTGCAGCAAATTGATCCAGCCAGTGTCTGATGCATGACATTTTGCCACATTTCTTAGCCCCCTTCTGCTTGGGTTCCAATCTATTCCATCGCGGATGATCGCTCGGGGTGCCGGAGGACGGCTAATCCACGATGAGCTCCCCTGCGTTACCACGGCACTTGCCCAACTGCAACTTGCTAGTTGGCCCCGAAACCCTGCGAATTTGTACGATTTACTCGCAACATATGATTGCTGCGAAACCGAAAGTTGCCACGTTGGCAAGGACACAGTGTACCGAAACATCAAATGGGCATTTGAACCCCTTTCTTGCGGACTTGACATGTCATACACAGGTTGGGCTTCAAGAAACACAAGGCCATGGCCGCACCGACTGCAACACCCTGCGAAACCTGAGCATTCATGTCATCCACACATCATCAGCCCCAGGAACGGCAAACCGTTGGTAATAGTGGTACCTTGTGCATCCTGTATGTATGTTTTGTCTGTGTGTCTACGTCCTCGCTTTTGTCAGTCCGCGTTCCTTCGGTGACCTCGCTTTTGTGCTTAGCAAGATCGCACCTATGCTGCGAAGGAGCGCGAAAACCTACTTTTTGCTGCTACTTGTACTGTGTTTTGACCGTGCATATCTGCCTCGCCTGCAATCCAGCATCCTTTCGATCAAATGCAACACCTAGCCAGGCATTCTTTGTCTACCCCCCACCACATCAACGTCAAAGACACGCCATGACCCGCCATGACCCGCCCATCTCAAATATCTCAAGGTGCTTTTTCTACGGCCCAATGTTGAGCCGAGGGTGTTTTGGAGTAAGTCCTGAGTTCCTTCAAAACACACCCTGGGTGCCGCCATAGCCTTAGTCAGCTGCCTCCATCCCATTCCCATTTCTGGCATAACGAAACCAAGACCCTCAAGGATTGCAGTGAAAACACCGTTGATCAGGCATGCGCGAGGCAAATTGGAAACCTACGAAATGAAACCAATCGCAATTGTTCTTCTCACATGTGAAGTTTCTTATCAAGACTCCTCATCATGGAACAAACCCCTGGAAACATTTGGGACATCAACCATATTTTTTGAAGCTAATTTAGCCGATAAACAATCCCTGGCCATCTTGCGTTTTATGAATGCACGACCACATGCGTTGCCTCTTACGGTCCTGAAAGGTCAAGGGACTGGCATCTAGTTTCTTCAGCGTCGATGTTCGGAAGGACCGGTTGACCAAACAAAATCTCAATGCCACGTGCCTAAAAAATGTGGAAAACCGTAAATGTCACTCTTTCAACATAAGTGTGGGTCTTCTTGTTGTAATTGGCTTGGTTTTGGCAGCAACAATTCCCGGACAACAGCGTTTCCAATGATGACCGACAAATATCCCAGGGATTCCGGTGCCGCTGCGGTCTGATCATCCGAACGAACAAAGCGCCGAGGCAACGGACACGTTGGATGTCACGGAAATCAATGAGTTTTTTTTGGCATTTGCTTCAGCCGTTTTGTTCTCACAACGTTTTTTCTCTAGCCGCGGTGATGTTTGAAAATTAAGACGGTTTTGGATGGGGCTGTCACGGCGTGTGTCTCATGGAATGTGGAGCATCAAAATCCGACGTCAAATTCATAGTGAGGGGTCTGGTACACCCAGCCACGGAAAAAGGTCGCAACAAAAACTAGAGCAGTGCGAAATCACACAAGGAAACCATGCTAAAAATGCAGCAAGAGTCGCAAGGTCAGCGCAGGAGAAACAAAACAAAGATCATGTGATGTTTGATCCAATGTCGCAGAGCAGGTGCAGTAGGTTCTCCTTCACAAAAGGAGCCGTATACATATACGGTAAATCATTATATATCATTTTATTTCACCTGCATATACAAATGCTTGAACTCTTGTTGCAAATGAGGCCGCAGATAAACAAACATGCGCTGGAATGAATTAAACAAAATTGACATATGCGTCTCGCGGCATGTGTGGCATGAAAAACTTCAATAAAACAGTATGGGAAGACAAGCAGCACGAAACTACGTTTTCGCCGGGCTTGTTTGACAACTTTTTGAAACGTAGCACACCCTTTATGTGGACCATGTCTGTGCATGTCGGTGAGGACCAAGCGCTGTTGTAGCCTTATTGGGCTGCCAACTCTCCATGATCGGGGCCTCACCACCCCCTGTGTAACATACAAAGATCGTTCTTTTGCAATGGTGAGGAGTTCAAACAAGGACGAAACATCAACACCTAGTAAGGTGGTTTGAACCCAAAAAGGGAATACAACACATGATGACAAAAACAGATGTTAGATTTTATGCGTTAAAGAGTGAACGAATGCAAGAATGAAAGACACGCTTTAATGCATGGATGAATGAACGGTTCATTAATTTGATAAAACATATGTTAACGCCATGATGGACTGTATGGTATGAAATTCACCAGCCCATGCTTTGATAATTTCATTAAAAACTCTTCTTGCTGCAGTCTTTTGCCAACATGCTGATGGAACATATTTATCCCCATCTGCATTTTCTCTACGTTATGGTAGGGGTTAACCCCCCACACCAGCTACCAAAATGATGTAGGCATTTGTAAATTTGTAGAGCTTCGCACACTGGCGATGCCCTTCGGAACTTCGGGTTGGAGGCGTTCGTGGCTGTCAAACTGAGGAGTTTGTGTTGGCAGCAAAGGTTTGAACATGGTTGGTATTGTAGGGAAGCTGAGGGTTGCCCAGAGCAGCAGAGATAGGCCGAAAGTGTGATCAAGTCCCTGGAGAAGGGCAGAGTGCCGCGGGAAAGAGGAAGGCAGACAGCAAACATGTCTCATGTGTGTGCACATTACCAGTGTTGAGCAGAAGGATGTTTTTGGATAGAGTCACATGCAAAGAAAGCTGTCAAAGACACATGGCAATGAGTGGAAGGGTTCGGTGCGGCAAGCGGGGCTACTCGCCATGGCGAAGGACACACATATGTACAGCATTGTACAGTGATCTTTTGTGCAGCCTTCCTCTTCCCTAACTGCTCAAGTCCGCTCAAGTCCGCTCAAGTCCGCTCTTGTTCTTGTTTTTGTTCTTGTTCTTGTTCTGGTCGTGGTGGTGGTGGTGGTGGTGGTGGTGGTTGTTGTTGTTGTTACTCCTGCAGTTTTTTCTCAGTCTCGTAGTGGTTGAAAATCGTCAAATAAGTGGTGTTTTCTTTTTTTCCCGTAAAGTCCGATGTTTTTTGTGCCTCGGAAACCCCAAACCACCGTATTTACGATGTTTTTACATTTGGGTAGGAAAAATCACAATATTTAACGTGTGTGTTTGGCCAGTGCCTCGCAAAAACACCGGTATTTAGACACCCTCAAGTTGGAAAGTTCTAGAATGGCTCTCCCCCTCTGAGGTTTCCGGGCCGGCGTTTTAAAATGAACAAAAACTATTGTAGAACACCCTGCCGCGTAAACATTGTAGAACTGTGGAAATTTTTTTATAATACTGTATGATGATGGATGGGGCAGGTTTTGTGCAAGTATTATGGCCGAACCGATGCCATTTGGCACAAAAACACAAGATTAATACATAGATACACGGCGGTAGAAACAATAACAAATTCACAGGTCAGTTTGGTTCTTGATCTCTTGTGAGAACGTTGTGTCACAAGGTAGGCAAACTCACCATATTTTCAAATGACAGCTGCGACAACTGGAATCCCACATACAGCCGCATGCTAATTCCGCATGTGATGATTTGTTCCGTATTTTTTTCATCAGACGCAAGAACACTACTGTTCTGAAAAAAAGGCATGTAGTAGTTTGCCGTTTTATTAAAAATTTAGTTGTTTGGACATGTTTGGATAAAATTAAACAAGCAATCACACGGGAAATGCAACGAACCCAAAACTAAATTCATGTCAAAAAGGATACTTCAAGGTACATTCTGAGGACATTTGGGTTAGGGTATATTGTAATGGTTTGGCAAGAAAGGATGCAAACCTTGCGGCCAAAAATATGTTTCTGTTGGAAATGACAAGACCATCTGTGCCTTCCACCCACTGAAAAATGGAATGGGGTATCAAGGAGTGCTCTTTCCAGTGTTTTCGTTTGATTGGTTTCACGCGTTTTTTTTTTTGAGGATCAAATGTCCATATCGTTTTTTCCTGAAATGCAGCGGTTTCAGCATTTTTTTTTAAAAATATGTTGGTAAGAGTTACCCATACCATGTAAGACCAAATTTTAGAACACACAAATTGAATAGCATCCAATTATTTCATAGCATCCAATTATATCCAATTATTTTGGTTCTAAAACCCCGCTGTAGCATTCCATTTTAAAAACATGTTTTCGGGTTTAAAATGATGCGCGCAAAGAGGGTTGAGCAAACTGAGCAAACTTGAGAGGATGTCCTTACACAGTTTTCAACATGTTTCAAAAAGTACTAGTTCCATGCCAATAAGACCAAACAAAACTGTAAATTACGGTGTTTTGGTTTTGGCACGCGCCAACAGAACCAATAAAAACATCGTCAAACAGTGCCCCAAAATGAGCCTTCCAAACATTCTTTGGCAGCAAACTCCGTTTTTATGCGTGTTCAGCGGCCCAAAAGCGTGAAAACAAAAAGTGAAGGCAAGGGCGCGCCCTGGGTAGCTAAAGCTAAACTGCAGGCTACACACACGGCACGGCGGCAACGCCGGATTAAAGGTCTTCCACCCCATTGCCGCCGACCCAGGGGATCCAGGTCCAGTAGTTGGAATGAGTAAAACTTAAAGGTTTGATTGTGTATGAAGCAGCTATGGTGCAATGTGCCAGTTTCATATTTTGGAATTTCACCCTACAACAAGCAACCCAAATCAGCCAAAACCGGCCTTTGAAACGCCAAATCCCAATGCTTTGGAAATCTTTTGAAGGAGGAAATGGCCCGGCCCTATGGGGCTGCCAGGCCGGCAAGAAATCAGCTTCAACTTGCACCGCCCGGGCCTTCTGAACCTGGCAACTGGCGCGCGATCCAAGATTACCATCTTCTTAGGGCATGGAACTAACTAAGTCCAAGGGAACAACTCTTTGACCGACATTTGGTGCGAGGAAGGTTGCCCAACCGTGCCTGCTGATGAGGCGGCTTGGGAGTTGAGTTTCTCCCATAAACGTTTGGGCGCGCCAAAAGCAGATCGTGCGTGTCGCAAACATCAGGTGGCACCTGCAGGTGAATGAAAAGAATGACAAGAAAGTTTGGTCAGCTCCGCCCAAGGCATGGCGCCAGACACCATGTCGATGTCATGTCGAGCCATGTCGCCACGTCGAGGCTCTGACCCTGCGACGCAATCCACGACATACGGCACCAGCTGCGCCGGTCATTCGGCTGTACATGTCGAGACGTGACCGGCCCCACCTTTGACAAAACCAATGTGAATGTCAGTAGCAGACCTGAAGATCCACAGATACAGTCTATGAGGAACGAGTTCTGTACGTGTTCCGCTTGGAGGATAAATTTCTGCCCAGCATACTGTCCGGATATGGTGCCAATGAAGACAGTGTGCAGGAGGGCGCGCAGTTATTCAGTGATCCTGCCACTGGTCCGCATGCATGATGTTTCTGAACCCCCCGCGTTTTTTCGTTTTCAAAATGCTAGACGTTTGGTAATGGGTCCTCCAAGTCTTTTTCTCTCTTGATAAACGCCAAAAAAGAAACACAACCAAAAAAAATAAAAACACAAAATATAAACATTATTTTTTTCGGCGTTATCTTTTCCGTAGCAAGACTTTTTATGGAATCCCGGCAGTCATGCATGGATGATAAATTATGCACCTTGTTGTTGGTGCCGTGACACACAGGCGATGCATTTTATAAATGAAAAAGGCACCACACGGTGTTCTGGGGTATTTTTTGCAATTTTGATTGGCAGGGCCTTTTGTAAATGATCCATTTTAGGTCATTTTCATCCAGGGATTTCAGCCAAGGATTTGTAAAGGACAATCCACTGAAAGGAAAAACATATGCAAGATGAAATCCATGGGTTTGAGGTATGTAGTGTGGGGCGTGGGGCAGTGGTTCAGAAAGGGTTTCAACCTATCATATCATTAAAACGTGAACAGTACACGAAAAGCACCGTGTCCACCTGGGCACAGCGAAGCGAGGAAGAGCCAGAGCAGGCTTGGTCATTAAAACGTGAACAGTACACGAAAACCACCGTGTCCACCTGGGCACAGCGAAGCGAGGAAGAGCCAGAGCAGGCTTGGCAGCCCAGCTGCGCACA
>CAMXCT020002167.1:87500-111939 GCA_947184155.2 Cladocopium goreaui
GCACACACCCTAGCACCTGAATAAACGCACTTTTTTTGATTGAGGGAAGCAACATCGCCGCAAAAATGAATGATTTGGTTCAAGAAAAAAGTGGAGGAAGGCAAATTGAATAATTTTGGTTTTGTATATCGGTTATTTGTGGAGTGCGTTGGTTTCTTGATTTGCCATTTCTGTAAAATCCAGACACTTTTTCTTGCACAGGTAGAAACAATGTGCCAAACACTAGAAACTATTTGCTAAATACTAGAAACTTTTTGCTAAATACTGGAAACTATTTGCTAAATACTAGAAACTATGTACCAAATTCTGGAAACCATGTGCTAAATAATAAACACCATTTGCTAAGTACTAGAAGCCTTTTGCTAAATAAGTAGGATATGTAGAAACCTTTTTTCAAGTAAAGTAGAAAATGTAGAAACAATATGCTAAATCATGTTGATTTTCCAGGAACCATTACTTGAATCAAAGGGGTAATACTCCCAACTGCCCAAGTCGTGGCGAAATCCCAAAAATCTTGAAATTAGCTTGGGGGAAGGCTTTTGTGGAAGTCGTGGCGATGCGGCGTTTAGCTTGTGTTTAGGGTAGGTTGCTGTCTTACTATCTCATGTAGACCTAAAGTGGCGAAGCGGCCTTTAGGTTGTGTTTGGGGTAGGGCGTTGTTTTACTATTAGCATAGTGCTTTAATCTTGCTAGTTGCGTTCTCATTGTGTTTGGGATGGTTGCTGTTGGGTTCTGCAGCTACTGGCGTCTTGCTGTTGCTGCGGCTGCTGGTTCGACGGCTGCTGCTGTTGCTGTTTCCGGGTACTTCTACACAACGCTGGGATTATCATCTCTACACTGCCATGGCGGTGTGCTGGGATTCTGCAAATTGTCATTGTTTCGCTACCAGTGATCCAAGGAAGGGCAGGTTTGCGGCTTGCGGGCCAAAGTCCATGTGTGTAGATGCGGGGCTTTTTCCGTACCTCGTTTTGACCTCGTTTTGGACCTCGTTTTTTTCCTTTATCAGAACCCATCCTGCAGTATACAAACTAGGAAAAGGGCCTGCTTCGCGTTTTTGTTTGTGGGCGTCAGCAGTGCCCACGAAAAAAGGCCCGTTGGAAACCGGCGTTCCGATGGGATTCGATCAAAAACGAATAGAACATAATAGAACCATGATAGTTTGGTCAAGGCTTGTTAAAGCTAGCGTTTCCAATGGGGAAAGGGGTTTTGCAAGGTCTGTGCCGGGACAGGGGTCGTGGCGAGCGTTTTGATTGGGAATAGCTGTCAAACGCAAACATTGCAAGGACTTGGGCGTATGGGTGTATTTGCAAGTAAAAATTGTTATTGACAATGTTGACAGGGCAAACCGGGTCAATCTTGGAACACGCAATGGTAGTTTGTGGTGAGAAAGAACTAATGTCTTTTCCCCACATGCCACCACATTGAAACTGTTGACGCTTGAAACTTGAAACCATCTTAGAATCCAATTGGGATTACTATCGCGCCATACCAGTTGTAATGCTGTTTCAATCCATGAAAGGGTGTATCAAACAGAAACATAAACACATACCTGTCCCAACGCAGTTTTTTGCCAAATGCACCATACAACGCGGCGAATACTCCCACACGCGATACCCACAAGTTGCCGGATCCAAAAAATATGTTCCCCAAACAAAGCCATGTGGCTGATAGCCTTTGCGGGTGAGTTGGGGGATGTTGTTAGCAGGCCTTTGCCACATGGAATTCTAGACACCTCAGAGGATACCCAAGTCGGGGGATTCCCCCCAAAAGTCCGGACTGGTGTGTGCCTGAACTTTTTTCTGTTTGTCCAGGTCTGTCCGGGGGGAGTCTGGGGAGTCCGGTTTCTTCGAGCCTATCAGCTTAACCCTCCTAAGATGTAAATATGAAAGGAAACTATTCCTTAAATGCCAGAAACTAGTTCCTAAATCCTAGAAATTATTTCTTCAATCCTAGAAATTATGTCCTAAATCCTAGAAACTATTTCCTAACTCCTGAAAACTATTTCTTAAATCCCGGAAACTATTTGTTAAATCCTGGAAACTATTTGTTAAATCCTGGAAACTATTCTTCAATCCTGGAAACTTTTGTTTTTAAATCTCAGAAACTATTTTTTAACCTGGGTCCGAAACCCAGAAACCATGTACAAAACGAGGATTGCTTTTACCAATCCCAACCGTTGGACAAGGATAGCAGTCAATCACTTGAAGTTTAGAAATTGCCCCAGGAGCCATGTTCTCAGCAAGAGAGAGAGGCTGCCAGGCTGTTGGCGCAGGCATTCTTCATTCTCTTTCGTTCTGTGTTCTTTGACTCTCCTCATCTCAGAATCAGTCACTGTTTCTTTCATACTTCTCAATTTGTAAAGAGTTTCAACATATCATAATGTATGTCTACTGTCTATTTGTCCACTTAGGTTCTATTTATCTTTATTAGTATATTGTCTTGTTTGATGGTTTAAAGCGAAGTAAGGGTATCACAGAAACCGTTTCAAACCGTTTCAAACCGTTTCCCGCTACTTGCGAGGTAATAGTCCGAAACCGTTTCAAACCGTTTCAAAGCAATCCTCAGAAGGCTTAACTTGCATTACTTCTTTAGTTTTTGATTAATGTATAATGTTTGGATATCTTTCAAAAGTTTCCTAAAACTGGATCTATTTAGGAAATAGTTTCTGTAAATTGGGTTTATTTAAGAAATAGTTTTTGCAAATTGGGTTTATTTAAGGAAAAAAATCTGTAAACTGGGTTTGTTTAAGAAATAGTTTTTGCAAATTAGGTTGATTTAAAAAATCATTTCGGTAAATTGGGTTTATTTAAGAAATAGCTTCTGGCCTCCACAGATAAAGAGGCCAAGACACGTCCCAATCGGTTATCATCATATCATGCTGCAAGAAAATGCTTTGAATGTATCTCGTCACGTTCCATCACATTTTGTGCTGTAGGGCTGGGTCGTTTACGCATGGATGGAGTAAACCCGTTAAGCGTGGATGGAATAAATTCGTGCGACGCCAGCATCATCGAAAGTTCGCTTCACCTAAATAGATCGCATTTGTTTATGTCATTTTATGTCCCAATCACCGGTCAAAATGTGCCGCCATCTTCACTGTAGAGCACCTGTCCCCCACTAGTCTGCATTTTTGTCCTGGTCGCCTTCCAAATTGGGAGGTGTCCTGTGCGGAATGACTCGTGCTTTCACACGCACGTCTTCGGACTTGTTTTTTATTGCAAAATGTTCCATGTTTGTCGTTTTTCATTTGTAGCCTTTCTCGGTTTAATTTCTATCCAGACGATGATAGGTCTGCAGTGAAAAGCTTGCGCTTCAGTCACTGGGGCGAGTTTTTTTCCATAACTATACAGCAATCCCCTAATCAGAGGGCCCCCTCAGGCATGCTACACCTCCGATGTCGTTCGCAAAGTCGGATTAGAATTAAAAACAAAAAAATCGTGCCCCGCTGATTATCCCAAACCTGTTTTCTGATTGTGATTTCGCTAGGTAGTAGGCAGGGACAATGGGAAATTTATGCGTGCATTTATGCGCACCCCTAAATTGATGACGCAGCGTTTGACAACATTTTCACCTTTAAGTGGCAAAATTTGAGGTAATTCGGAAGTTTTCTCACGAAATTTCCTTTGATAATCCAAATTTATTTTGTATCATTTCGGGCCATACGTTCGTCTAGCCTATATTGAGTCAGTCACAATACCTCACATTTTGCCACCATGAAAAAAAAGGGCGACAATAAGGAAACCGCTTCCCAGCTAAACCTTTTCCGAAAGTGGTGGCATTCAACATGTGGGAAGGCGGGGGAACGAAATTGGGCATGGTTCGGGCATACAAGACCCGAAGGCGGATTCGGGAGCACAATTGGTTGATGGCCAGCATGAAAAAACACAAAAGTTCGAAACTCATGCCGCAACAACGGAACAACGCGTGAAAAACAAATTACTTAAATATTCACATTTGAAACTGGCGATTTACTGACGCCCGACATTTGATGGCCATTAACAGCCCGTACAAATATCCGTCAAACGGTCCGTAACAAAATGTATTACACCAAAATCAAATACATTTTCTGAAGCAGAGTATCTTGGTTCTTAATAAATGCGCCTTGCATGCCCCAGGGGCGGCCCATTTAAGGCATAGATCGGGGGAAGCAAAAACAAATGATGTATCATTATATAAGTAAATACAGCGCGTTCACGACCACCTAGGCACAGGCAACAACGAAATTGTCCGTGAGATTGCCCTAACAATATCGTTGTTGCCTTGCATGCGCTTCATTTCCCAGTGCGTTTGTAGCTGCAAAATTCAGCCAATTTTGTGAATTGCGGTTTCAAATTTTTGGTGCTCAGAGAACCATTCCAAGGAACAAATTGTTTGATGCAGGGTTAAAAGGTTACATTGGTAATATACACTGCTAAATCCAAACGTAGTAAGACAAATGCGGTTCACTCATGTTCTTTCATTACAGAAAATGTATTTGCGCACGGTGGAATCCTTGATCAAAAACAAATCAGTCAACCTTACCGGCGACTTTTCCGTGAACCTCACCGTCAGAATTCTTAAGTCCGTCAACCTTGTCGTCACCCTTTCCGGGAGGCATCCCGCATGCGCCACGAAGAAACTCAATTTCATATGTTTGAATTTTGGATAAATTGTTGCCATACATTCAAACGGTGAAACGGTAATTTTCCAAACCGTTTCCGGCACCAAATAGGCCAAAATCCAAAATTTTCAGGCACTTCGTGCGCAGACCTTTTACTGTAGCTCAGCATGCAATGCAGACGCCCCAGCTGCTCGCCATGGTCCCCATCGGCCCATCAACCCACATTTTTTTTCAAAGTGTGGGCGCTGGCATCATCCTTAACGTGTTTTCACTGCAGCAGTGCGCTGTTTCAGGCACAGCAGTACAACGAATTTTCGATGGGTTCACTTTCAACATGGACACGTTCCTGATTCCAAGACGAAAAATGATGGTTGTGCCGCGCCATGACTATTTTTTCCATAGTCGGATAATCGCAACAATTTGGCATTGCATGCCTCAGCGGTTAGACAGGCGCAGGAAAAAAATCTCTTTAAAACAACGTTGCATCTGGATTTATTTTCGGGTGAACTCAAGCATTGTGGCGCCGGATTTTCAGTCCAAAATGCCATGAGGGAACATGATGGCAAAGAAACTTCATTGCTTGCAGACAAACAAGGGGGAGATGGCGAACACATGTGCATATGGTACAACTTGTTTGAACTCCCACTGGGGCGGTGTGAAATGAAGAATTTTGGCAATCCGCAGGAACCAATGTAGCAAAGCTAACACGGTGACTATGGTTAGTTTTAAAACTCAATTTCAAAACTCAACAAGTATGGTTACAAGTCCCATCAAATTAGATCACAACACCGTACAGCAAACTGCGCTATGTCATGGGTGTGGAATGTTCGTGTC
The DNA here is from genome assembly GCA_947184155.2 of Cladocopium goreaui. Lineage (NCBI taxonomy): Eukaryota > Dinophyceae > Suessiales > Symbiodiniaceae > Cladocopium > Cladocopium goreaui. The sequence continues at coordinate 92,935 of CAMXCT020002167.1, forward strand.
CAGCTGTCAAGGCCTGAGTTATGCGAGTGTAAATGCATCACATGTGGAAACACCCAATGAAAGAAACAACAGCATGGAACGTGTTTTTTTTTTAACAGTTCTTTTCAACACGAATAGAACACACATGTGAAAACAACGGCGGAATTCTTGCAAATTGTGGGTCCTGGCGTTGTTGAATCGGTGATGAGTGGCCAAGGATTCCAGCTGCAAAGGCGTTGTTCCGAATGGAACCACAGGCTGGTTGCGCTGCTGAGCGTGGTGTATGGGTTTAAAAAAGGTAACAAAATACCAAACGTAGAGGCAACCTGGCGGCGTTTTTTTTTGCGTGTCCAAGTTTGATCCGTGCCCATGATGTTCACATGTTGCGAGGACCAGCTTTGCTCGTGGATTGGGGTCGTGCCCTTGGTTGATCAAATGCTGATATTGCGACAAGGTTCAGCACGGTTGTTGTTACTTGTGGCATCGGCCGGGTAGCTGGTCCTAAAGAATTGGCGTTTGATGAGTTTCCTGATTTGTTTGCCTGAACCACTTTGAAACTATGCCGGCTCTGGTGTGGCGTGTTTGGAATCTTGATCCTACACCCTCATGGTTTATCATCGTTTTCGATCATGTCCCTATATATTTTCAGTCCTTACTCATGGCCAGTTTGGAGCTTCCCATTGACGTCGCTAAGGCACCGGCCCTGATTTGTCGTCCGACCCAGAAGATGGCCTGCCGGTGACCCCGCAGCATGGGCTGCCAGTGACACCGCGAGGATTGGTGGCCTCGGGGGATCCCGGGGGCAGAAACCGGCTGCTTGATGCCAAGGTCCAGCCCCCTAATTTTAGACAGCCTGTCATATCCAAAAACAGCACAACATGCAGGGCATAGTGACATAGTGGCATAGTTATGAAGAACCGCATTGTTTATAGGCATATTGATTGCATTTGGAAACATTTGTGCATCCCCCGGTTGCAGCGGGGATGGCTTGCAAAACTTCCGTGCAAACCATGGTGCTCTGGGCGGGCGTTAGGCTTGATGGTGATCCCACCCTCCGATGAATCTCACGAAATCGCGCCTGAACGGCAAGCCCTGGTGTTTGTTTGCAGTCCTGGGGATGAACCAGGGCAGGAGTGGGGGAATTATCTGGTAAACCCTATGGCACTAGTAATAGCAATACATTTCTGGCACTCAAACATGGCCATGGAGGTTTCTTAATTTTTTTTGAAAATGCTGGAGCATTGTTTTTGGGATGGTTATGCATGGTTGATCTTCCATCGGCATCTTGGTGATAGGGCCGTAGAGTATAAGGATGTACAAGGCACGATGCATCGATGTGCCACTCCTGCCATGTGTGACAAGCTTCACAAGCCTCGCGCCCCAACCTGATGCATCTATTGGATATTGACGAATAACATTTTAATCCGGCCACAGTGGATCGGGCCAAACGTAAAGAGTTCCAAGGAAGGAACACATGGTCCTTCCAACATTTATGCACGGTTCTGCTATAAAATAGAACGATAACTATTTATATATATATATATTGATTGTTTTTAGTTTATGACCGTCATGGTTTATATTATCATTGTTATTATTGCTATTATGCATAGTTTCTTCAACTATGTAACAGATTACAATGTTAAAATGGACCGCAGCGTGTCGACCATATCGCCGAGGCATGGCAGGAATGGGAGGAGAAGTGGCCTCATTCCCAACTGATGCCGGGGCGCTGGTTCCCAGAGTTGGTATCACTGGGGTCCTTAAATTGCGATAGCCACCAGGTCCGCACTTTTTGGTCATTGGACGCATTTTGAGCATTAAACATGATCAAATACCATCCATTTTGAGGGTTGACCATGTTAGGTACATGTTGATTTTCTTGAACCGTACCCGGTTCAGAGGATCCAAAACCTGGTCCACCTTGCCAAGGTGCCCTTTGGAACCCACCGTGGTGGTTGATGGCCCTGAAGCCGACAGTGTGGCATTGAAAGCTGTTGGTGCGCCAGCTCGGATTCCCCAATGAAAGTCCATCAATGCCAACGTTCCCAACGGTTCCTTAATAAGCAATATACTGTGGCTGCAACATTCTCACTCTTGCGGGTCTTGAACCACGATTCCCCAGAAAGGCAAGTTAAAAGAGTCGAGCCATGGGCTTGGCTTGTCTTCATAAACGGGGCACCTGCCCCATTCTTCACAACCAATAGGTAGAGATTTGTGCCAAAAAAACGAATGGTGCCACACCAGCCCATCTCCCCATGCGAATCCCCAGACGAACCGGATCCTCCAGCCACGCCTGGAGCATTGAAGTTGCCGGCGGGCGAGGCGAGGACCGATGTTCGGAGGACCAACAAAAAATCAGCAAAAAGAATCAAAAAGATAGAATAGAACACATGAAAAAAACTAGTAACTAGTCATCAGATAATAGTAAATTATATTTTTATATATATATATATAGATATATGAATTTTCAATTTGTTAAGGAGTTCCTACGAATCATCCAATTTTTGGGGCAGCTGATTTTGATCCATTGCCCGCACCATTGCAGTGATGGGTTTCGAAGGGAGCCATCCGAGCTACCCTTAAATTCACGGTGGATTTATCACCCTTTCAGAATAATGGTGGCAGGCAAACACGAGTCACAATTTCACCAACCAACCAAGAACTGAGTTTCTGAGCGCATGGTATCTGCAAGCAGGTAAGGTTCAAACAACTGTAAGATTTTCAAGTTTGATTAGCGATGATTGTTTGATTGCTGGTTTCACATCTTTTATTCCACCATGTTTGGGATGATGATCCCCAATGACTCATGTTTTTCAGGGCTTGAAACCACCAACCACTTGTGGTGGGTCAATGAACCTTCCCATGGCATCCCATGGCCAGGATGTCGTTGGTGTGCCAGATGGCGATCGCCATGTGCCGCCTGCAGAGGATGTGGCGGAGAAGCTTCAAATGGCCGAGGCGACCGTGGGGATTTAGGCCAGCCCCGGGCGCTACCACTGGGCTTCCGCGTTGTGGATTTTCATAAGACTTTTGGTGACTGAAAAGACTTGATAATGGTAATGTCTTTAATAGTTAATACCTATCCATAACAATGTGCCATATGGTATGATGACATGATATGATATGATGAAACTCGAGAAGCTACAGCAGAAAAATGCAGAAAACCTGTACACGTAAATGTATTAGTGTTGTTTCCCTGCCGGGTGAAGGTCGCCAGTGAGGATTTCTAGATTCCATGATTTCTATGTCAGTTTGCTCCTTCCTCCTCTTCTTCCTCCCCTTTTGCAGGTTGTGAATGGTTTACTGTCACTACCATGGGCGACTTTTGCTGTGTTGATGCCTCGCAGGCGGATGCCAGGCAAGAAATTTCATCGTTTTCACCGTTGATCCTCCACCACATCTCTGCTTACATGGTGGAGGAGTGATTGGCTTAGGATTTGTTTTTTTGGTTGTGGAGGGCGCCATGAGCACAATGATGGAAAAGACCAAGGCATGTGTGAAAGGAGGTTGCATGAGGTAACGTTTTTGAAAGTCAAGTCAGGCATAGGAGAGTCCTCATAAACATCAACCAACACAAAGGTCGTAAGTGTTCGATGCCCTGTGACAAAGTTGAATTGCAGTTCATCAGACTCATCCCCCAAGGCTAGAAGATCAAGGTGCTCCTGTGGCTGTTTCCAAGAGGACCTGTCGCGCGATTGCTGGACCAACCTTGTTATTTTTTGGCAGGGGCCATTCTGAGTCAATTATGGTCCCTTCCCCCAAAAATGCACACACACACACATATTTATATATATATATACATACATATACATACATATACATACATATGTATATATATATATATATGTATATATATATGTATATATATATGTATATATATATATATATGTATATATATATGTATATATATATGTATATATACATATATATATAAGTATATATATACACATATATATATATTTATACTCATATATATTTATGTTGGTATATATGTATATGTGTGTGTTTAACATGAATGCCTCCAAACTCCAAACCGAAACCTTGGTGTATTAGATCTAGCCATTTTGCTGCGCCACATCTAAGACCGGAGTTGATCCACGTCCCCGGCCATAGGAAGTCCACGCCGCGGGACGGAACCGGCAGATACGAAGCCAGCAGCCTGATTTTGTGGTGAAACAGACGTCGCAGCCAGCGAAGCCGTGGGTTGGGAGTGTTTTTTGAGATGCCCCTGGGGGTTGGGTGGAGAAAAACATATGGTACTGATGATGATATATTATAATGTTTTGAACTTTTCATAGATGGCTTTTGGTGGGCGTCTATGTTGGACTGAATTTTTGGTATTTTTGTGAGTTGACGATGAACATGCAGAATAATGTAGCTTTTTGGTGATGGAGATTCCGTAACAAAAACTTGGTTGGGCAACCCCAAAGGGACCGAGTTGTTTTGAACCTCAATCATTGGTTTTGAAGCACCTTAGATCCAGCCTAACCCACCCCCACCCCAGACCTGATACCCATACTCCAAGAATGGGGGCCGAAAGGTGTGCCGTGCGCCTTTCCCCCTATGGCTTCAGGGAAAACCATCATGAACTGCAAGCCAGTTTGCAAGCCGCAACCAGAGCTATCAATAGTCAGTGTGCCTTGCCGCTTTCATGGCTTCAGCCCAAGATCAGATGAGACCACCCCAGCCAACCATTTGAGCCGAAAAACTGGTGTCATCTTCGGCCATGAGAGCCCTGGATCCCCGCAGGCCCGGGGCCCTGGGAAGATTTGTGGTGACCGTGCGACTTCCATCCTCCATAGTAAATTAGGCCGGTCGGACGGAGCGAGATAAGAGGTGCGGGGAGGGGGCTGTTGGGGCGGATGGATGTGGGTTCTTGAGACCGAAATGCCTGAAACAAAGGTGAAACAACAAGAGTAACTATAGAAACAAAGCAAGAAGCTTGAAACCGCCAAAGGTCACCAAAAAAGGTCCTTTCAATTTCCCACTAATGAACGCATTCACATCCAGGTACGCTGTGCAGTACAGCTTATGAGCTGGCAGGTTCTTGGGGTTCCCACCGGAGCACCTGGAGGCCACACGCTCAACAACGTGGGACCGAAGGCCAGGCACATCTGTGCGGTCCAAGCCGCCAAAGCGGTTGATGGCAGAAGGAAATTGGATAGAACATGGTGATTTAAGCATATTCTAGATCTTCATTTGCCGGAATTTTCCCTCAAAACATCCAGGGTGTTGGGACTTCCTCATTCCCCCAATAAAAAACCGGAACATCCCCATGTTTCAACATGTTTCAACGCTTCCAGGTCCAGCACTGCTGCTGAGCTTGGCCACCGCTCTGCCCCGCGCGGGCGGCCTGCGGGGCCCACGGGGCCCGCAGGGCCCGCGGCCGTAGCCGTCACCACAAGCAGTGCTAAATAGGCATGGGCAGCTGGGAGGTGTTGATGGATGGACCACCATTTTTATGGGTAGGATTTCAACCATCCCCAAGTGGTAGGTTTATGATTGGTTGCCCACGTTACATTCTTCTTCCCCATTCAATTTTTAGAGAATGATCCTAAAAACATCTAAAGACCACAGTTTTTTTTTTCTGGGGGGAGAATTGAACAATGGGTGAGAGCTCATGGATTAAATCTGAAGATGGTGAAGGGTCTGCACGCCCACCTGTCATTTTTTGGCTAAAGTCATGGCTGAAAGTGGACTGCAGAAGCAAACATATTTGTCAGAAGATGAACTGTTTAATGCCGCATTGAGGTAGCCATTGAACTCCAGAGACAGCTGAGCAGGGACGGTGGTCAAAATCCTGATTCAACCGGACAGCTAAAGATTTTATTATAGGCGTCCTCCTATATGGCAATCGCTGCAAGAATCCCTTACTCCTAACATCAAGTACCTTCCCAGAAGCCTATGGGGCTTGTTCATTTTGGGGATTCAACATAAGGGGAAGGGATTCTTTCGCAAGGTAGCTGGCATCTGCAACTGCTGAAGGCATTTTGGAGCTTTGCTCCAGGCCGGTGGTGGATTCATATGCATATGAGATCAACCATACAAAAGCTGTAAATGCCCTTCAAGTGAGGCTTCAAACTTATTGGTGTGAGTCAGCCTCACTAACCTCTATTATATGGATTAATATTTGTTTATTTACGTATATATATATATATAGTATATATTCAGTTTTAAGTGTGTTAGTAAGGTGTGGTTCAAACTACACAACTATTGGCCCTCAAAAGTGACTCCCAATTTGTTTCGCCATAGCCACTCTGACGTCAGCATGGTGGAGGAGGCATGGGGAGTTCAACGGCGTGAACCTGGCGACTGCGATGTTTCGCCTGGCCAAAGGTGGGGTTTCAGATGCTGGAAAGTGGTAGAAATGCAGGTGGCGCAAGTGGTTTCAAGTTGCCACACAAATATCCAGACACACACACAACAGATGATATACTGTATAATAATATATAATATGTGTATTATATGTATGTATATATATATATACAGGCACACACACATATATATACATACACATATTTACACATACATGTTTACATGTTTACATGTTTACATGTTTACATGTTACATATGTATATGTATATGTAATATGTAATATGTAATATGTAATATGTAATATGTAATATGTATATGCATATGTATATGTATATGTATATGTACATATGTATCAATACCTATGTATGTGTATATATATATATGTATAAATATATATTATCCAATATCTAATATTCATATATTGATTAAGAGCCGCAGGTAAACGAGCCACAGGTAAACTAAGGGTTAAATAGTGGCAAATGGTGGTAAAATCATGGCAAATGATGACTTAGGCAATGAATACTGGTCTTCCCAAAGTTGTGCCAGACAGAGGCAGCGAGGCCAAACATATAATCAAATAGTGGCAAATGATGGCAAATTGCTTTTCCATTTGACCAGGGCAAATTATGGCAAATCATGGCAAATAAGAGACAAACGGTGGCTAAGGTCCTGCAGATTACTGTATTCTTGCCACGGCTCCTTTAGCCATGGCTCTAAACTTTTATATGAAATATCTAGTATCTAATATCTAATATCTACATCTATATCTATACCTATATAATGTTTGTGTGTATTTTCATTTTCATATGCGTGCAAAGGCAAATGCCAATACATGCGGGTGTCTTTACATGTGTGTTCGATTGCGTTTCATATTCCAAATCCCTTAGTTCGGATGGTGCCACGTCACTCGGAAGCCGCATGAGTCCAGGCTGCACTATGGAATCGCAGAACGCAGAGGTCGAGGGTGTCAGCAACAGTGTGTTTTTTTTAGATGACCCGGACCAACGTTGCACTTTGGAGGTAATCTTTTGGCAACCCAACGTGGCAAGTTTGGACATTCTGTACTACTTTTAATCATCTGTGGAAGTGAGGAACTTCCTTTTTCAGCCATGCTTCTCTACCAGTAGTTGCAGACTTTGAGCCACATGGCCATGTTCTGCTGCAGCATTGGTGCGATACCAAGGCTGCGCTCGTTGTCGCGCAGCTACTTGAGGACATTCGCACGAGACTCAAGGGCAACTTGACCTCGGAATCTGACAACGACCCATGTCTCGGGAGACTCCTCAGTGCGCGCAGCCGCTGCGGCCAGGTGCAAACATGAAATCCTTTGGAGTTGCTTGGCAGCGTTGATAGGTCTTTGAACGCTGAAGAGGCAGCTGTGGCCCACTTCATCTTAGGGATTGCAAGTGGTATGGGGTGAGCTTATCCCCTTTCGGATTCCTGATTCACGGCAATGGCACAGGGACTCTTGTAGTCTGAAACGCTGCAGGCGCAGGCTGTTGCGAACACGGCTGGGCGCTCTGTCACTGGCGTTCTGTGAGTTGTCTCGTGGCAGGGATGGTCGCAACTGTCACCTCAGTATGGGAGCGTTCGAACAGCCATAGATGACCAGAAACATATCATTATATAACAATAATAATCATGATATTACGAAGAGTAGTAATAACAGTAACAATAATAATAGTAATGATAATAGATAAATGGCTATATATATAATATGAATAAAAATAAGCAATACAATAACTATTCAATACATATGTATATATATATATATATCTGTGTGTAATGTTCGAAGATATGGAGTGGTTTGTTTCTCCTTGGCAGCTTGACTTTGCCCTGCAGGCATGAAGCTTCACCAGGATGCGTGTGACTGATGGGCCTTTGTTGGCTTGAGCCTCGGGGTGGTTCAGCTGCAAGGGGCCCTGGAAAGAGAACTCCCTTGTGTGTACACAGATTGACGTTGCCACTCTGACATTTTCCAGCATTTGCTGCGATTTTTCACGATATTTTGACGAGGGTCCCCTTTTTCCTTGTTTTTTTTTGTCGGCTTGGCGCCCTGCAGTATATCATCTCGGCAGGCTGGGTGCCGTGGGCTTCCCATTTTGCCCAGGTCGCCGCAAGGCAAGCCGCGGTGAGGCAATCACCAGAACTCAACCCGCAAGGTGGGCAGGAGCAGCTGGGCAGAGCCATGGGATGCGTCAACCCCTCTGGCGGAGGTTTGTCCAACATTGCCTGGGAGTTTACCACGTGTGGATCTTGGCTCCATGGCATACTGGCAAACGAAGAGCTGATCATTTGCGTGTCCGGAAACGGGAGATGCAGTACAGGGATGCTCAAAACCTAGATGGGTCTATTCCTATTGTGATCGTAGTAGGAACCAAAGCTGCAGAGAAGACACTTTTAGGAGAATTCATGGGGTCATTCCAATATTGAGCCATCATGGTTCCATGCGTGTGCTGCAGCCTGAGGCTGGAGTGTTTGGACACACCTGCCAGTGTTTCGCCTAGCTGAAAGACATTCAGAATGTTTGATTGCCCATTTGACATTGGTACTGGCTAAAGTCATGTATAGTATTGTGCCCCCAAATTCGGAGTAAAATTGGATCCATGACTGCACTGAAGGCGATGGAAAGTACCCAAACGTGCCCAAACTTATCAATTTGTCTTTATATGTATCGTCGATTTTTTTGGGGAAATCCAATAATACATTTTTATTGGGGAAAAAGGGCGGTAACCCCAACATACCCAAACATACCCAAACTATTTATGAACAGTTCCCATTCCTAGCCCACTTTGGGTCACATACTACCTTTAGGTGCAGCCTTGGCAGCTGCTGCGCGCTGCAGGGTGTGAGAGTTCAATGCGCAGGGGTGGCTTGGCATTTGTTTTTACGGTCTGAATATGGATGCGTGCGTGCGTATAACATTAATAAATGATATATGTTTGTAGTTTACACACGCATACACGTATACCTGTATGCAACTATGCACAAGTAAATGCACAGACACACAGACACACATTTTTTTACACACTAGTGCTGGCATATATATTTGTGTGCACATGGAGGCCTGTGTATGTTTACTGTATGAAAAACACAAAGCTACTTGACATGCCCCAGCTGCTTCTGCGACCAGCTCTCAGGGCTGAATGGGATTTGGATTTTTCTGCCAGGAATCTGAGTCGAATCCCAGGTAAGAAGTGGTGGAAGCAGTTCTCTGACCCAATGAGTGTGATACAATTGAACTTATACAAAGTGACACTCACTTGCCCAAAGTTCAATGGTCTGTTGTCGATTGAGGCTGGCCAACTTGAGTTAGGCGAGAGGGGCCCGTGCACCAGTGTTGAAGCACCACATCCTAAATGATGTGAGGCACTTCCCAGTTTTGAATTGTAAGTTAAGTAACTTCCAACACTTAGTAATCAAAGTAATGTTGAATATTTTTAAATACAAAACAGCTTTCTTCGCAGGAGATCCCAGCATCTCACAAGATTTTGACCCACCATCCGCCAGTAAATCCCCTTGCCCTTGCAGGGACTTGGCAAAACCTGCAGGGTGCCCCAAAAAACAAGCAGGTACCCTTCGGTGATCAAAAGTGGGTGGCTGAGAAGGCACCAGCTTTAATGGAAAACATAGGACAATAATCTTCAAGAATGGAGGGCTTTTCGTTGCCAGGTTAGATGATGGATTGCCATATCCCCTGACCTTGGTGGTTTCTGAAATTGGGATATTTTTTCTTGAATCATTGACTTGAAATCAGCATCATTTCCTGCCTAAATTTGCCCAGAATTGGTTAAAGAAGGCACTTCTGAAGGGTTTTCCTGCCGACATCACCAGCTTGATAAACGAATGTTAAGCAATCCCATGTTTTGCTGCGGTCAAAGCCAATTTTTCCGGTGACTGCCCCAGTGTGCTGAGGCTATGCAGATGTTCCGCTGCTCGTTGCTATGGGGCAAGTGCTCCTCAATGATGCCATGGAGGTGGTCATGGGACGGATAGGTAGGTTGGATAGGATGAATGGATGGATAATCCATGATAATCCCATCCCCTCCCATGGTGACTCTTGGGGCACCTGAGGCGGCTCCAGCAGATGTGGGGGCTCCTGGAGTTGGGTTTTGGGTTTGCGAAAAACTGAGGGATAGGTGGATAGAGCCTGTATAACGGAGGATTACAAGCCGCATCAGCTGGTTAATCATCATATAGGTCATGTAGATAATCTTTTCATATAGATCTCTCATATATATGGATCATATAAAGATCATATTAGATCATATGCAGATCATATATAGATTAAATATAGATCATATATAGGTCATATATAGATCATATATAGATCATATATAGATCATATATAGGTCATATATAGATCATGTATAGGTCATATATAGATCATATATAGGTCATATACAGATCACATATATAGATATATATATATATAGATCATATGTAGGTCATATACAGATCATATATATATAGATCATATATAGATAATATTTAGATCATATATAGATAATGTATAGATCATATGTAGATCAAATATAGGTCATATACAGATCATATCTAGATCATATATAGGTCACATACACACACACACATAATTATAGATCATATAGGCTCTCCACATTTTAAGGAAAAGAGGGACGTCGAGACGCCTGGACTGAGGTGGTGGCCCTACTTTGGTCCTTCGCCAAGTTGCGCATCTAAGATGAGGTTCGCCCTTCAGCTAGTGTCAAGGGCAGAAAGGCGGTTGATGGTAATCAAATGGAGCTTTCCTAAGTCCTGGGGCTACCCCCAAATCATCCAAGTCAACCATTTGAGTATTGAAACCTATGGTGACGACTGGGGATCCCCCACGACTTCAGAAACCCAGCCATGATATGGCTGGAAAATCAACGGGAAGTTCACCTTTGGAGGCCGCCATCCTCTCGGTGGCAGAGGTTTCCTTGGCACCTTGGATGCAATGGAAACGGCTGATGATGCAACGGTGGTTTCCATCAAATTACTGTAGCAAAAAAACCAACCAAACACAAGAAAAATCACCCAGTCATTTCCGGGAAACTCAAACTCACCAGATCTCAGCATTTTTCCTGGTAATTTTTGGGTTCCAAAAGGACGGTAGCGGCTTCTGAGGTCATGATGCCCAGCTTCAAGGCACAGGATCTGGCCAGGATGCTGTGGAGATCTGCTTCCCTGCAGCTCGGATGGAGTTTTTTGGGCATCTCCCGGGGTTTTCACCCAGAAACTTTGGGGAATATCGATGGGAACATCAAGCAACATGGGGATCATCTATATAACCAACAGATAGATGGGACTAAGTAGCAAATAAATGGGGTGGAATCTAAGAATCATGGGGTTTAAGCAACTAAATGGAAATATAAATGGGAATGTCACCCGGAGAATCCAATAATTAGTGATCATGAGGAGATAACTAACTAATCTGATTAAGGAAACCTTTTTAATTTTTTCATGGGAATATCATGGGGTTTTCATGTTGAAGCCAATGATGATGCTGGTTTTAAGCAACCATCTTGATAGAAAGGGGATATTAGTAACACATTTAAGGCCTTTAAGTGGACATGTGACCAGCGGTGGTTACCATTTCGATCTTCGCAGAAATGGGATGATGGTCCCTGATGTTGGTATGCTGCAAGAGTTTTGAGCCATTATACCCTCTGGTAAACTGTCCCAAAAAACTATGGAAAATCACCATTTTTAATGGGAAAATCCACTATAAATGGTGATTTTCCATAGTTATGTTAGTTTACCAGAGGGTACATGGGACAAAAATATGCGCATATTTTGCTTGAACTTATTGGATGTGCGTAGATTTTTGCACATATGAGAAATAGAGGACATTTTTTCAATGCAGCGTGTAGTGAACAAACATCATTTTAGATGCCCATAAATTGAAGATTTTAGTATGCAAATTAGACTTTTGGTCGAATTTGCAGGCACCACTTTTTTTTTCTCCCACAAGATGCTCCAACGGTCATCCGCAGTCCAAAGTATCACTTTGCCATCCTAGTTGGTTCAAGATTGACCCTGCCCGTCTCAAGACTAGAAGGTTCCAACTAAAGCATGCAGGGGAATGAAAAATCCTTAGGTGTTTTCCGTTGATTCTTTGGGTCATCTGGATGACTTATCCTTATTCAAACAGTGGTTGCTGCGTTGTGGGGGGATCACCCAAACCGAACAACGGCAACGCAGCCGCCACATTCAAGTTCCCAGGAATCACCGGAACCAGTCCTTTCTGGACCGAGCGGCAGTGATGACACTGGAGTTGTTGGCTGGCAGCTCAGCGAGGGCCATCCTCTCGGCGACCATCGTCAATGTGATATATATATATATATATGTATGTGTATGTATATATGTATGTGTATATATATATATATATTCCCAACCACTTGAGCAAGGGGACGGTCGCCCGTGCAGCCCACCATCAAAAACCCATAGGGACCTCTAGATCTGCCAATGAGGGTCGTCTTGGCAGCCGCAGGCTGACTGCAACCCATTGGATGTGGCAAACATGCTGTGGACCTCTGCCCGCTTGGAGGTCGCCACACAGCTTCAGGGGCAAAAGTCATGGTGACTTCCCATAGATCTGTCCGAAAGATTGGGGGACATGAACTACCACATTAATGTTAGTAATGCGATGTCATAAACCACCCATATTTTGATGGTGTATACCCTTTTTATGATAAATTTGGGGATGGTTTACTTTTGCTTTACTAACATTACCCATGATCTATGAACCATAAGTTGGGATATAAACCCTATAACTAAGTATAACTATGGGTCTAGATCCACTTATAACGGTTTAGCAGTTTATTGTTGGGTTGCTTGACAAAAGCCCAAAGGGGTGAGGGCCTTGGGGGACCCGAGGTCGGCGATGATGCCGCGATCCATGCCTTGGTGGACTTGGCCACTTGGCGCGGTTGAAATTGGCAGAGTGCTTGGATAGTCCCAGAACGGATATGAGGTGTATATATATATATAATTATATATACAATAATATGATATCTAATATACCTAATATATATATATATGATTATATATATGATTATAATATATATATGATATATGTATATATAATTTTCAATATAATATAACTCCATATATACCTATTATATTGCACACTATATATGTATATAGGTTTGTCTGAAAATAGACTGGGGTATACCGATGTATACCTTCAAATGGCAATTTGAACGATGAAATCTGATGATTAAGACTTTCGATTGTGGGGTAATAAATGTTCAGACAAACCAATATTGGAAAGCAGCACTCTGAAAGCTGCTTTTTATGGGAAGACAGAAAGGAAAACAGAATGTAGATTTATCATCACAGGTCTCAGGGACACCCTATCGGACACCTTTTTATCCTTCCAAATGCATCAAACACATCTGGGACTTGCATGGTCTTGCCGGGACGGTCCCCCTCTATCAAAATGCAGTGGGGATTCCCACTTATTTGACAATTCCAATACGCTCTGGGAAACTTAATGATGATGAGTTGTAAAGCATCTTTAATTTTCGAAGAATTGGGTGGTGTCAAACAATCCCACGTGGAGTTACATTGCTGGCCTTGCCACGATACCCATGGAGCATGTTAGATCACTTTTGCACCTCGCGGGGGCGCAACGTTCCGCACAGCACTTGCCATTTCCTCAATGCACAATACTTCACCCATGTGAGCACCCAACAATCATATCACCATACCCACATCGTTGTCTCATATCCATTGTTGGCATCATTGCCATGATATACCTTCCAGCAATCGGACACAGCAATGGTAAATATGGGTAGATCAACGGAATTATCTACCAGGAGCATCCCCGGTCTCATACCCGTCCTTTTCATTGCCCCTTTGTGGTAGCCATAGCCCATGGCACAGCGGACCTAGGCCAGAAGGAGAACTGAGGAGTTTCCTCCGCAGGAGTGGGGCCACCAAAGCCAATTATCAGAAGTTTGAGTGGCAGAAAAGCCACCCCAAAATAATCCAAAATGGGCTTACTCCGTCTGATTTTGGAAATGCCAATAACTTTCAGATTCCCACGGTGCCATCATGTGCCATCGCGTGGGCATCCATTGAATTTCACAACCGCCATGGCCACCCGAGGCTTGCCAACGTGCTGTGAAGCCTGGCGACGTTGGAAATCTATGACCAACCAATTCTAGGCGTTCTCCTCGGGCGCCTTCGGGGAGGTGGCTGGGAAATCCACCGAAATTAGTTCGATGATTTTCCGATGAACCCCCTATCTGCTGGAGGGCAACCCGACTTTTGAGGGACTTCTATATATATATATAGGATATTCATAATAGACAGGGGGCTATAGGATATATATATATATATGTTGAATATATATTGAATATTCTGATAGATTGATGCTATAGGATGAACAAGGGACTTCTTCCTGATCGTTGGGGCATCGCGGCATCGCAGGCGCGACGGAGCTTCGAATGGCCAGCGGCACGGAGTTGAGCGCCCAAGACGTGGCCAACAGGTTGTGGGGCCAGGAGCCCAGGTTGCCCAGCTGTTTCTTTTGGCCATCAGGGAATGAATTGATGGGAAAATCACCATTTTTAATGGGAAAAGTCCACTATTTCAATGGTATAGTGGGACATACTTTGACTTACTGGTGCGTTTTACGTAGGGAATGGATGGCAATGGGGGAATAAATGGGATGATGATTATTACTAGTGATGAAATGGATCATTCCCGAAAATTCCCCGCGTTTAGCAGCAGTAAGATTAGGGATGTCGAACTTGGAGAACTGGAGCACTTCGCAGGTCTCGCAACCGTAGGCGCGGGAGGGTTCTGTCGATAGCTTGATGGCTTCACTAATGTGAAGCCAGGATTGGTAATCCCACAGTTTTTCTTTTTGGTATGGGGGTACCATTTGCACTTGGAATTAGTATTACGTATCACTACTGTATTGTGAGGAATATCACTATTGGAAGGAGCATAGCAATTGATACAGTAGACGGGTGGCTTTTGGATCATGGGCTGACAATACCGCAGATGGGCCCGCATTGAAGCTGGGTTTTCATGCCTGTGAATTATTCCCAGATTTTGACAGGTTGAAACACTTTATAGATGTGGAGACAAATGTGTGTGTGTGTGCGCATGTATGTATGTTATGTAATGTAATGTAATGTGATGTGATGTGATGTGATGTGATGTGATGTGATGTATGTATATAATATATTTATATTTGTACATACATGCATGAATGGATCGATGAACAAATAAATGTATAAATGTATATAAATATGTAACTGTATATGTATATATATAATATTATATGTGTATCCCAAAGTCTTGTGGGTTGTTGGGTTTCTGTTGCTTGGAAGCCCCGGCCAGTTCACAGAAGCGCAACTTGGAACAGCGGTGCTGGAAAGCTCAGTGGAGGGTGTTATGGGTGAAGCACCAGTTATGAGAAGTTGTGAGCTACAGACTGGAGGCAATAGAATAGAACCAATAGTTTTTCCATTTAATCTTCATTTAATCCTCATGCCGGAACCTCACGAAATCCCCCAGTCCTCGTAAAATCCTCATTCCGGAACCTCATCGAATCTCCATTCCTCATTTAATCTTCACACTGAGTAGTGATGGGAAGATATGATGGTAATGTGGGGGCAGATAACCAACCCCAGTTGGGGTTATTCTCAATGTGCGGATATGTAGTGGAATATGCAGCCAAAAAATCCAAGAATACATTACATGGGTTTGTCCAGACATCTGACATCACGTCATGAGTTTGATCAAGAAAATGGGTGTATAACCTCGACCAGAACAGGGATGCAATGGTGTCTATAATGATATATGCACGCGCACACACACACATATATATAATTATATATATATACATACACATATTATATTCCAACAATGTGGGTTGTCCAGAAATTGGGTACACCACCAGATGGTGATTTGAATAGGAAAAAGGATGATAAAGCATCAGATGCCGGGGTGCCCTATTTAAACGGGAAGATAGTATAACTTCAACAATACATCACAATCGGAAGGATGGAGCTTGGAAATTCATTTAGGTCAAGAAACGTTGACATAAAATTAAGTTCTTCAAGTTTGGGTGCCCTAAATAGGTCAGATTTTTTGGAAGGAAAATTGCCGGACACTTTGAATTTGGTTCTAAAAGACGATAACTTTCCCGTCGATTGTGAGGTCTCAGATGCCCTTGCTGGCGTAGTGCTGGAGGTGCTTCCCGAAGCCTCTTCCCAGGCACGGGTTTTTCGTAGGGAGAGCCATAGAGAATGGCATGAAATGATAGCTTTCTGATGATTTGGGAGTTAATATGAAAATACTTCTCGAGTGCTGATTTTTCAAATAGATTTTTCACCATGATGGTGACACCTAAACTAACAGTAAACTAACAATAGATGTGGAAAAACCACGGTTCGGTTCGTCATTTTCCGAATGGGAAGCCCATGGAGTTCCACATACCTACGAATTTATGGGAGGGCAGTAGTTACTAGATTTGGGAACTAGTGATTCTTTCAAAATTGGGACAACAGTAAACGAATAAATGTAAATACACACACACATATATATAAATGTATATGATTATATATACATGTAGAGTTCAAACCCGAAAACACCAATAACTTGCAATTCGTAAATGCTTTTTATAGCCAAGCTCCCCAAGTGATACGACTCGGTGGTGTCTCCAGGAGTTTGCCAATCTGCTGTGAGCTGTAGCTACTTTGCTTTTAGGGAACGCAGCGATCCACGATGTCCGCTGGCCCGGCCCAAGAGTTGGCGGTTCACACAGGATTCAGAACACCTTTTTTTGGAGGGGGGAGGGAGGACATATTTCGGTTACCCTCTGGTAAACAAACAAAAAGCTATTATTGAACATGGTTATTTATAGTTGAATTACCTATGAAACATGGTGATTTTCCATAGTTATGTTAGTTTACCAGAGGGTAAGCATCATTTCAGGCCCCAGTTGATGTTTTGAATATATGAATTGTTGATGTCTCAGTGATTTCCAAGCATCGAGCTTGTACCCCACACGAAGATCACGAGGGTTTCAGGTAGGCCCCTTGCTGCGTCTACCACTGAGCTGAGGCAATAGATGCCATGACATCATTGAAGTCGGGGTGCTTGCAGTTGATCTGAGCATCGATAAACTTATCCTGGTTGGTGGTTTGGAACATTTTTTTTATTTTCCATAATATGAATGGATAATCATGGATAATCCTTCCCATTGACTCATATTTTTATATATTTTTCAGAGGGGTGGCTCAACCACCAACCAGTATCTCTGTGTTGACGTTAGCGAAACCCTACACGAAATCATTTTTGAGGATCACAGTTTTACCTTGCCAGTCAATACTCTTTGAAACCAATTCTGCGAAATCTAGATCTTTCCGGGGGTCTATTAAATAGCCACTGAATGGACCAATGCTGGCTATGTACCTAACAAATCCCAACAATAGGATACTGTATCAATAGGGGAATCAATGGAGGAAATTCGCTGTAGTTTAACCATTGTCAGGGATCGTTATATTTGCAGTGCATTGGCCTCTCTTGCCCCATCTGAAGCCAGTGGTTTCTTTTGATGGCCATTGTGCCCCGCACCTGCAATGAACCTGCAGTACTTGGCTCAAGCCCCCCGTGACCGGAGCTCGAAGTTATTTCACCCATCACAGCACGCCCGGTCCCACCTGTTTTTCGGTCACGCTGGAAATTGCGGCCCTACCGAAAACTGCAGCAGCAGCAGCAGTTTTCACAGTACAGGGCACCGTGAGCCAACAGCCATCAACATCATCAACAGCCAAGCAGCATGAAGTAGCCACCTCTGAAAAGACATCACTCACACCTAAAGCATCCTAAAGCATCAAACAGCAAACAGCCCACAGTTTGCCCTAAACCTTTGCCTAGCACTGCCATCGTTCGGAACTCAGGTGCACACCAAGGAGACTGCAAGGCACAAACGAAAGTTCTTTATGTACATAGACGTTTGTTGACGTTTTTCTTTTTTTGCAAGGCTTTCACTGTCAGGAATGGATAGGAATGGACAGGAATGGACAGGAATGGATAGGAATGGATAGGAATGGATAGGAATGGATAGGAATGGATAGGAATGGCAGAATGATGATGATGATGATGATGATGATGATGATGATGATGATGATGGTTATGGTGATGATGATGATGATGATGATGGTGATGGTGATGGTGATGGTGATGATGATGATGATGATGATGATGATGTTGATGACGACGACGACGACGACGACGACGACAATGATCACGATGACGGCGATGAGGGTGATGATGACGATGCTGACGATGCTGATGCAGTATTGTTATTGCTTGGGTCTTTGCATGTTTTTATTTGTTCCTAAGCCGAGGCGGAGCCATGTCGTTGGCCGCGTTGCTAAGTCTAGGGCGGAAAGAGGAGCCGAAGTCGGGGTAGCCCAGCCGCCACTCAATATTCAATAGTGGGATATAATGGGATTACACACCAACCACAATGTGGGCAGAATGGGGGTATAACATATAAGATACTATAAGATATATAGCCAGCAATCCAAGATATGGACACGTCTGAAAACGGAGGATTTAACTTCCGGTGGTGCCCATTTTGTTGGGAAAAAACATGTTTGACATTGATGAACCATGGGATTTGGGGGCAACCTATTTTTCAGACAATCCCGGAAGGGACCGAAGATGGACCGGGTAAAA
>CAMXCT020002168.1:0-71387 GCA_947184155.2 Cladocopium goreaui
GGCCGAAAGAGCTGATCAACGAGATGCCTGGCTGCATCCATGTATACATATACACCCTTGCAAAATAACATGTTACCTGAAACGCAAAAAAACCTTTCTTAACATGGCACCTGCGGAGCAGTGTTTTATCTTAACATGGAAGAACAAGTCCACCCCATGGGGTCCTTTTTTCTATGTTAAGATTTAAAGTTCACATCGTGATTTTTGAGGTTAACCTGGACCATCCCGCGCCAATTTCACCCCTCAATTAACATGGACGTTTTTTGTTGTTGTTGTCCATGTTATTTTGCCAGGGAGTATATATATACACATTTATATATTTATTATGTATTTATATATCTATGCATCTCCCGGTGATGTGGATAACTATACCATCTATGTGGAATAATCGTAAGAATCGTATTAGTACTAGTAATAGTAGTGATAATATTGTGATATGCATATACCAATATAACTGGGATAATGAGTTATAACATATGTTATTTTTACTGAATGTGTATCCCAATCAAAAAACAACCATACCTCCATCACACATGGATTAAACCCGTCAATTATCATCAATTAAGGGTCATCCTGGGTCATCCCAGTACCCCATTACCAAACTATCTCATGTACGAAAACTGTTTGCTTGTTTAAAAAATGTGTGTGTGTGTGTGTTTGTGTATGTTTATTGTACATATACACACCTATTCGGTCTGTTTATGGGCAATACCCCCGCGTCTCTTGGCAATTGTGCCACCATGGAATTTCTCCACATGTTCAGAATCAAATTACAAGATGTTTCTCGGTAGAACATCTAGTCGAAACGAACTTAAACGGTTAACATGCAATGTTTTGCAGTCTCCATACCCTCCGGTGAACTAACATTGCTTTTGCCAAAATCATCATGTTAATGTTAATAGGTAAAAACATCGAAGTAAACCGGCAATTTTCGATAGCAGACTGTGAGTTTAGCGCAGCCATGGAGGGTATAGAATCCCCAGTTTCGTTTAATCCCAATCCTGTAGCTTCAACCATTCAAAGGTGGATAGTGGATACCATACAGTGGATGGTGGCAACATCCACCAGTTGATAAGTGGTCACCCATTTAATCAATAAGGTTTCAACATGTTTCAACCATCCAAGGTGCAGGATTTCCCAACCCACAGTATCCCCGCAGAAAATCGCCTTGTCAGCTTGTCCAAGGCATCCTTTTCCTTCTCTTGCAAGCCCTTAGCCAAAAAGCTGGGCTTTCCTCCACCGATAAACGCCCAAAAAACAAACATGACGGATGGACAAAAGCACAAATTTGGGACCATAGAATGGGGGTGCCAAAAAATGAACAGGCGATGGGATGAACCTCAATTTGTTTATAGTTACAGAAGTCCCCGTTGATGGTGATATCCCATGGGATAGCCCTATAGAATCACCACTCTTGCTTCAAGGAGGGGAGCAACTTGGAGCAACTTGGAGCAACTTAGCTACGAGACCCAACCTATGGTCAGTTCCATGGGATCGGAGACTAAATGTAACGTGGGCCCCAGTTGGAGACGGAAATCATGAATCATAGCTGGTGTAACACCAGGCTTTGATTCAGATCCCCCGCTGTTCAAACATGTTCAAACATTTAGGGTATGGTAAACCCAATTTGGTTAACCCCATTGTATATATTTGCATATCCCATCATATCCCCATTATATTTTCATTGTCTACCTATTATATAAACCATTTAAGGGTAAACTCAATAATGAACATAAACAGTACATGCACCATTCTCAATAATTCCAGACATGGGTGGTATAAAACCC
The DNA here is from genome assembly GCA_947184155.2 of Cladocopium goreaui. Classification (NCBI taxonomy): domain Eukaryota; class Dinophyceae; order Suessiales; family Symbiodiniaceae; genus Cladocopium; species Cladocopium goreaui. Next base: position 1,788 of record CAMXCT020002168.1, read on the forward strand.
TCCTCAACTGCTAGGTTTGTGACATGGAGTTTACCGCAATGCTGCACATTACCAGGGTCCATCATTGCCCACGTGATGCAACACATGTTTCGTGCCAGGCCGGACCTTCAGTTTGTGCTCCATCTTGGCATATTCCTCACGTCGGATCTTTTCGGCCATCGCCTTGTCAGCGAATCAACGGCTAAGCCAACAAACATACAGAACATCCAGTGGTTTATCATATCTTTCCATGACATCAAACTGTGATTTCGGGCTTCAACATGGTTAAACCATGTTAAAACCAGATATTTCACCATCCCCCATCGCCATTTTTATAGGTGGTATCCATTCACCATGCATCCATTCTCCTCCCAGGGGCTATCCGATGAATGATCCGTCGATCCCGATCCGAAAAGGTACACCATGTGTCATTGGAGGGGTTTAAGGGAAAATCTACAGGACACCACGTGTTTTTTACCACCACACATGGGTGTTTCCTGTATTAAAAAAAAAACGTACACCAAATCCAATGAATGTTAAACCCTCATATTTGCTGACTATGGGAATGGTGGAGTGAACTCAAGCTTTGGGGGTACAAGATATTTCTTACCTCGGTCAGACTTCCTGATATTGGATCAGCGTACACCCATACACACACACAATGCAGCTATCGCAGGGTTCAAGATTTTCAAGGGTTGTCAAGAGGGGGCAAAACAAAACAATAAAGCGACTTATGGTAGTTGAAGGGAGACAAAAAATAGGTTTGATTTGCAATAAATATATGGAGTGCAACCAACCCGACCACACTTGAACAACAAAAACACTGCACCCAGGACGGCTTGGCAACTCAATCTCACATGGACATGAACTGACCTGTTGAAAATAATAACTAATTTGGTCTTCAAAACCCCGTGGATTTGAAGCAAGAAGAGCGTGTTTTAGCAAGTTTCAGAGGCAGCACTGGAATTGAGACACAATTGACCGGAAACTATGCTTACTTAAACCATCTTAAACCCTTGTTTTCCTTTCATGGTCTGCAAATGTCTACAGGTGTGATCTATGGTTCGGTCACTTATGCAACAATCAAATGAAGTAAATATGGTGTACCATACTTGCTGGATGTGCATCGCAGCGAGTGCACCTGCAAGGCCGCCAAATAGGGCACCGCCCCTTGCGATGCCTGGAGAAGGCTACCCGACTCAATCCGATTTCTGGAGAGTTGAACAAAAAATCCGTGCGATGCTTTCTGGTTGGTGGTGCAATAACCATGCTGAAAAATATGAAAGTCAATGGGAAGGATGATCCCATATATTGAATATATTGTGGAAAATAAAAAAAATGTTTGAAACCACCAACCAGATATGCTTTCATCAAAGACTGGGAATTCAATCCACAACAATGTCGAAAAATTGGATCACAGCTCAAAAATTGGGCTAAACATCGAGCCGCTTTTCTGAATCTGCGGATTGCGACAACCATTGGATAATTGGATCATCAATGCCCTGTGGTTTTCCAAAACATGGCTGGCTGGAAAATCCATCATCATAGAATTGGATGATGGGAAAATTTACAGGAAAGCCCTATATTTGATGGTAAAAACCATGGTTTCCTGTAAATTTTCCCTTAAACCAATCCATTGATTATAGAGTTTGCTTTCCCATTCAAACCTCCATGAGAAGTTCGTTGGATTTCCCAGCTTAGCCATCTGCTACCTCTGCGATCATCGAACCGTTTTTTGCCCGGCTAAACGATGGGTCAATTCATGACCAGGTCCAATGACTAGCTTTATGATTTCAATTCATTCGAACAAATATATCCTCGTCAAATGGGATCAGCATCGATCAACCAGAAGATGGTGTACATGTACACAACAAAGGTATTTTTTCACATTTTTTCACTAGAATCCTCCGATTGGACCAAGGCTTTATGACTCAATATGACTCGCCAATCAAACGAGAGTCAAATCTCGGAAGTCTCTCGGACCTCTCTGTGTGGTTATGGTGACAGTCATGACAAGTCCACATTATAGGTTAATTAATGTGTTCTATATATCTTTACGTATCTATACATTATCAACTATCTCTATTTTAGGATGGTTATTTCATGTCATATAAATCATGTTAGTTAAATCCGAGTTTTTTTTTTCGAAACTCTGCCACGCCGCCTGCCAGCACTTGAACTTGGCGACCTCCTCGGTGATGAATCGACGGGCCTGGCGCTGATGCGAAGTTATGTGACACTTAATCAATGGATTGGTTTAAGGGAAAATCTACAGGAAAGCCCCATATTTAATGGGAAAATCTATGGTTTCCTGTAAATTTTCCCTTAAACCAATCCAATCACTTAAGTTTCAAAGGCCCAACCTGAAAAAAACACCATGTGGATGTGGGTCAAAATGGAAGACCCAGGGGACCACAGATGTGAATGTCTAGTTTAGTATTCACCATCCATAATTTTGGGGTACCTAATTTTGACCCATACCCATATCACATCATTTAACTACTTGTAATTTCGCGACCATGTTAGATTTAGAGCCAAGTTAAGATTTTCTTCACTAACATGAGGTGGACATTGCTGGACCTATTATATACTTATTTGGCATTAGTCTTGACAGGTATTAAGCAATCTATTTTTGCATCCAATAATTCTGGCAATATAGATCATGTCACCTCTTTCTTCTAGTTTGCCAAACATGTGTTACAAACATGATTAAACACAAAAAAACAACTGCAGAGTGTTGATTTTCAGGGGCACATGTTTGTTATACACCATTCCTTAATCAAAAATGAAACCTGTGCTGATTTGGTACAGGAGTTGATTCTATACTTGTTTTCACAAAATAACCAGAAATGATCCATGCATGCACCAACCAAGCAATTGATTCGACCGATACTGTCGGACAGTCCTGACCTTGGGACATTGTCAATGTGAGTAAACATATATAGATGTATATTAAGAATTATTAAGATATCAAATCACTAGTCGAGAGACAATAATGCCATTCATTGGGTTGGTTTCTATCGGATTTCCATCATGGATGATCCTCAGCAGGGTTTCGACCGGCAATGCTCAGCATACCTTTCCGAAAAATCCGTGTAATCTGTGTGTAGCTAAGAATGGAGATTTCCCAATCTAGCAATGCTTTCCATATGAGCCAAGTTACCAAGAAATAATGACCTAATCAATAAAAAAACTCAGTTCTTAATATTGCTATAATTAATTAAAGCTATGTAATATATATATATATATAATTCCAAACATGTTCAGCAATTCACAAAAAAATAGGTTTTGATAAATCCACTCTTGAAGATGATACACCCAGATTGAATAAGCTTCCATTTTCTCAGTTTCTGATGACATAAGATGATACACCCATTGGATAAGTTCCCAGTACTCACTATTGATGTTCTCTTGTAAACTAACAGTTCGATGTGGTTTATCACCCACCATGAATGTAGATCATTTTCCGAACAGGTTTCCCAACGGGTGTTCCACATCATGACATCTTTTTGTTAGTTGACCCTAGGCTAAATCATCCATGGTAAATCACAACATAACATTCCTATGGGATCATTAAAAACCTAGTTATAATCCCATTCAATCCCATTCAATCCCATGAAATCACCATTAAATTACCATCGAAATCATTGTGAAATCATTGTGATCTTTCCATTCACCATCTCTTTCTTCGTCGCGGGCAAGTCCTCGGCTTCCAGACCTTCTTGACCTCGGCCTGGCGCTTCATGGCGTTCGCTTCCACCACCTCGCAAACGCGTTTGATCTGCGGCTTGAAAGCATGCTTGAAAACCCATAGATTTCACCATCAGTTTTTGAAAGGTTTCAATGATTTGCAACGGTAAATCTTTGCATCGTCCAATTTTTTTGCGGGCTATGTTCAATATGAACATCATCGATGATGTTCTGCTTGACAGTTCAACGTGACGTTTTTCGGCTTGTTCTTGTTGGGTGACCCTTTCAGGGCTCAAAGTTCAAAGTGACTTCAAAAGGGATGAAACGGTCAATTTGAATAACTTGGTGTGCAATCAACCTTGGATATGGGCCAAACTCCGGAGCCCATAAAATATCCACAAATGTTAATGGTTCACGACTTAAACATATCAAAGATGTGACTAATCCATACTTGCCACACATTCATATGGGAGTCCGAAAATATGGCATATGGCACCCAAAAAAGGTTGGTTGATCGTCACCTATGATTCAAAACAACACCACTTGCAATTTTAGGGGTATCCACCATTTTTGGACATACAGAGCTTTTTATTGCTGGAACATCACCTTTATATACCTTTATACTTATATTCCATGGATGTCCCATGTTCTTTGAACTTTCAGGTATCAGATTTGCAAAGGGCACCGCGGTCACTGTCGTGAAACTTGATGGGATATGGTGGAACAATGATGGGATATGGTGGGACCCCCATGGACCAGTGCTGCCGTGAGCCGGCTCCAACCCCCGGTGGTGTTCTGATCCAGGATATTCTCCATTGATTGAATCCAATTGTAATATATATATATATACAGTATATAATATATAATATATATATATGTATATAGAATTATATAGAGTCCAAATTGGTTCTACTTTACCAAACCATGAATCATGGCATCTTCGGGTTTCTGGGCAACCAGCTAGTAAACCAACCATGTCCACAGGACATCTTAATGTCAAAAAGAGCTGTCCATCTTGGGGTACCCCGGCCAGAAACAATGTCAATCTATGGTGTCTTTGGTTTACATGGAAAATCGTGAAGCAATGCCGGGTACACGGTACATGCGGAGTATGGTTATAATTATACCTCAAATTGGGCTGGCTGAATACACAACATTATGGGTGTTGACATTGACAGTATTGAGCTATCTCACAGATATCAAAATCAAATAAAAGTCAATATACAGAAAGCACGCGTGGTCATCATTCCACAATACCACGGACAAAACATGGTCTGTTCAAATCAACATTGTAATACCTAAACCAGGTACCTAAATACACCTAAATGTCGCAGGAAAGGTGCATGGTTATGAGTAAAAATTGGGTAATGAGATGGTATTTTTTCAGCAATGGACAAAAATTGCTGGTCCCAAGGGTCTTGCCCCCACCAGGACATGCCAAAAAAAGGCCGCCTGGAGGATCCAGGGACTTATATACTAACCTTTCCTGACCGTTTGGTTATTTTTCACACTTACTAAGTGGGATGATCCTTCAGTAGCACCCCCTAAAATTATCTTCTTGTCAAAACCTGTGTTTTTTTTTTCCGTCGCACCTTCTTAAGATCATCCACAGAGTACGAGGTCACACGCTCCACCTGTGCGGGAACAGGATTATCCACAGAAAAAAAGGGAAACAATCCCAGATCCAACTAAAATCCTTCAAAAAATGGAACGTGTTGGAAACATGAAGAAAATTGATGGTCTTGGAAAGTTGACATCTTTGTATCAAGAAAAAATGGAACGTGAAGTCACAGTCTTGTCACTATAGAAAGTTAAGTCTGTTGTAATCCCAGGGGTCTCTACCACGCGAAATATGGAGAAACTTGAGATTTGATTTCCACCACAAATGGGAGCTTGAAAACAACAAGCTTTACTCTGGACCAGTGGAACCAAATTTCATTTGTGCCTTTAGTTCCGTGAAAACAATGGTGTCTCAGTCAAGAAACCTGACTGGCTGGAGTCCTTGATGGGTCCATTAGAACCTGTGGCCATATTGAAAATAAAGGATCCAATTCCGGGGTTAATCTCCACTCCTGAAAAGCTTGTGGTCTGTTACCAGTTTAGTAGCAAGTTCGTGCTTTTTGGGGCTAGCCCCTAGTTTTCATAACCAGCTAAGATTTATTGACCTGGGGCTGACATTGGGTGTTTGGGACTGCCAATCAGAGTCATGTCAGCATCAGATTACAAACGGCTTTTATAGCAGGGATTGGGCCCTGATGCATCAAATGGGTTCAAACCAAGTCACAAAGATGCGCGTCCACTTCAAGCTTAAGCTGAAACAAAGGCTCACAGCAGCAACTGGATGCTGCCTCTTTTTGTCCATGCGCTGCCAGAGGTAAGTGTTGGCCAGTTAGAATTAGGGTCCTTTGCCCAGCCCGGCACCTGACACTTGCAACATCATTTCAATGCTGCAGATTTGGGCACTGTAGGCAAGAAACCTGCTCCTGACAACTTCAAAGCAGCCATGGCATCTATCACTGGAGCCACTGGCACCGGCCAAAACGTTGGATGCTGAGAAAACCCCATGGAAAACCCCATGGATTTCCTGGGAATTGCCCAAGGTAATGTGTCCACATCAACACCCAATGTCAGTTCAAGTGATTCAAGTGGCAAGCAACGGTTCATCTTACCATCATGCGATATTTATGTTGGACATGTCCAAGCCTTTATTCATGTCATATATATATATATATGTCATATATATATATTTGAGGTGTATCTATATATATATATATTGTATTGGTATGCAGGAGAGTTTTTGCATTCAATTAGAAAAGCAAATATATTCCCGAATCCCGAGCAAGTGATTTTGAAGGCACTTGCCAGATAGAGGCATGGAATATTGATTCAAATGAATATTGAGTCAAAGAAGGTTTTTCAAATTCCTTTGCAGCAAGTTTGTTTCAATGAAAATGCGTGAGGATGCATGAGTGCTTGCTTTCCTTCATGGTGTCAACCCAAATGATCTGATGTGTATCAGATATTATCAGATAACCCCAGATGAATTCACAACTTTTGGACCAACAAACAGCTTGGTTTTGGCTCACATCATATATGGCTATATCCACGTTCATAACCATATCATTAACCATATCATTAACCATATAAAAGCCATATAATTAACATCACCCCTTTAGGGGCTTCTTTCGCCATCTCCCCGGGACAAAATCCCTGCCTCGGCACAGTCGCCGGCCACGTTCAGAGGCACCGAGATGTCCACCAACCTCAAAAGGCGATGTCATGCTGGGGGAAAGTTTAAAAAAACAAGGGGGAAACACAATATGTGGGGGGGGGGTATCCATGCATGGATGGTTTATTTCATGGAAAATCCCAATCTAAAACTGGCTGGTGGTTGGTCAATGTCTATCATAACCATTGATGGTTGAGGATTTAATCAATCATATGGGGATATGGATGGAATTGGATGGATATGATATAATCTGGTTTCTGTATGTTTCTGGTTCAAGCCCTCTGAAAAATGATGGAGTGAAAGTCAGTGGGGATGATTATTCCATATGATTCCCAAGTGAATGGAAATTCAATATTCAGCCATGTTCCAACCCACCAACCAGTTAAACCAGTTATTTATTGACAATAATCATATGAAAATCTAAACCAACCAGTACTGAAACCAACATTTCCTGACTTAAATCGATCACAAAGTTGATCCCTTGAAGCCCCGAGCTGCAGAATAAAGATCACTGGGGATCATCATCCGAAGTTGGCTTGGAGGGATATACCAAAATGATATGTTTATATGTATAATATATATATATACACATTATATATATATCTATCCATATATATATAGATATGTATTAAATATAGATATGTATTAATACATGTAGTATTGTATTTATGTATAATATATATATATATATATTTATGTGGAGATGAAGCATAATCGAGCCCACAATCCAATTTCACGTCTCATTCTTTAGCGCAAACGAATGCGCCAATGTGAAACCCAAGTACGTGGAAGTGCCCCAAGTGACCCGTTTACATGACCAATGACCCAAATTGCGGTTCTAGATGGGAACCATGGCCAAAGAATATATATATATATCATGAAGCATTCCTTTCCATCACATTAATCAGAATTGACGACGTGGATTTGTTTGTTGGGTCATCATTGGTTTGGCTTCAAATCACCAAATCGATCCAAGCTATGTCTAATTTTTCAGGCATGAAGTCAACAAGAAAGGTGATGATTTCAGATATGTCAAAAGCCAACCGTTGGAACTTCTCTAGCAACCAAACCAAATTAACCCTTCACCCTTGTGCTTAATCCAGTGTCTTGATCTCTGGGAAAAATCATGGGCCGGTGTGTTATATCATGTACTGTGTTGTGTATCAATTGTGAGCAAAACATGGGCAAATGAACACCGTTGATAAAATCAACAAACTAAGGGGAAAAGGGGACATTTCTCATCCCGAATGGAGCTTCGAGGACAACCCCATGCAGCAACCTAAAATGGAACCACTTTTTGCCCTCAAATGCAAAAAACCATTGAGCTGGGACGTAAACTATCCGATACTTTCCCATCAAAATTAGAAAATGCACGTCTCCCACAAAAGACACCTTCATCTCACCTTCAGGTTGACCAAGTACACTATGAACAACAAAATAGTTGGGAGATGGATCTCCATCCCATAAATGTTGATCTATCCGAATCTATCCATTCCTGGGATCGAACGGAAACCAGTGGCGAAAGCCATGATCTACAGTGTCTACAGTGTATTTGCAGTAACATCAAATGATCTTGTGAATATTTTCCCATCAAACCGGCAAACAAATATCCGCAGGACCTAAATCTACACCCCACATCTCACACCTTGACCCAGCAGTTGGCCGTTTTCCCAGTGGAGCCATGTTAAAAATCATCTCGGGTGATTTGCTACAAGGGGTTATACTGCTTGATTCATTGGAACTTATGATAACACAATAGGCATAGCTGGGATGGCTCAGCTGTTCCCAACGGGTGCCGAAAGGCATGAGATTTCGCTCCAGTTCCTGCAAGTCCTTGGCGTGGATGATTGGCACCTCCGCAGCGATGGGAAGGGATCAAAACGCTTGGGGAAGGCTGGCAGCAGTTTGGCATTTTTCAGAGGCCGCTATGGATATCTATGGATTCCCATTCCCAAAAAAAGTTCCGTTAATATGCTTCTCATGCGGGACTCCCGTTTCTTCTGAGGGTTAAAAAATAGAAGTAGAATTCTATATATGGTTCAGAGACCCTTTTCATGTTGGTTCAAGACACCATAAAGACTTTGGAAATTCCAAGCATCCCCAAGAAATCATGGGATCACAAGAAACCAACACAATATATGGAAGTTGATCTATATTGTTTCATCTGCAGCCATGCTTCGCGGATAAAACAAAGCTTTGGCGAAACTTTCGCGACTCCCACGTGTTTCTGCTATGGCTATGGCTATCCACAGCCAATTGTGCTGCGATGCGTAAACGGCAGCTCTGTGAGTGACCTGGCAACTGTGTATATTATACTTTTTATACTATTACGCGGATATACATGGCTTCGGGTCTCGCCTCACTGCAACAATGGGAAGTGAATGATTGGATTGGATTGTCTCAGGAACAACAAATATACAGAAGAAAACATAGGAACACCGTGGTGGATGAAAACAGCATGAACAAACACAAACCATGATTTTCTTTAGATTTCCCTCAAACCAAGTCATTGAATGAAACTTTGCAAAAGCCCCGCGCCGGCCCCCACATGATTCCACAGGCCTTGCTGCCAGTGGCAGTGAAGGTCACATCGCTTTGACGCATGACGTCAAACATCTGATCCTCAATAGCTGCAACGTGGAGATTCACATTTTTGTGTGGGTGTATTTCTAGATCATATATGAAAACCTCAGGGGAACATTGACAAACAGGGTATCCATAATCCATTCTGGTGGTAACACATCTCATGAATTAGTTGTTTTTTTGAAAAAAAACAAAATCTACGGGGATCCAGCACTGGTGAATAAACAAAAGGTAACCACTGTGGTAAACATTAATCATCCAGAAAAGAATATGCAAAGATATGACACCAACCAGATACTTGGGGACCTATGTAGCTTCACAGGTGATTGAACCACAACACAAAAATATGGAATGATTATCCAAGTAAAATAATCTATAATTATATAATTTATGGTGTAATTTACATGGTCCGGTCCGGTATAAATGGACATTCATAGGATATTAATGGTATACACATGGGATACTAATGGGATGTTAATGGGATGTTAATGGGATATTGATGGTAGATCTGGGATATACTGTATGAATATGGTTGTGCCTGGAAATGAATAACTACCTTGAATCTATGGCATGGCAGCATTATTATCAACGACTGGATTTTGGGGGTGACCTTTCAAACAGACCCATATCATGCCAGGTAAGTTGGATGAGATAGTCCTAACAAACCAAGACAAAAAGGGGATTTCATGGCATTTCCCAGTACCAGTACCAGGTTGGAGCACAAAAGCGCGGGTATGTCCAAACATTGGGTTCCATAGGAGTCTCTTAGCAAATGGACCATGCCATGGCTAACCCTAGCCGCAACAAGTCCTACAGTGGGATATCATATTCCGCAATAAACATAATCAACACAGCTGCCGCAGTTGACCTAATAACTGCAACCCCATTGGATCCGTTGGTGGGAATGATATGGAATTATATGATTGTCATATTCAATATGTTTATATAATTATAATTGATAATTGGAACATCAATAAGTCCCATTTTGGAGCGATCCATCCATGTATACTATCATCCCAACCAAAATGGCTCAAAATGCAGACATGAAAACCGACCGTTCACCAAACAAGGTTTACCTCGCTACACTAAATATTGGTTGAAGTTTAATCCCCCTATTTGCTCGTAAAACCCCTATTTATATAAAGTTTTTTTCTCTTGGCACTCGCCAACCACTATTTAGCCATGATGAAGAACTGAAATACCAAATGTTGAGGATTTGTCGCTTCGAAATTCAGTTCTTCGCTTCGTCAAACACCAAAATTTCCTCATGCAGTTGTATTAAGGTCAAATCCCCACGAGGCGTCTCTTGCCAACATCCTGATGGATAGATCCTCTAACGTCTCTAAAGTCGGCTACGACAAAGCTGATGGAAGTTGAGAGTCCGTGCAAGTTGCATCAAAAGAAACGGGCCGAAAGACTGCACTCTATCGGGAGGGTTCTCTTAAACTGCTGCTTACTCGTGGTGATCCGTGGAAAATCCTAACCAGGTCGATACCCAGAGGGTAAACCATATATACTACGGTTTCCCCGTCAGCTTACCAGGGGTTGTTGGGTGTGTATAGTAGGTAGATACCCATACAATTTATATATATATAATATGTTGGTGGTTTTACTTATGCTTTACCACATGGATCGTGGTCAAACATAACCATGATCCCATGTATATATAATTATATATATATGATTATATATATGATTATATCGTTATGGTTGTTGTTGTTGCTATTACTATTGTTACTATTATATGTTATTATTATTATTGTTATTATTATTATATTATTAGTATGAATTATTATTATTATCATTAATATTATTATTATCATCATTCTTATTATTATCATCATTATTATTGGTATCATGATTATTATTATTATCATGATTATTATTATTATTATCATTATTATTATTATTGTTATTATTCCACTGAGATGATTACTAATCCATTGCTATTGAATCTGCGGCTGACTTCACTCCATTTCCTGCGGAGGAGGCTGATAGCAAAGGAGTGAGGGACTCCCCACATCCGAACATCAGAGCCAAGCTCTCCACGTCAGAACATTCAGTCTCAGATGGAGAGGACCGCCCATCGCGCCAGTCACCACTTTCTGTCGAGAATCTGGCCAGGACCCTGGTGAATTGGCCTTGCTGATATCAAATGGAGGTGTCCCAAAATTTGGGTACCCCAAAATCATCTAGATTGTCCATTCTAAACCCTCCAGCTATATATTATATATTATATATGTATAGGGGTACCCCCTTGACTTAGGGCACCTCCATATCTATAATCCACTAAGTGGAAGAATGTTTTTTGAAACTAGTCGACAAAAGAGAATGGATTCCTGAGAGGGTTTGGCTTTTGATTCAACGTAGATATCCTGGTTTCCACGAACGGTTGAACTGGCGAGGAGGACATCATACTGAACCTTGCAATATTACCGATGTCGAATTGGACCGACAAAGTCGGCATATCTCAGAGAATACCCAGGGACTCGTTGTTCAAAGTGTCAATGAGTCTTCCTGGGGTCGTGGAACCGGAATGCTTGGATACACTCCATGTGCCTTTTTCCTCATTCATTTCATTGTCCAATTTGATTTCGTGCCGGGAGTTCTTTTTCCTGAGCTGGGTTTTGGTACCTTGGTTCAGCGTTTTTACAGACTGTGGCTACAATTCCTCCTTGTTGCCTTCCCCCGGGCTGGACCAGAAACGGGGGCTGCGAAACATGCCGCACCATTCGGCCTCAAAACCCTTAAAGCTTTCAACATGCACTTAAATACACCTTTCAAGGTTCAGCTTTGGGCGGCATGTTTCAAGCCTCCATGCTTTGCAATCGTCAATCTTTGGGCGATTCACGTAAATTTAGACATAAATGGAAACCTTACTGGTCCTTGATTTGCAATTATGAACGATAATTTCGAAGGAGGTTCAAGTCGCTTCTCTCAGTGGGATGAGTCTTATTAGTTACCTGTATATGGACAATCAGCCAAGGGAAGAAAAAACGTAATCCACTAATCTGGTTGGTGGTTTCAACCATCTTGAAAAATATGAGTTCGTCAGTTAGGATTCTTATTCCCAGCAGAATGGAAAGTCATAAAAGCCATGTTCCAAACCACCAAGCAGATATTTCATTAACCACTATTAACCACTATTAACCACTATTAACCACTATTAACCACTATTAACCACTATTAACCACTATTAACCACTATTAACCACTATTAACCACTATTACTATTAATCACTATTAACACTATTAATCACTATTAACCACTATTAACCACTATTAATTGGGAAAGCATTATTGTTCCAGTCACCACCAACCAGCGGTCACTGACCACCCGCGTTACCGAGATGCCAGTGGCGCTACCGAGGCATTGGCGCCGCCGCGATTCTTGACCTTCTGCCACTGGAAGCAGCAAAGAATGCCACAGAAATGGTGCTGTAACTGGCAAACATATCAAACATGTGGTGAAAACGGGGGAATTTCACCTGCGACCATTGGGATTTCAGCAAGGAACATGGTAATTTATAGTCGATTCATAATTTTATGTTAGCGAAAGTGTTGAAAAGCACTTTTTCGCGAGGTCAAATGGGGATGAAATGGATGAACGTGAGTTAACATCCTTTGAGGGAGAGTCCAAAACAGCTGATGTTTTTTTTTTTAGGGGCTCGTAGGAGACCATTTTGATGATAAGGGTACCCCATCCACTGGCCAATCAAACATATCCCCACAAAACAGTGAATAGTGGCCATGACGTGTATACTTCCCATATCTTCCCATTTTCAGATACACCCGGATCTCCAAGCGCTTGAGCTTCACGCCATGTCATCATCCAAGACCTCTTGTGCTTTTTCCACAGAGCGATTCACCAGGGTCACCTGATCAACGGGTGGAATTTGGGGGTACCATATTCTAGTGGTTTAATGATCAACGAGTGGATCTAGGGGAAACCTATTCTATTATTGGTTTATAAGCCCATCTAAGAATGTTGTAAAATCTATATTGAAATTAACCAACTTGTCTATCCTGGGGGCCACACATTGTACCAATTGCTCCCAGGGACAAGTATATTATATTGCAAAACTACAAACAGACAACTAATGTTAACTTCATGTGGCTGAATTAGAAGAAATATGAAGGAAATCACGCTTCTTCGATAGACAAACAGCCTTTTTTTCTGTAACATGTCCGTTCAAGTCATGGATAGCTGGATAGCTCTAACTCGAACGCGCTGCGATGTTCTATCGGATCTGATTGGGGTTGTAACTGTATTAGACCTTGAAGGGTACCGCCACCGCGTTTGAGACTGCTAGGGTAACATAGGGTCACCATCAAAAGGATTCAAAAGGAGCATCTGTGAAACCTATATTGCAGAGTGGTAAAACCGCATTGAAATATATTGAAATAATGTAGCCACACCTGAGTAATGGTGCACCAAAATGATCCAACATTCTTGACTATGAAGGTCCTGCATCCCATTTTCATGCGAGATCTAGACGCCTTCAAGCACCAAACTCACATCATAAATATCACGGTTTTGCCTTTGAAGAAGCCAAACAATGCTTCTGATGCATTTTTGGTCACTCCATTCCTGCTTTGATGTTCTTCCGGCAAAACCCGGTTCCGATTCATCCGGACACCTTCGTTTTGGGGATATGTTTGGGCCATTCCGGCTGGAAGCCAAACTACTTTCCATGCTTCACCAACTGCCGATTTTGACATTCAAAAATAGTTTTTTTCACGTCAAGAGTAGACTAGAACTCCCACACTGCTCCATAATGCCATACCCCATGACCAGGATTATTTCCAGAACCTCCGCGCATCGGCTTTTTATAACCCCTACTGTGCACGAATCCAGCATAGATCAGATCAACCTGTCCCAAACATTCCTAACTAACGTAGCCGGAACCGGCTGCAATAATTCATAGTTGCATGATGTTGCATGGGTATATCTCGAGACTGGGTACCCAAATGTTTATCTTAGTCCATCTTCATCCCCAGTTCCTATGCAATTTACAGTAAGCATTCCTCAACCATAGATTTCCATAAATGTCCCAGCTTCATGGATCCAGAAAAAATCATAGGAACTTCCCCATTCAACTGGCCACATATTGGAAGGTAAATCCACGGGAAATCGCAAAAACAACTTCTCCCGGAGCCTTCTTTCAGTCAAATCCCAAGTGTTCATGATCAGATCCTCCCTCTGTCTGAAAATAGGATACCCCAAAATCATCCAAAATCCAGTGCTTTCTCATTGGAAAAATCACCATTCTCCTGATTCTCCTCCATAAAATTCGTAGGAGATATTGAGATACCCCAATAATAAAAAAAAACAACCCAGCTTTGGACACAGGGATAGACCCACCAGCGCCTTAATGTCCGGATGTTTGCTGAAGAGTGCCAGAAGCAACAGCCTTCGCTGAGGTTACTGGGAGCACCATGGGTGGTACTCTGGCCTTGTCATTCCTTGAATGGAGAAAACTGAGACGTGTATGTAGAGTGTATAGTCATCATATGTTATGAATGGAACCTTGACTGACCGTTTTGCATACAGTACTTCTTATCGAATGGAAGAACCAACATGAAACGACACACGATCGACCATCGGAGGGAAAAAACCAACGTTGCTTTCAAACGGACGAAGCAAAACATGCTATGCCAAGGGACTCTTAGACCAGACATGTTTTTTTTTGTGGATGGAACTTCCAAACATGTATGGCTCATACAAACATGGTCAAGAAAACGAAGGTCACAGGACCCCTGATTTCAACTTCGGCTCAAGGATTGGTTGTGGAACAAGCCGGGTTGTGATGTGTTGATGGTCGGAAAGTGGGAAGGTCACGTTCCGAAATATATCAAAATATATCAAAATATGAAATATGTTTGGATTTGCTTGAGCCCAAGAAGTGAAAATGATTCCCTATGGATTCCCTAGTGGATTTCACATTGGGACAGTAAGACATATGCTAGAGCAAATCCAGGGTATGGGCTCCAGTCTTCATGGTTACTGAATGATGTGCATCCCGTGTATACTAAGTGGTTCGTATCTATCGTCTATGGTTGTAATCCACTTATGGTTGTAATCCACTGATATGTGGGCTATAATTACTTACTGGTGCTTAGATGTGCTTAGCAGGGAATGAGGGAATGATCCATAATCACTAGTAATAATCATCCCATTCCCCCAGTCCCATCCATTCCCTACTAAGCACCAGTAAGTAATTACATGGATTGATATGGATTGTGAATAACCACCTACTGATGGTGCCGCCAACGCGGCTGATCTACAAGGTCCCGGTCAACCAAATCGCTTGATGCAAATCACTGGGTGAATAGGGATGAATAGGGGATATAACAACTATGGCTTTAAGGTAGATATATCTACGGTAACTACATAAAAAAAAAAAAAACGAAGTCTGGCCCGCCCTTCACATATTTAAATATCGTTACCGTATGGTTAATTCGTTTATAAACCAACCTACAACAGGGGGGCCTCACCTTGTACGATGAAACACTAACTTTGCGTTTGCCGGTGGGTTGTCCGTCTTATGTTGGGCTAATCCTCATTGTTATTGGTCAATCCCCCAATGAAACCCAAGGGTGAACATGAATAACAGTGTAGTGTCAGCCAATGTGTTGCTGGTCCAAATAACATCAGTTTTTGATGTTATTTGATGTTACTGGTTTTATTGATAATGGTTTTACATAACCCATTAACAGCCAATTGTTTTACCAATGTGTTACTGGTTTTGTCAGCCAATGGTAAAACAAAACCTGTAAATCACCGTTCCTTTGATGCCTTGATGGTTTTTCTCATGGCCCAAGGTCAAGGGCGAATCGGCTCACCTTGACATCTTTCCCGCGCCAATAATGGACACCTACAGCGCTGAGGCGATGCAACATGGCGAAGCTCCAATCGATTCTTCCATGATTTGGTACTAAAAAGTCTACCTGTTCTGGTGCTGGTTGGGTTATATACATTTACATACACATAATACATAATACATCATACATAATACATCATACATATACACATGTATTCATGCATGCATTCATCCATCCTTCCATACTCACTCCCAGTCTTGGAACAGATGAGTTGTTCCAAACCCATCCGCTTGGTTTCCCCAGTGAAACGCAAAGATTGAAATCGGCATTTGCCAGTCGAAACTTTTTGCAAGTAGTGAATTTCCCATTTTCAGGCGCACCCAAATATAGTCTAGTTCGTTACATGGAGGTTTCCCAAAATGGGTGTACCCCCAAACCATCCCAAACTAGACCATTTTGGTATTGAAACCTATGGTGACTTGGGGATCTCCCATTTTCAGAACCTCCAAGTATATCCCATTAAATCCCATTAAACAAAACAAACAACAAGGGGCCAACTCCACATGAAACCGCAGCGCCGCACTCTCAGGCTGCCGCATGCAGCTTGTTCGCAGGCTTTCGCAAGTCTTGCATCGCCCTGACCCAACAAGAGCACCAGCTGATGGCTTAAGACATATATTAAAATATGAGGGTTTCCCCAACAATGGATATCCCACAATGGATGGTTTATAATAGAAAATCCCATTAACATGGATGATTTCGGGGTACCCCCATTTCAGGAACAGCCCATAATTATGGGTTTCCCCATTTTTGCATTCTAAAAGACCAGACGGAAAAAAAACAAAAACAAACAATAAACCCATGTAATGACCAGCACATTACTTTTAATGAACCACGTAAAACATGAATTCATAGAATTGGATGATGGGAAAATTTACAGGAAAGCCTTATATTTGACGGTAAAAACCATGGTTTCCTGTAGATTTTCCCATCAACCAATCCATTGATTAATGGGTATACTCCGGCATGGTCCAAAAAAAATAGGGCTGGCCCCACTGTCGTGATCCCATCAATCAAGAAAAATCACTTTAGTTCGATTCCCATGATTTAGGGATTCCCCACTTTAGTACAACCAACCAAATAACATTACCATTATGTATATATATATATATCATATATATATATATATCATTGTATACATATATATATATCATCATATATATATACAGGATATCCCTTTTCTTAAATATGTCCTTATCAAATTTGGCCGGACACATCCGAGAAATTTCTCCCATCACCAAAATCCGTCGCCGTTTTGGTAAGGATCAGGCCTGGACATCATCAATTCCACTGCAGCACTGGAGACGGAGACGGAACCTGTCACCGGCCGTCGACACTGGCAGCTGGGAAGAGATTGAGGCTGGTTGGTGGTGCAATAACCATCTTGAAACATATTAGTTCGTCAATGGGAAGGATGACATCCCATATATGAAATGGAAAATAATCCAAATGTTCCAAACCACCAACCAGGAGGGGAAGGAATGACGAAGTACCAAGATATACCAATCCTGCAAGGGGTTTTTCGGACCGGTAAAGCTGAGAAAGATGTGCAACAAATACAAGTTTGATATGGAACTCCTTTTGTCAACTTTATGTCATGTGAAAAGGTCCGGGCGGTTGAAGATGGTTTTGAAGGATCTTTAGATTGAATTCTTGGGTGTCCTCACATCTTTGTGGCAACCATTTTCCAACGGTGACCTGGAGTTCTGAAGACACTTACTGTAAGACTTACATATTTAGCTTTTGCCAAAAAAATGGTAACCCTAAATCCGATGGATTCCATTAATCAATATTAATCAATCATCCTCTTAAACCTCTCAAAACTGCCATTGTTGGTGTATATACCCCATTTTCAGGCACAGCATGAGACCACTCGAGACCATCAATGTCACCATCATCTGCCTTTTCCAATCTTGGTTCGGCTGCGTACCAATTTGCCCATGCGAATCCTTAGCGTGGGACGAGGCAAGGCTGATCTTAGGACAAGCTGGGCCCCAGTGATGTTTGTTACAAAAACCATTTTATGTGCTAAACCCAAATGAGCCATCCCCAAGTCAGCAGCAATTTTTATGGGTGGTATATGCAAACCATCCCCAGTCATGGGAGTTGTAAAAATGGCAGGGTTTGAGAAGCCCACCTCGTGGGACTGTTGATGGGATAACTTGATTGAAGCTGTGGGCAGTGATTACTCACTTAAAACATCTGCTTAGATAGCCCGTTGTTTAAAAGCGCTTTGGAGACTTGTCAGGCCTCACTGCTACGAGTAAGCTGGCAGGCTGGCACCATCTATGAAGGATCATTTGCGAATTGTAGGAAGACAACATCAAGGAGATCAAGAATACAGAATACAGGGACATGGTCTACTCTACTTCGCAGGAGGAAACTTAGTTTTTCACAACAGTTCATCTGAAATCTGCTGTCCAGTTTGGACTTGTGCAATTGCATGATGAATTGATACCCAACGGCAAAACGAACGAGTGCACGCGCTGCATTTTTTCGGATAAATCTATCAGAAAGTACACATCAACATAATTTAACAATCTTATTTACTGTAACCAATGTAATAATATATATAGTTAGATGCACAAACAAGCACGCACACACACACACACGCAAATATATCCTCACATAATCACACATATTTTCAGCATAGCTCCATACTTGAATGATCTTGAATGATTAGCCCAAGGTCGGATCTTTTGAGAATTGGTTGACCTATGTCAAATCATCTTGCCCAAAAGTTGGGTCTTGGATATGCTGTCACCAGTACTGGGAAATCCAGGTAGATACCCTCCCCATGGTGACCCTCCCTGAATCTACCCTGGCTGCCTGGACCACCATCAGAGGGATCGCGCCACCCATGTTGCTTGGCTAAAATCAGTCGTCCCGTTTGACCGCACTTGAAACCAAGCAATTCGATTCATGCTGATTATCTGATTCATGGATTGGCAACCAACACATTTTAAGGGTTTTATAATAGTTTTATATGGTTTTATCGCATATCACCATGTTGATTAAACGCAGAACACATCAGCTGTGGTCTTATCATCCTCATTAAACGCTTGATGATTCATCCCGATGGTTGATTGAATATCCACATGGTGGTGAAATCCTGGATTTTCATCCTCCTGTGAATTTAAGGTGAAGGCTGTGTACGCATTTTGTAGTAAAGAAACGTTTTGCATAGCCTCAAGCTCTACTAAATGTACATGCATGATCGAATTTCACTACTACATGTGGGCCCTTGGTTCAGCTGAAGTGCGAGATTTTGATATATTTTCGACGTTTCTTAAGAGACCAACATGACTCGACTAACATATCAATTTTACCTCTCTACTAAATGTGGATCATGGGTCTAGAGATGTTTACTTGATTTTTATTGAAACAACATGATTCTCTACTAAATGGTTTCTGGAAATTTATCTGTAATTTTTTGGTTCACTTTCCGGGACCCAGGTCATTACTAGGGGAAATTCACACGGGGATGGATTTTGCTAACTAATTGAATCATATTAAAATTCTTAAAGAACATCCATACATCCAACATAAATCTCATGTCTATTGAATGAATCCCCACTTCTGAGTCATCCCACGCGGCATTCAACATCTTTGCCACGATCTTTCCACCTGACCTCAATGCGTGCGAGAAATGGAAAGACCCTGGAGTCACGTGCTGCCCCCCTGGTGCCACTTAGCTAGATTAGTGTATCACTAATATAACTATATATAGGGTTTATGGAAATTATGGACTTTATTGGGTATGGATTGCAATAAGTTGGGTAGCTCTAAGGGTGGTTAATGCATGTTAATGGGGATTTATAAACCAACTTATGACTCAGGGGGCGCTGGCTTGTGGAACATGCAACTTGCTGGTTAACTTTGGATTATTATCCCAGGTCGGATGGAAAATAATGTGTGAAACCATCAACCAGTATTTGTTTATGTACTTTTAAACAGTTAAACACCTTTCATGAATCAAATTTTAAGGGTGCAGTGTTGCAGCTATCCTGTAAATCTCAAGCAGTTCAGGCCACAGTTCCTTTCATCTCTGTATTTCCTCAGCCATCTATCTGCTAATGACCATTTCAAAAAGCAACGACAGAAAACCGCAGCTTTGAAATAGGTTTGCAAATCATGTTTTTCATGTGCATTTTAGTCCCTGTTCACCTTCTCTCATTTCCATCTACTAGTTGCTTGACAAGAATTCCCATAGTGGTTTTATCTGAAATCTCTCTTAAGTATAATCATAAGTATAAGTAATGTTTTAGCCTTACGCTGCGCAACAAAAACACCGGTTGCAAGGGAAGGTCCCCACGAACTTCTGGGTCCCCGCGGCCCTGCCACAGGCACGTCCTCAGAGATTTTCTGGATCGCATGCCTGGGCGGCCAAAGGTCCAGTGAAATGGTATGAGGCACAGTTTAAGGTCCAACTGGATCCAAAACCCATCATGTTTTGAATCCTCCCTTGAGATGATGAGATGAGATCTGCTGGCGGCGAAAGCGCTCCACCAAGTCGTCAAAACCAAATGAGCGAGTTCAGCATCCCAAGGCATGAAAAATACTTGTCAAAGTCGATGAGAATGGGTAGTTTCTTAGGAAATTGCATGAAAATTCCTTCATTGTCACTGTGTCCTTTGTGTTTTAAAGATATTCCAATGACTTCCAATCAAAGGGGGGTCACATTCCTTTCTCACATGACCCTTGTTGGCTGGTACCCATGGCTTGGTGTAACACCACTTCCCTGGGAAGTGGATGAAATCCCTATGTTTGTTGTAACTGATGTCTGTTGATGTTGTTGCTTGAACCGTGAACCCCCCCATTTTTTTTGGAGGATTAAATCCCGACGAAATCATCATGGCTTGATGGTTCAATAATGCTTAAAATAGGATCAACCATGGAATACTGTATGATTTACCCACTTTAAAATATGCCAAACAAAACAAAGTGGATGGCTTTGCTGTAGTGAAACCAAGAGATCACCCAGGCAGGTCTATAGCGGATGAATAGATGGTGAGGTCGGCTGGTGATTTATCGGTGTATATGATTGAAATCCCCTACTTGCTGGGTTAAATATCTATGGTAAACCTATGATTACCTCTAAAATGGGGTATAAAATAACATTAAAAACACACATCACATCATTTCTTAAAATACCTTTTTGGCAACAACAAAACATATGCTCCATGTATGGAATAGTTGCCAACATTAGGATACATTAGGGCTATTGTTGGGGTAAATGTTGGTAAATATTCTAGCACCATGCAGCATATGGACATGTCATTTACATACCAAGGTGTTTTTTGTTCGGCCAAGTCACTCGTGACATGCTTTCACCTGAGAAGGCTGTGAAGTGAACGACCCGGTCCGGAATTCCGCTGACTTATGCTGACTTGATGATGAATCTATCTGAAAATGAGATATACCATACAAATGACCATTTTACTAGGAAAACAATGATAAACTTAGATTTTGAGGTACGTAATTGTTCGACAAACCCATATCAACTGGTTAATGTTCTGTTTTTTATCAACATGAATCTGGGAATCCAGCAATTTGCATTGCTACTGTATGGGATTCCCATAACATCGATTATGAAATTCCGCTCTGTATTATTGACTAGTGTAGTTTGTTTTTTTTGTTATTATTTTGTGAAACCTGAAATCTAGATTCGGTAAGATTTGACCAAACAAGATTTGATGATCAATCACGGCAGTCTTGGTGGATCGTCGTTTTATAGGTCCTGCAAAATATCATCCAGATTGGTCACGTGCAAGGAACGGGTATAGCTTGCTGTACTAACAGTACGACGCGAACGAAAGAAACAAAAATATGCAATGCTAGAAATAATATTTACCTCTTTTGAGAAACGTTGCTTTTCTATTCATTGGGGAGCATCATGATATTATATTTTAGAATATTGCGCTATGTATACAAAGGATTTACAAAGGGTTAGTCGGTCTGAAGATAGAGTGTGCCTAAGTCATCGTTTTTTGACAATTGTCCTATTTAGGATTATTTAGATAGTTATCCTGGGGTATTACCGGTATACCGCATACACCATTTCTGGACACACCAATATGAGCCTGTAAGAGTAGCCCTATCCCAACTCATGAAATACTAGTTGATTGATAGGTTTCTCTACCAATAGCCTAGGTAGTATAACTCCCTATTTCATACCCAATCAACCAGGCCATTATCCATTATAATCCATTGTAATACATCATAATACATCATTAGAGACTATCATGGTGAATATTAGATACCTGTCAAAAAAAAACACTTTGTTTAGCTGGTTAGTAAATTTTACCATTGATAGCAAAAAACAAGTACTATTTCATATCTAACAAATGTTGACCCAGTAATATCATTCATATGGTCCCACTATAACCAATCAATCATCACTTATCATATTCAAACCAGGCGATTTTTCAATGTTTTCCAACATATATTGAACTACTGGTATATATATAATATAACTCCATGATGATGTTGTGGTTGACATGATGGTGAAAATGCTGGCCATGACAATCGTCCGTAACTCAGAAGTTTTCTAACTAAACTTCCTTTGATAATAATCATCATCAATATGCCTGGTTCATTGGTAGTACAACTCCCAACGAATTCACGATCCTCTCCACGCCTGTGCCAAGATCTGCGCTTCGCCCAGGACTAAGGAGTCGAGGCCAGAACTCACCTGCTCCACATTTCTCCACCATGGGTTCGGCAACAAAAATATTGGGAAAACGTGGGAAAACCATGGGAAAACCATGGGAAAAGCATGGGAAAACCATGGGAATACATAGGAAAAGTCTGGATGATTGATGTGTCCTCATTGAGTTTAACATGATTCAAACAACAGAGTAGCATCTGACCTGTGGAAACACCAGCAGTCCTACAGTCCGTCCAACCATTCAAGCCGCATCTGCACATGTAATTGCAGTGGATATGAAAGTTATGGTAAGTTGGTTAAAAGTGCTGAAAAGATCTGTGCAAACTCTTGGCTTTTGTAATTTATTGGGACATATCTGCTGCAGCTGTACAGATATGTTGGGCAGTTGTACAAACGGCAACTCGCTGGGAGGAATTGGTCAAGAATGACCATGCAGCTGAAGGGTCAACATTTTTTTCACAATGGTCAACATGTTTATATCACCATCAAAATCCATCAAACATACCTTTTGGACCTTTTGCACATTCGCAGAAAGATTGCCATGGAACCCACCATGGTCCTTCCGCTCCGTTGAGCGACTTGCAACTGGACAAGGCATTGGTCAAAGCAGTCCCGTATCCATGGTGAACTAAATGATCTACATAATATTGTTGGAAAGTTAATACTATGTATCAATATCTGATAAGCCAGCAATTGTAAGTGGTCGGTGGGGTCGGTGGTAACTTCCATTTCCCATTATTTCATGGTAAATTACATTAGTCATCCTTAAATCATCATGAAACCAAAGTTCATCCGCAGTTTTGTTTACACTAAATCATTCATTTCCCACTAGTCATGGATCAAATCATTCATTGATCTATCAATTTTGCACTCAACTCACCTCCACCTCCGGAGCTGGCTCGGAGCCTCAAAGAGATGCTGAATGGCATCTTCCCCAGTGTGGCTGAAGAGATAGGGTTCCAACTCCTGCGGTCGATGTGACAATCAGGACTTGTTGAAAATCCAAGTGGAACATAATTACTGTATCTTATAGCTATATAGTCATCCTGGAGTAGATAGAAGATGGAATTTCAATTAGATAATCCTAACTAGAATGGACATGTGTTTGAAAAAACAATGATAATATATATATATATATAACATGCAAATAAATACATATGTCACTCTCTACATCTACGTATATACAGTATATAAATGTATATAATGTTCATATACACAATTATATTATGTATACATATATATATATACATGTATATATATATACATGTATATCTATAATATGTATGTGTATATATATATACTGTCTATACTGTGAGCAACAAAGTGGGTATGTCCCAGTCTTGTTGCAATAAAAATGTGCAACTATTGTGGTTTTATCCATATTGATCCAAACATATAGGTCCTCCCAAATCCTAAAGTTATGACTTATGATCCGTGTTTGCATATGTCGCGATTCAAAAAATGACCGAAAATAGGGTGGGTCCGATGGTTGGAAACACTTCATCTGTTGGTTAGGTTGGTTGGTTAAACGCTCAAAACCATGTTACTTAAAATTGCATTTGGATTTGTCTGAAAATTTAATGGGGTATCATGATTTGTCCCTTTTTTTTCCCCAAGTGGCAATCTTAGGAGGGTGGGGGCCCCCTAAATAGCTAAGGTGACCTGTCAGGGTTTGTGGAGTATATAACTATAGTTCATGGGGTTTATACACCGACTTATAACGGGTGGAGGCCCACCTTGTAAGAGGGTGTACCACAATTTCCGACACAGCCACAGGGCGTTTTGGTCGACCAAAGCAGGATCCTCTGCGCTCAGCCCAGACTTGTGACTGAGGAAGGCGTGCACAGCCCTGAAAGCAGGCAGTGTTTCTCTGACAATTTTGGGCGTTGTTTGATTTTAAAATATATTTCATCTTTCAAAAGAACACATGTTCAATGATCCAACAAACAAAATAAGCAAAAAACGGAGAGTCTAATCTACCAATCAACGCGGAGATTTCAGCGAACAAAATGGGTTTAGAATCAACAAGATACGAAGAACAGGGTACCATGTTCATCATTTGTGGGATTATCAGCACGAATGATTGGACTAGATATGCGCGCACAATATTGCCATCAAAGGAATGTTCATCAAAAGGCAATGTCAATAGCAAAATGGGGTCAATTACCAGCCACAACAGGTATAGTGGGGCGGTGTATTGTAGCACATAAAAGCATGAAGGAATGTGACTGTGGGCAACAAATATATGGCTGAATTCACCAACCTGAAATGTGTTTCGTCATTTTGGGATGCTTTCCCCTTCGAAGCATCATCTGTTGTGATATCGGCCAGTGAGACCGCGATGGTTCAGCTAGATCTAATCCCCATACATTTTTTTCGGTGGCAAGTGGTAAGTTTCTTCATTCATAGTTCAGGAAATAACTACCACGTAGCAAACTTTACCCAGAGATTCCAAATGACGTGGTAG
The DNA here is from genome assembly GCA_947184155.2 of Cladocopium goreaui. Taxonomy (NCBI): domain Eukaryota; class Dinophyceae; order Suessiales; family Symbiodiniaceae; genus Cladocopium; species Cladocopium goreaui. Next base: position 27,290 of record CAMXCT020002168.1, read on the forward strand.
ATACTGGTACCAAAAAAAGAAAAATCAGTGGCTGATGATTCTGTTTGGCATATACGTGAACCAGCATGTTTCCATATATTAGCCATATGCTCCGCTAAACGCTGGTACAGCACATTCGCTGCCCAAATTCCATCCCAATCAAGTGTAGGTAAACCTAAGTAAACCTACTAGACACAAACGACATGAGCTTTGGAGTTCCAGAGAAACTTTATACAGAGCAAACATAAGGAACCTATTATGGTGTTTCCCATCAACCTGAGGCTTCTCACAAAAAAAACAACACATACAACAACTATCTCTCCAAAAACAACCCCATTGTAGGGTCTTAAAATGTCTTATCACATATTTTGCTAACCCCAACATCCACCATGTTTTCTGAGGGCCGTTTCATGTGATCCACCTTTTTGGTGTCCACCAGGGTGAACTGCTGTCTCCGGGGTCCCAACTCAACAGCGTCAAACTTCTTCATTTCCTGAATGGAATGGGTCCGTTGAAAATATGCTGCCACTTTGGGGAGCGAAAAGAATCAAGTCCCCGAAAAAGCAGAGATTTTTGACCATGAAAGCCTCTGAGTATCTCATGTTGGAAGAACTACGCACATTAATTTGCGATCTAATCCATCAAAATCAAATAAAATCACGGGGTTTTGGGCCACCAAAAAACATCGCTTGATAACAAGAAGAGCATTGAACACGATTTTGTGGTTCCAAGCAGGTCTTGAATTTTGAATCGTGACTGACTTCGAAGACAACTTCTCGGTGTACGCTTCGCTCAGCTGGTTTCAACTTGATCCAAATGATCCAAATATGATAGACACATTCATAGGGGGGTGTCCTAAAATGGAGGATCCCCAGTCGGAAAAACCATGGGTTTCAATAGTCGTCATGGTCATTGACTTGGATAATTTTGGGTACCCCCAGCAGTTAGGAAACCTCCACATATATATTGAAATCTACTTTATACGAGATCATCAGCGAAGCATCGCACTGGAACTGGTCCAAAGGCCATCCGGAGTATCTGGAGGTAGTGTTCTTCAGTTGTGTTGGTTTACAGACTCCATGAACTACAACCTTAACTGTAAATATGCTTTGATTATAAATCATAACTATACTTGATTTGTTGGTTCTAGAACGCCCCTTGGCCCCATCAGCTTTTATGATTCAACGAGGGCTTCGCCAAGTGTCAGGGGAGGCAAAGTAGAGCTCAAAGCGATTGCACCTCGGCCCCGGCACATGAAACCCACGGCCAGGCGACCACGGCCACGTGGGTAAAACACACACCAAATGAAGAGGGGTGCAAAATTCAGGCTACTTTTATGGGTAATAACATGTAATTAATAACCATCGTGAACTACCCCCCCTTGTTTGTTGGGATATGGGGTTCCTATAACTATTTGAACTGGAACTGCACTTCCGAAGTGCAAGTGTAGCTGGACCCTACCCCCGACAAAAAAAACTATAGGCCCTGAAGAGTCAAAATCTGCCAACCAACTGGAGACCTCTTTGCTTGTCGGGATGGTGGTGGAGCCCTTGAAAAATACTAGCTGTCGAAGCCATTTTATATATTGATAGGTGGGATATGGGGGTTGATCAAAACATAGTTGCCGGTGTGTTATTAGAAATGACCTTGCGCCCGCCCTTGCGCTTCCTTGCGCTCTTCAGGGTTTTTATTGTGTTCCATTACATAGATTAAAATATGTATTTAAGAAGTGATTGCCGCAAAAAGTTGCTCAATTCAAGGGGGTGTTCACTGATCCAGTACGCTGTGCAACACAGACTTTTTTAGCCTTCGGAAGCAAAATCTGATGATTCGGAGCTCGAATTCTCAGAAGTTGAAGATTCTGAGGAGCTCTACCTACAGAGGAAATTTGATTCCCAAAACGGCCATTTCGAGCCAGAAAGCAGCTTTACGGGAATCAAATTTCAATAGGTATTGTAGAAGGCAAATATATACACATAGGAAATTTGATTCCCAAAACGGCCCTTTTGAGCCAGAAAGAAGCTTTACGGGAATCAAATTTCAAGAGGTATGGTTGAAGGAGAATGTATACACATAGGAATTTGATTCCCAAAACGGCCCTTTTGAGCCAGAAAGAAGCTTTACGGGAATCAAATTTCAAGAGGTATGGTAGAAGGAGAATGTATACACATAGGAAATTTGATTCCCAAAACGGCCATTTCGAGCCAGAAAGCAGCTTTACGGGAATCAAATTTCAAGAGGTATGGTAGAAGGAGAGTGTATACACATAGGAATTTGATTCCCAAAACGGCCATTTCGAGCCAGAAAGCAGCTTTACGGGAATCAAATTTCAAGAGGTATGGTAGAAGGAGAGTTTATACACAGAGGAAATTTGATTCCCAAAACGGCTATTTCGAGCCAGAAAGCAGCTTTACGGGAATCAAATTTCAAAAGGTATGGTAGAAGGAGAGTGTATACACATAGGAAATTTGATTCCCAAAACGGCCATTTCGAGCCAGAAAGAAGCTTTACGGGAATCAAATTTCAAGAGGTATGGTAGAAGGAGAATGTATACACATAGGAAATTTGATTCCCAAAACGGCCATTTCGAGCCAGAAAGCAGCTTTACGGGAATCAAATTTCAAGAGGTATGGTAGAAGGAGAATGTATACACATAGGAAATTTGATTCCCAAAACGGCCATTTCGAGCCAGAAAGCAGCTTTACGGGAATCAAATTTCAAGAGGTATGGTAGAAGGAGAGTGTATACACAGAGGAAATTTGATTCCCAAAACGGCCATTTCGAGCCAGAAAGCAGCTTTACGGGAATCAAATTGTAGAAGGAGAGTGTATACACATAGGAAATTTGATTCCCAAAACGGCCATTTCGAGCCAAAAAGCAGCTTTACGGGAATCAAAAATTCAAAAGGTATGGTAGAAGGACAGTGTAAACACATAGAAGGTTTGATTCCCAAAACGGCCATTTCGAGCCAGAAAGCAGCTTTACGGGAATCAAATTTCAAGAGGTATGGTAGAAGGAGAGTGTATACACAGAGGAAATTTGATTCCCAAAACGGCCCTTTTGAGCCAGAAAGCAGCTTTATGGGAATCAAATTTCAAGAGGTATTGTAGAAGGCAAATATATACACAGAGGAAATTTGATTCCCAAAACGGCCATTTCGAGCCAAAAAGCAACTTTACGGGAATCAAATTTCAAGAGGTATGGTAGAAGCAGAGTGTATACACAATTATACACTTATAAAATTTGATTCCCAAAACGGCCCTTTCGAGCCGAAAAGCAGCTTTACGGGAATCAAATTTCAAGAGGTATGGTAGAAGGAGAATGTATACACATAGGAAATTTGATTCCCAAAACGGCCATTTCGAGCCAGAAAGCAGCTTTACGGGAATCAAATTTCAAGAGGTATGGTAGAAGGAGAGTGTATACACAGAGGAAATTTGATTCCCAAAACGGCCATTTCGAGCCAGAAAGCAGCTTTATGGGAATCAAATTTCAAGAGGTATTATAGAAGGCAAATATATACACATAGGAAATTTGATTCCCAAAACGGCCCTTATGAGACAGAAAGAAGCTTTACGGGAATCAAATTTCAAAAGGTATGGTAGAAGGAGAATGTATACACATAGGAAATTTGATTCCCAAAACGGCCCTTTTGAGCCAGAAAGCAGCTTTACGGGAATCAAATTTCAAGAGGTATGGTTGAAGGATAGTGTATACACATAGGAAATTTGATTCCCAAAACGGCCATTTCGAGCCAGAAAGCAGCTTTACGGGAATCAAATTTCAAGAGGTATGGTAGAAGGAGAGTGTATACACAGAGGAAATTTGATTCCCAAAACGGCCATTTCGAGCCAAAAAGCAACTTTACGGGAATCAAATTTCAAGAGGTATGGTAGAAGGAGAATGTATACACATAGGAAATTTGATTCCCAAAACGGCCATTTCGAGCCAGAAAGCAGCTTTACGGGAATCAAATTTCAAAAAGATACCAAAAGCTACGGAGCTGTTAAAATGTTTTTTTCCGGAGCCTTGTAGCGATGCCGGTCCAACTTGGCAAAACAACCTAAAGAGAAACTTGCGCTTACCTTGCGCCAGACTTGGGTTCAAAACAGGCATTGCAAAGGCAAAAAAACTTCACTAAATCCAACCAAACCTTCTATGTGTATACATTCTTCTTCTACCATACCTCTGGAAATTTGATTCCCGTAAAGCTGCTTTTTGGCTCGAAATGGCCGTTTTGGGAATCAAACCTTCTATGTGTTTACACTCTCCTTCTACCATACCTCTTGAAATTTGATTCCCGTAAAGCTGCTTTCTGGCTCGAAATGGCCGTTTTGGGAATCAAACCTTCTATGTGTTTACACTCTCCTTCTACCATACCTTTTGAATTTTTGATTCCCGTAAAGCTGCTTTTTGGCTCGAAATGGCCGTTTTGGGAATCAAATTTCCTATGTGTATACACTCTCCTTCTACAATTTGATTCCCGTAAAGCTGCTTTCTGGCTCGAAATGGCCGTTTTGGGAATCAAATTTCCTATGTGTATACATTCTCCTTCTACCATACCTCTTGAAATTTGATTCCCGTAAAGCTGTTTCTGGCTCGAAAGGGCCGTTTTGGGAATCAAATTTCCTATGTGTATACATTCTCCTTCTACCATACCTCTTGAAATTTGATTCCCGTAAAGCTGCTTTTCGGCTCGAAAGGGCCGTTTTGGGAATCAAATTTTATAAGTGTATAATTGTGTATACACTCTGCTTCTACCATACCTCTTGGAATTTGATTCCGTTTTGGTAGGTATGGTTCCGTCTGTCCTGCCTACCAGCTCTGAGCCGCTACAGCAGCAGATGTTCACTGATACAGAAAAGAACAACGATATTAATATATCTTGCGCCCGCCCTTGCGCTTTCTTGCGCCTCCCAGGCAAAACGGACTACAAATTTACAACAACATACTCCATTCATATGTTTGTATAAAACTCCTCTGCGGGGGTTTTGATCGTCACTCATATGAAAACGCAACGCCAAAAATTGCAAAACCCTTGCCATAGCAAACCAAACCGTTGCGATTTATGATTTGCCAAGGTTTACCCAAACAAAAGGAATTTATTATATAACATAAACAGCATAAACAGGATGTGGTCAACAGAAACAAACACCAACAAAATGGTGGTAATGATCAATACTGATTAATGGAGACATGACACACCAAGTATATGTTGCTAATGTGTAATCATGGATGGATACTACGAACAAACACTAATATGTATATATATATATATACACATAATATATATATACACACTATAATATATATATACACACACTTAGATACATATATATATATATTGACAATACTGCTCTATAATAATAGAATTGCACATATCCAATTATATACATATATTATATTATAAACTGCTGGGATATAACCAACAATGTCCAAGAAGAACTGACAATTCAGCTGACACCACAACTGCACCAAGCGCACCACCGATCACATTGGTTTGACACTCTGTACAGTGCTAGTCACAGGCTGCTTACAACTAAAGACTTGCGCAAGAAAGTGGACAAAGTGTGTGGCAACGTGACTCCTTCCAGGCTCTTGTTGAAACTGTTTCCAAATGTCAAGCTGCGCAGATTAGCTGGCAGTGTCAGTCCTTCCAAGGGCTGGTTGAAACCATCGCCGAATGTCAAGCTCTCAAGATTGCCTGGCAGAGCCTCTGGTTGCAGGCTCTGATTGAAAGCATCGCCAAAGGATAAGTTCCGGAGACTGCTTGGTAGCGTCACGCCTTCCAGGCTTTGGTCGAAATCGTTGCCAAATATCAAGCTCTGGAGACCGTCTGGAAGAATTACTCTTTCCAGGCTCTGGTTAAAACTATGGCCAAAGGCCAACCTCTGAAGACTGTCTGGCAAATAAACTCCTTCCAGGCTGTGGTTAAAACCAGCACCAAATGTCAGGCTCTGAAGATTGGCTGGCAGGGTCTCGCGTTGCAAGGTTTGAGTGAAGCCATGGCTAAACATCAAGCTCCGAAGAGATCTGGGCAGCATCACGTTTTCCAGGCATTGGTTGAAAACACCACCCAGTGTCAAGCTCTGAAGATTGCCTGGCAGGACCACTCTGTCCAGGCTCTTGTTGAAACCATAGCCGAATCTTAACTTCTGTAGATTGCTTGGCAACTTTACTTCTTGCAGGCGCTGATTGAAACCAAAGCCAAATGTCAAGCTCTGGAGACTACTTGGTAAGGTCACTCCTTTCAGGCTTTGGTTGAAGTCGTCGCCAAATGTCAAGCTTTGAAGGCTACTTGGCAGGGTCACTCCTGCAAGACTCAGGTTAAACTTGCCGCCAAGTGTCAAGGTCTGAAGAATGCTTGGTAGCTTCATGTGTTCCAAACTCTGTTTGAAATCAAACCGACATGTCAAGTTTTGAAGACTGTGAGGCAGCATCACCCGTTCTAAGCTTTGGTTGAAAGCAGCTCCAAGTGTCAGGCTCTGAAGACTGCTTGGGAGAGCCACTCCAGCAAGAGTCTCGTTGAAGCCATCCCCAAATTTCAAAATCTCAAGACTGCTCGGCAGGGCAACTCTTTCCAGCCTTTGGTTGAAATTCTGACCAAAGGCTAAGCTCTGAAGACTGCTGGGCAGGAAAACTTCTTCTAAGGTCTGGTTGAAACTCGAGCCAAATGCCAAGGTCTGAAGACTGTTTGGCAGGGTCACCCCTTTTAAGCTCCGGTTAAAATTATGGCCAAAGGCTAAGCTCTTAAGACTGCTGGGCAGGGCAACTTCTTCCAAGTTCTGGTTGAAACTCGAGCCAAATGTCAAGGTCTGAAGACCGTTTGGCAGGGTCACCCCTTTCAAGCTCTGGTTGAAATTGTTGCCAAAGGCTAAGCTCTGAAGACTGTTTGGCAGGGTCACATCTTCCAGTGTCTGATTGAAACCCGAGCCAAGTGTCAAACTCTGAAGAGAATTTGGCAGGGCTGTCACCCTGAGGCTCTGGTCGAAAGCAGCACCAAATGTCAAGCTCTGAAGACTACTTGGCAGGGTCACTTCTTCAAGGGATTGGTTGAAACATGATCCAAACGCCAAGCTCTGAAGATTGCTTGGCAGAGCCACTGATTTCAGGCTTTTGTTGAACTTTTCGCCAAAGGTTAAGCTCTGAAGACGGCTTGGCAGCGTCACTCCTTCCAGGTTCTCATTGAAGAAAGGCCCAAATGTGAGGGTTTCAAGGATCAGTGGGAGATGATGCAAAGATTTCATTGCTGTACCTGCTATCTGCGTGATCCCCTCTAAGACAAGCTCCTCAGAAACTTCAAGTCCTTCTTGGAGAGAATGGAGAGAACACCAGGCGACATACAGATCTGTTGGAACATAAGTGCAAGAGAGTGTTGCAGCCTCACCCACCACGCCTTGCTCTTGCAATGTTTTGTTGAGCTCTAGCCTTGAATCAAGGTGATGCAGGGTCAGTTTTCCACCTTTCTTTGGCGGAAGGTGCTTTGAAGCCAGTCTGTACACATCCAATCCCATAGTGCAACCACTGAGCTTCAACGTGCATCCTTCACCATCCAGGCATAGTACATGAAGATCCATCACATCATCACCACTTGGCCGATAGCCACTCGAAGCACTGCACATCAGCTTCGTGTGGGACGAAGGCGGGACTTTGCCAGCGCCACGCAAGTTGCTTGTTGCTTGAGCGTTTACCCTCGAGGCAAGGACACAAATGCCGAACAGCAGGTTTTCTGCCAGCATATATCTAGGCAAATTGTAGTAATTCACATACCTGGACACGTTGGTCCATGTTCCGTAGAGACCAAAACACAACGGAAGCCAAACCCGGCTTCACCCAGGATGAACCAACAACAGGGGGCGTTCTTCCCCTGCTGATAATCCTATATCTCGCCAACCCACGATAATTCCAGAAACTGGAAGAAAGATAAAACACATGGAAGAAAAACAAACAAACATGTTCGACATGATTCCCTTGACATCCTTTACTATATAACCAGATTCGGGAACCGGCATGTGAAGTCAATGATTCCCACAGCTGGAAAAAACAAACTACAGTATAAATGTGGGATTGTTTATAGCCATGTTTGATTACCAGAGGGTAATTGATTGGTTCATAAATAATAGGATTCCTCTAGACTAGTGAGAAAATGATTGTGTATCCCCATCCAATTTCTTCGTCGTCCCTGACGAACCAGTAACTAAACCATCGATTTAGATTAATTTAGGGGATAAATCATCCATGTTGCAGTTGAATACACCTAGTATTCTTCATTCATGTCACCATGTCTCATGGGTGTATAAACCCGTGTGACAATTAAATCATATCAGGATATATCATGTCGTCATATCCCCAAATTTAGTGGTGACATCGTGACATCCCAAAGGTCATGGGTCAATATAGCTGGTACCGGCTGGTACCTACCTATCTTTTTTGCTGGTATAGCTGGATGGTAACTCCCCAAAATATGGTAATTCATAGGTAACTTGACCCATCCACATATCTCTTCAGTCTTCCATGGCACTCCACAGGTCCCATCTCCAAGCGACGTCGACAACACCGACACTTCAGGCACCAACTGAGGCGGATGGAATGGGAACTTACAGCTAGTGGTGTTCCAGTTCGTTCGCTAAATTGGTTTACAACTAACATTTCACTAGGGTTGATGCTAGATATAACATGACATAACTGTAGTTACCCTCATGTAAACGAACAACATCGTGTAGAAAACCCAGAAATCGAAGGTAGATCATTTTCCGAACTTGTTTTTCCATGGGTTTTCTATATACAGTACACCAATGTTATTAGTTACCCCAGGGAAAAAAATGGGGGTTCTAAGCCCAACTTATCACTGGGCAGCGCCTTGCATCTGTTGCGGTGGTGAAAATATATAATGAGCCAAGCTACAAACATGGAACAGTAAAATCCTATCAAAATAGTTTGGTATTTTGCGATGAATTTCCTGCTGGGCGTCACCAGGTTGAGCCCACGTTGATTCCATGGCACACTTGGGGCATATTCGGTCCCATTTCATTCGCATTAGCTTAACATGGAGCAACTAATAGTAACCCTGAAAAGATAAGAAAAAACAGTGCTTTTCTTTTAGACTGATGCACCAAACATTATTCAGTGATAAGCAGCCTCCAATAAATCATAATAAATCAACATAGATAAGATATGAAAAACCCAGGGCTTTGTTTAAAATAATCTGCATACTTTGGCTTCTCCATGTCTATGTCATCATACCAGAAGGGAACATATGGTATCCTGTTGTAGGCTTCATTCACAAAGTTGAGTCCCTATATCTATTGGGTCAAGTCTAATCCCGAGAAAACTGTAATCTTTGGGAAGTCCCAAGATCACCCGTTGTGTTGGGCACAGGCGTCCACACATAGCCACTCTGGTTGTCCTTCGCAAATTCAACGAGTTCCTGGCAGTCTACCCCTGGGATGATGTAAAATGACACCCAAATGCTTGGTTCAAGGTATGGTTAAAGGTATGATGCAATTGGGATTGGGTAAATCCCAAATTGCTATTCTAATGATTCTAATGACATCCAAGCGATCAAATGATCAAATGGTCACATACCTACACGCTTTGCCCCATTAACGATGGACCCTGATTATCATAATGTATTGAACAAGCTACAAACCAACTTAGCTAACGAGCTGGGGCACCACATGGTACAGTATGTATTGAAAGTAAGCAAAGCCGCTATGGCCACTCCCACTTACATTAGGAGTCCATAAGCTTGCTGGGGTCCATAGCTAAGGTATGCCTCAGTGATCATGAATAGTACAATATATATATACAGTATATAGAGCATATATTGATACAGTGTGTATATATATATATCCGTGTATATGTCTACATATATATATATACATACATATACAGTGTATGTGTATATTTATAGTGTATGTATATATATATTTATGTATGTATGTATATATATATATATGTAGATATATATATGTATACATATTTATGTACATATACATATATATATATATATTAAAATATCTGTAAGTATGTATATGTATATATATATTATATGTATACAAACATTCATACCTAAGTGGATTGTGGAAATTGTGGAAATTGTGGATTATGGCCAGCCAAGAATGGTCATGTAGATTCAATCACCAGTCATTACGGAACATATCAGAAATGCTACAATGACAGGCAGGCACAGTTGACAAAATGCGCATAGGAGGCGGGGGTGGCTGCTCCCAGTTTTCACATTGGACATACGTGGATGTCACTAGTCTCTTGTAAAGCAAATGCAAAGAACAGAATTGGGATACCTACACATGTATATGTACTGCTAATAAGTATCAAATTGCACCTCTTTCTCATATTATACATATATATGTATATAATATAGATAGATAGATAGATAGATAGATAGATAAATAGATATAAAAATCAGTGGTATACATTCTCAGGGAGCTTCAAAAACTCCAAGACTTGGACCACTTGGGCCCGTGGGATTTGCAGCTCAGTTCCCCCAAAGTCACTCCCGTGTCCAGGACAGCACCTGGGTGGCTGCCACATCCCGTTGGGAAACAAACCATTTTTTCTCGCAGATCGCCAGATCGCTATCAATGAACTAAAGTTATAAATCTCACAAGCGGCTGTGCACACATTGGAGGCATTCGGAGTTGATGAATCTACGAAACTGTGTACATGAGTTTACCTTATAGTTGCTGTTGATGTTTATCTCAAACATCCTCAAACTTAGTTTCGTGTAAATCTCGAAATATCGAGCATACTGGGTAGGGGTCTCCAAATAACGAAATCCCAGTTATGGTGATTTTGGGGATGGTGGATCCTATTGCTTTAACATGCTTTAACATGCTATAACCTTAACCACATTAACCACGTTCGGTCGGCAATGAATACATTCGCTGCTCCGCACCGCTTTGCGGCGCTCACTCCGTTTGAAGCAGCGCTTGTCTGGCCCATTTGGTCGCACCCACCTGGGAAAGGACGGAACCCAAAGCAAACATCTGATAGATCAGAATTGGTGATGTGCCTTACACTATGTAACATTATGCAACCATGAAACATGTTACTAAGCCAACATGACCATGTTAGTTATTTTAAAGAACAAAGCATAACATGATTGTGGAACCAAAACAACTCTGTTTATGGCAAAAAAACAATGCACACCGATTTTTAAAGAACAAACCATAACATGATTGGGGAACCAAATCAACTCTGTTTATGGCAAAAACAAAACAAACAAATTGCACAACGAAACCAAGGTTTAGGGGACTTCATCCAACAATTATAGATGAGTCTAACCTGGTATTTGAACCAAGAAACTGGAATTTATCATACGAGTATGTTTATATAATGTATTTGTCTTCAAAGGGTACCCAATCTCGCGATGGTAGATCACCATTGTCCCTACTACACTTGCCATTTAAGGGCTGGCTATGCCGGCACAATTCATTTTCAGACACACCCATGTACGACTCATATGATCAATAAAACAAAAATGATTCTGTCTAATATTGCCTCCCAGCAAATACAAGTCCAATGCTAAAATTGCGGTTATGCAAATGGTCACCGTTTGGAGGGTGGAGGGAATATATATATATACATATGCCCGCGGCTTGAGGATGCTTGAGGTATGTATTGAGCAATTCAGAATCGACGTGTTTTACAGTGACCCTGGGTATATCCTTAAAAAGGTGCATGTTAATGTTAATCCAAGCAAGTGGTACTTTTACCATTGCCTACCCTTCTATACAGTTGGAGGATCAAGGTACACCATGGAAATATTTACATATATTTCCATATTATCTTAATATATTTACATATATTATCATATATTTACATACTGAACCTCTGAACCACTGTATACTATACATTCTGCACATGGTACCATGCATTGCGAACCGTAGACATCCTTCAAAAAAAAACATGTTCAGTCGGAAATGTCTTCCTCCGCAACACAATTTCCAAAACAATCACATGAACCATTCAACACTACAATACTATGTGCTGCTCTGGTGGGAAATTCAGTGCTAAGACCTCATTGAACAACAACTGTCAATTGTTGTCCCATTCCAGACCATTCATAGTTTCCCATGATTTTCCGAAAAGAGTTTATCCACACTTTCACAGGCCGAGGTTCCACTTTTCCGCGGCCTTGATTCAGCGCCTTGGGCTCAAAGGCATCCTGGGCCCAGAACGACGCTCGTTTGGGGGTGACTGCATCATGGGGTATTGTCACTAACAATGTGATAACACAAGACAAATCAAATGGGGTATAGTATGTCTATAGTCCCTGTGTCTATACTCTGATGGGGTATATATGGCCGTGCCGGAACATCGTGAAACATCTATATATAAATCATACACAAGATATCACAAGATCTACAGAGTGACCGAGTATAGATCATGAGAGTCGAGTTTCCGATATCCCAATTAGGATACCAAAGCCTGCATAACTGCATAACAAATATGTTTGAAGTTTGAACATGTTCATTCCTGTTGTGAGATGACATGTTTCCATGATCATCCGATGGTCCCCAAGGTATTGGATACACTCCTATTGGGGATGCCATTCGGTAATCAAATGCGGCTTGCACTAAAGCTCTCATGTATGTGTAATATATATACATATATATATATATATATTAATATTTGCATGTAAATAGCCGATGGGATTTGCCACGTTTGAACTGCTGATTATTCCCATCAATATTTGGTGAAAAATCCCGGTTGTACTAAGAGTTTTGATGGTTAAATCATCTTAAATCAGCTTGAGCACCAGAGGGTACAGTATTCATTCATGATTTTGTTACCCTCTGGTAATTTAACATAGCTATTGAACATGGCCATAGAAATAGTGAGTTTTCCCATTAATAGCATGGTGATTTTCCATAATTTTGTATGTTTACCAGCACCAGTTGTGTGGGGTGGTCACCTGGGCACTTTCTTGCGGATCCCAAAATGGGATGTGTCACTGCCAAGATGCTGTTGGAATGGACCTGACAGCCAGGGGTGAAATGAAAAACCCATTTACCAAACCCTCCGGTAAAATGGATGAACATTGCCCATTATTCATTGAGTTCCTTGATTTACCTATAAAAGGTGGTGATGTTCCATAGTTATGAGATGTTATGAGTTTCCTGGCACCAACAAGACACTGAAATATGTATAGGATAACCCCATTTAGGGGCTTTCCTAAAGTGACTAGGGTTACTAACCTCTTACTAAGTGGGATGATCCTCCAAACGACAACCCTCTTCACCTCGGACTCCAAAATCGTCATTCCAGGCAGGTTGAACAACTAGAGGGCGGTTGTATGTGGATACAACATGATACAAGCAAAAAAGAGCGGAACTTGGGTTCCCCCCAAAAAAATACATCATTTATAGATCATCAGCATCACCATTCTAATTATGAAATTATCCGAAATGCCCAGCCAGCAATGTTGAACAAGCAAAAAAACACAAGCCGACTCTTGACACAACTCCTTCACCCTCTGGGAATGAATCATCTGTACGAGAAATCTTCGGTTGCCAGGTATGGATCAAAAATTAAGACCCAGGAAGACCAGATTTTGCTCCATAGTTAACAGTAACCATCTAATTATATCTAATTCTTGGGATCGCCCATGTGATCGCCAATTTTCACTCGTACCCAGGTGAGGTCAGAAAAATAACACAATTTCAACATATTTTAACACAGTTGCAGTTAACAAAAAAAATATCTAAACATACCCAAAAAAAATATTAATCAACACAGCTTCGAAAGTTACCGGTTCGATGTCCGAGCGGCTCGTTTCGTAGCGCCGTGAACCAGTAGTGCGTCTTCCTCGCTGCTGCACGGATGCCATGCTGTGGGTCTAGTCATTGGATGTCCCTCAAAATGTGAAAAGTGATAATGATTACGTTGAAACTGCCCAAGATGGTTTCAACAGTGTTGTTTTCAATAAAAAACAAAATCAACTGACCCATAACTAGATACCCGATATCCATTGCCATAGCCACCACATTAATTTCCAGGAATCGGATGATCATAATGGGAGTTGCAGCAAGAGGTCTTGAAGTTTGAACTGTCCCATCTCCGGCGTCTTCCCACTTGGAATCAAACAAATACATCGAAGGGTGCCCCGCTACAAATCATCATTGGTCGGCCTCTGCCGTCGCTACAATTTACCCAGATTATCCCAGATCCAAGTAACCAAAACATCTTAAATATATCAATACATATTTGTATCATATACATTGATATATCATGTTGAACACATTATTTAATGTCTCAATATCACAACATCATTATTTGTTATAATACATTTGGAAAAAAAAAGATCTACATGTGGGAACTTCATCCAATATAAATGGCCACGAAAACAATGGACCATCCTCTCCAGTGACAGCGAGCATCGGCACACCCACCCAGGTGAAGACCGTCATGTCGTTACGGAGCTCCGGCGATACAATGTCGCGCCACATGAAGCTGGTACTGACCTATTTCCAACGTGATGCTGGGTGAACCGGAAAGAAAAGATTTAAGGGATGTATACTATGTACATATAATCATATACATATATATGTATGTGTATAAACACATAGACACACATATTCATATATAATTATATACATATATATATGTATGTATGTATGTATGTATGTATGTATGTATGTATGTATGTATGTATGTGTATATATGATATATAAAGAATATATAATATATATGTTGAGAGACTTTTTGTAGATCTTGGGGGACGTCATGTTTAATCAGCCATCAACACTACAATACAAAAGGATAGCCAGTATAAACATGTATAAACCATGTATCTAGTCCATTCCAAGGGACCACAAAATCATTTCACGGCTTGAAACTGGAAAGTCATTCCATTCTCTTCTTACCATGAAAAAAGGATAATTTACCAACAACTTTGCGATTTGTGGCTGATCAATCATTATTCAGTTTACCATCTGGTTATTTAACATAGCCATGGAAAATCACCATTTTTAATAGGTAAACCATCTATAAATGGGCCATTTTCCATGGCTATGTTAAATAACCAGAGGGTATAGCAACGAGCAAAAGTCATAATTACCAAACCCTAGGTGAAGCCACTTACGGTACTCAGAGGAAACCCTGGAATTGGAGCATCAATGGATCGTAACTGGTTGGCAACCTGCATTCAGTTCACCCCTTTGCAAAACAGTGGTTACAACCGCTTGTTCATAAACCTGGCAGGTTTTCAAAACCACCAGGATTAGCCATATAGATAGATAGATAGATAGATGGATGGATGGATGGATGGATAGATAGATAGATAGAGAGATAGATAGATACAGTAGTTACTTACCAGCATTTAAGATAGTCAAATAATCCCCTTGATTTTCTGGAATTTCTATTCTTTAGGCTATGATACTGCTAGATAGATATTGCTCTAAAATTCCCTAAAATTCCGTAAATTTCCCTAAATTTCCCTAATTTTCCCATTTCCCTAAACCTTGAAATACCTAAAATTCCGTTAAATTCCCTAAAATTTCTTAAAATTCACTAAAATTCCCAAAATTTCCCTAAACCTTAAAATTACCTAAAATTCCGTGAAATTCCCTAAAATTCACTAAACTCCCTAAAATTCCATAAATTTCCTTAAAAGTCCCTTAAATTCCTCAAAATCCCTCATTTATCGTTGATTTCCATTGCCATCAACCTCATGACTAGAGGTGACCGGAACTAGTCAGGAGTCCCAAGAGGTGGTCAAATCAAATCGTTGGTTCCAAAAAATTCCACCAACAAATCATCTCATATTTTTTTCTTCAAGCTTAAGATAGTTTATGATGCCTGATGTTGTCACAAACATCACCTCCAGCTGTAAGCACTTAAAAATGTGTATATATATATGTATATAAGTTCATGTAGTTTCGCCCATCCAACTGCATACTATAAGATCAAAAAGGATCTCCACCTAGAGCCCAGTTTCTGATCTTAATCCATGGTTGGTTACTGGAGCTATTCCCAGTTCATGATTATTGATTCTCCCGAATGGATAACAGGGACATATCATCCCTAAATATATACATAAATATATATATATATATATATTATACATATCAAACCAATCCAAATCATATCAACCTGAGATTTCGAAACCATATACGGAAGATACCCAAGATATTCCAAGATACCCATTGAAAAACCCACATCCCCAGGGGATTTGTGCTTGCCGAGCCACATCCTCCTGGTGCTGTCGACGAAGCATCATCTGGGACGGGTAGCGAAGTGTCTGGAAGTTTTTTGCGAAACTGGCGTGTTTCCACCTGGTGATAGTTAAGGATATTAAGATACTATAGCCCGAATTAAGATGAAATTAAGATGATATTAAGGTGATAGTTAAGGTGATAGTCTATCGGATATTAGAGGTGATTTGGGGATAGCCCACTAGTCGCATCATTCCAATTCCAATAATGTCACTTAGTGCGGATTCACATGGAGCCTGGCACCGACCTGATCATTTTCCAAACAATCCACTGGTTTCTCAGAACTCGGAGAACTGTTGATCTGTACTGCAAAATTATAGTTATATATATATAATTATTATGAAATTAAATAATATTATATATATATCAAGTTATATCAAGTTACATCCATAGTGGTCCCTCATAGTCTGTGGTTTCAGAACCATGCTGCGCAACTCCCACTGCAGGAGGCTTAAGCTTTCAGTGGGTTAGAAGTCTCCCGTCTCCATCCATTCTTCCATGATCCTGACAAAACCCAACCCACTTCCCACTCCCAAGTCTCGAAGCCAGCCAGTTATAAGATTCATGCTAATATGTTTTAAGTTGGCTGTTAAACTTCATTAATATCCATTATCTATATATATATATACCTACCAGAACACCCTAGTTAATCTAGTTATAAACCGTAGCCAACTATGGCTTACCACCTTGCAATGACCCCAGAAGGATGGGAACTGTATTCGAAGCGACTGTGACTCACTAAGGGGTCCTATTTGCGTTGGTGCCTTGAAATTCAGCCAATACATGAAGTTTTCCGGATGCCTGTAAAAGAATAGAACTCACGACATTGCCTCATACTTGACCGATGCTCAAATTTTGCTATCTAAGTTTGGCCTGCAATAAGCCGATCTTTTTGATGGTAAGACGACAAACAATGGCTTTATGAACCACTAACATATGAATAAATATGGGATATTATGTAGACTCTAAGACAATCAGGCCAACAAGAATATTACAGTAAGTTCCATAATAATTCTCATACATGGGTTGTAAAAACTGATCCAAACAAAATCGCTCAGACTCGATCCGCACCTGCGCCAAAGGTCTTCTGGGGTCATCCGCTTTCTTGTTGGAATCGTCGTTGGTTTGCCTAGGCTGATGACATCTGGTGACAGATGACAGACGTCACTGGTTTGCAGCCTATAAACAAGGGATAAACCAAATGGCGGCAGTCATCATGCAAATATGTCTGAAAGCTCTGTTCTTACACACAAATTGAAATAGGACATGCTGGTAGAACCATGCACAAACTGCACAGATCAACACTGCAGAACGATATTCATCAGCAGGACCAGAGGTTGAAAAGGGCCGTATAGACGTCCGACCAAACAGATTGTGATTGGGAAGCCGCTTTGACAACTTAGACCAAACACGGGATTATATAACATTGTAATAGTGTATATGACTGTATATGTCCTGTTGCCCACTTCGACTTTACACAGAAATGGCAGCGTCTGCGACTCACTCAATATTTATGTGTCACCTCTTATTCTGCCTTCTTCCTTCTATACGAGGTTTGGAGGATTACACCCAGCCTGACTTCTGATGGGTGTCTACAATTTGTATAGGTCAGGCATGTCTCTGTCTGCAGAGTCCTTTAAACATGTTCTGCCGGATTCATGCCAATGTTCAAAATTCCAGGACCAGGCAAGTTTACTGAACTATATGTTGCAAAGGTGTCCAGCTTTCTGATCATGTTCCTCTAATCCAATTCCGGAACGCAACTCCTTTTTGTTTGAACCCATGCAGTAAATCACCTGACGATTTGCGGGCCTAGAATCCTGCCCAAATGTCCAAGTATCACTCAGATTTTCTGGATCTTTGTTAAGTGAATAATCATACCCTTTGGCCAACATGCAAAGCTGGACACTGTGTTTGTTACCTGACAAATCATCCACCAACTTTTCCAGGTCCAAGTGGCACGATGTTCCAAACGCCGGCCTCTTTACCTTGGGCCACTGTGGGGATGTAACAGACAGTAGGTGGGGGTTCAGCAACATCAATAGATTATGTTTGAATCAATGAGGTAACAAATCAACTTGAAAAAAACATCGATGCATAATCATATCGATGCAGATTGTATTCATGTCTGCTATGAGAGATGTTGTGACACATCGAGGAAATCAAAGCTTGGAGTACCCCCCCCCGCCCCCAACAAAAACACAAAACTGGTAAGTTGATAAATCCTGCAATGTCAGAAAAGCAATAATAAACCACCCATATTATGATGACGGTTTAGACTCACTCATTTATCGTAATTTTGGGGATGGTTTAGTATTGCTTTACCAACATTACTAAAGTTGTTCTCCCCCCCGGTGCTTAAAAAGCCGGAAACATCCGGTCTTGTTTCTTGGTGGTACCTTTGGGGTCGCCAATCTCCCGATCTAATTATATATATATATTATATATATATATATATATTGGTCATGTTCTTGGCTAAGTCCAGTGTTTGCTGGTTAAGTTCCCCGTTCTTACGTTTTGCGTCAAGTTGATGCTTTTGTTATCTCGCTGATCAAACCGCAAGTTGTGATGATCCGTATATATTGCTCTGCACAGCATGAGCAATCTTAGATACCCCCCAAAAAAATATGTCCAGCTGGTCTCCCTCCACATTCGACTATCAAGTCGTTGCCAAGTTTTGAAGTATGAATTATCCATCACCAGTGTGCTTACATCTATCTTTGACAGTGCGAACCCATGTTTTTTCGGTTGGCGAAACACTCATCTTAATGGCGAGTCGTCCCAACCCTTCACGGCGTAGCCAGTCGGATTCAATCCTCATGGTAGTTTGTTAGATAGCTATGGAAGCCATGGCCCATTTACTTCGTTGATTTACCTGTTACTGTAAAAATGGTGATGTTCCAGATATTTTCAGACACACCCAAATATCATGTTGCTGCTAATATCTCTACATGTACATACATAGTTATAGTTCTAATAATACTCATAGTGACAATACACCACAATGGTAACAACAGCAACAGTCATAAAACTACAAAACAATAGTACAATAATAATGACAATAACAATACCAATAGTAATAATCATCATCACGATCAACAGCAATATCATATCACACGAATATCCTCATCAATAGCAATAATATAATGTGTATATATATATATATACATTCATTTATTCCACTAATAAGCCATGTATATCCTCATAGAAAAACAGCAAAACACCAAGCGGCTAATGTGTTGAATCTCTGGAGTGTCCGCCAAGGACTTTCCAGTTCCCCTATCTTGTGCAATCACAGCGCCCTCGAAGGGGCCTCCGGCAGCAAACAATCATATCTAGCATTCAACAACCGGATGTTTTGGGATGTATCTACTATACATATATATATATATATATCAAAACATATCAAAACCTATGTTTCATGAATTGTATTATCATCTATTCAGTCCTTATCAGCCTTATCACTTACCCTCCAGTATCCCTCCAGAAAATTAACATAGACCCTGGTAGATAGGGTTGGAAGAGTAGTTTCCACTAAGGATGGCTTATTGTCAGGGTCTATGTTAATTTATCAGAGGGTATTCATCTATAAATATGGACAACCATCAATGCTTCAACCACCATTTGGGTATGGGTCAAAATTGAAGAGCTAGGGGACCACAGATTTTAGACTAGTATGATCCATCCAATGTTTTGGGTACCCTCTGGTAAACTAACATAGCTATTGAAAATGGCTATTTAGTTCGTTGATTTACCCATTAATAGCATGTTGATTTTCCATAGTTGTTTGTCTGTTTACCAAGGGGTATATCCTAATAATATTATCATAATATAGTAATATATATATATAGTCTTCCCCAGATAGATGGAAAAGTCAATCCCTACCAATTTGATGGTGATTTACTTTTCCATCTATTTGGGATAACTATATATCATATTATATATATATATATGGTTGGTGGTTTCAACCCCTCTGAAAAATATGAGTTCGTCAGTTGGGATGATGACATTCCCGATATATGGAAATTCATGAAAGCCATGTTCCAAACCACCAACCAGATATTTCATTAACCACTATTAACCACTATTAACCACTATATTGGGAAATCACTATTATTGTTCCAGTCACCACCAACCAGATAGAAAAACCATATGACTTGGGCTACTCCAATGACTTGACCCTTGACCCAGCTCATCTGACACCACGCTTCCCACGGCCCACCTGCTCCTGCCATGATGAAGTACTGCGGCGCCGCCCAGTGGCTTCGACTCATCTTCTCCAAGGCGGTCTGAGGAAAATCTGGAAAAACCATGGGGATATGGTGGGTATACCCTCTGGTAAACCTACAAAAAG
Source organism: Cladocopium goreaui (assembly GCA_947184155.2). Lineage (NCBI taxonomy): Eukaryota > Dinophyceae > Suessiales > Symbiodiniaceae > Cladocopium > Cladocopium goreaui. The sequence goes on from CAMXCT020002168.1 coordinate 47,864, forward strand.
CGAACTGGAAAATCACCATGCTATTAATGGGCAAATTTTCTCTATATATATGTATATAATTAAATAAATGTGCCATTTTCAATAGCTATGTAATAAATTACCAGAGGGTAGGGAAAACATAAAATGGAGAAATGGGAGAATGAACAGTTTGGGATTTTTGTCAACTGAACGTTGCGAGGAATTAAATAATTGTAAATGGGAAACAACAATCATGTCACTAAAAAACCAACCACAATGGGGATATATTATGGGATAACATGTGGATAGAATTGGGATATTTCACGGGATACCGTGTATACAAGCAACAATAATATGGGTTTGGTACGATTTGGTAGGTCTGGAAATGGTGGATTTACACCTAACATTATTAGATTGTTTCGTCTAAATACGGGGGTAACATATTTATTAACGAGTAACTGTAGTGGGGCACACAGTTTCAGAGAGACTCATGAACAAGCGGGCTAGATCACCAACACAATCATCGGGGTACGTACTACCAACAAAAAACACAACGGACATCGCCAATCTCAAACAGAAACAACCAAACATATTCAACACACTCCCGGCATGATACATCTATTTGTATACATAAATGCATGAATGGATTCTTGTTGGGATCAATGTAGAGAAAAACCATACATGGAGCATATATATCTATATAATTATATGTATATAATAGTATATATATATACTGTATATATATATATATATACTGTATATATGCGGGAAACTGCTGTGTAGAAGCAACACATTTAGTGGATGTTACCGTCCGGATATTGCTCAATGGCCTATACCCAATGTTTTTTGCTGGTTTGGAACGGGCATGAATGGCATCCATGAAAATCAACCATTTTCATTCTAATTTGCCGATCATTTTCCCATGGAAATCAGGAGGTTCCACACCTTGTGAAAACGTTTGCTGGAAGGTAGATCGTAAATGACTTGAGAGTAAGCACTATCACAGAGCCAACAACCAGAACATACCAGAAAAAAAAAGAATGTCACTTTCATTCCCATCTTACATCACTTGTGTCAAGTTCCAACATGTTCAAACGAACTCGCATGTGACGAAGGCTGAACATGATCGACTAAAGAAATGAATGTGTGAATGCAAACAAATATGGATCTAACTGGAGCAACAGTCAAATCCCATTGTTTGGACCCAGTTGACTTGATAAATTGGTTTGATAGAACTGTGGTGAGGCGATGTGGTCTGCCCAAACTGTTTCGACTTCTTAACCGTTGAATACATTTGGGGTTGTATAAAAACCCGGTATCCTTTTAGGCGGTGAGCCCCCTGTAGACAAGAAGTGTGATTTTTCCAGCTTCTGTGGGTGTGAAAGCATCCTTGGTCATCCTTGGTTTCATTTTGCATTAATTTCCTTTCGTTTTGCATTCATTTCCTTTCATTTTGCTTGCATGTCCTTTCATGTTCCGTCGCTGTGTATCAAAGATACTGGTCTTCAAAAGCTGATATGCTCAAACTGGTTAGGTGTGTATCCGCCCAGACGCTCGCGTTTTTTTCATATTTTGTTGTCGTTGTTGTTATCGTTTAGCTATCGTTTTGGAGGCCTGTGCAGGTTGCCATCTTCACGCCTCATGAACATGTACAAGCTCGTTATCGTTTTTCTGGGCCGGTAATGCATTGGACAGTGTTAAGGTGCAAGCCAAGCTAAAATGAAATGCCCGGGGTTATTATACTATCCCATTTAAATACAAACATTACGACCCTATGAACTAACAATGACCGATTTTGAATGATTTTGAATCCATAACCACTAAATTCACTGTTTCATCCGCTGTACCGCCGCTCCTTGTAGTCTGGAATGGTTTGCATGTAATGCCTGCCGTCTGCGAAACAACAACTGCAGTCACCTAAGACATGATAATCCCTTTTCGTCAAACGGTCCAAGAATTCCAAACCTAGCCAAAAGGTAATGATTATTGTACCAAACAAAACAACAAATCCAGCAGGACGTTTAACCATCAACAAATCAAAATGCGGGCGTAATATGGAAGAGAAAAATCATGGATAAAAACTCAAGCAAACTGCATACTGCAGTGCTAAAAGGACCTCACTAACAAACATAGCCACTGTACACGTGTATAGAACGTGATAATTATTGGGAACACACGAGTATATATATATATTAATATATTATTATTAGTATATATATATATACACACATAATAATATAATATAATATAATATAATATAATATAATATAATATAATATATAAATATGTACATTGTTGTGTTGCAATATAGCCTATACATCTACAGTAGTCTTAATATGTCGTAATGCATCAAAAGCCTGTATCATATGTATAACATGCCCGTCTCCACTTCCCTAAGACAACACTTCTGAAAACGCGCGCGCGATCCTGACAGTCCATCCAAAGAGCCGTCCTGGCACTGGGAGCTGAATTGTTTGTTCCCATGGAATGTATGCCCATGATAATGCAGGATTATCATACCTTATATTTATCCATATATATATATATACACATGGAACTTGTCCATTATTTGGTACGATATATGTAGCATTACGTAAGCTAAACAAATCCAAATAATGCTGGCTGTTCTTTGACATCTCAAGTCAACATTTGAGATTCTTGGAGTGAAATCGGATCTGTTCAGATAGTTCGAGGCAAGTGCCATGCCTAGGTCATTGTGAGAATTCACAGTAGGATTCTGTCACAGTAATGGAGATAACCCGCTGAGATTTAGGATCACAAAGTTGGTATGATTGGTATCATCAATGAGTTGTAAAGAGTCGCGAATAACTTGGATATCTATTGTTTATGGGGAATATATATATATATAGTTTTATACAACAATTTATGACTGGGGCCACCTTCTACGATTGGGCAACTTGTTTCAAGTTTCGTGACAGTGTGATCAGTTTGAGTGTGTAACTTGCCATTTGTCAAACACGAAAAAAACAATGATCTGGATTGGTTTGTATCATGCTCGCTTCCAACATGGATTACCCTCCGGTACCCTGACGAGGACGCTGAAAATTGAGAAAATGTACGCACGTACTATGTTAGTTGTTTTCCTTACTTTTGCCAGTTTTGCAAGCGTCCATGTTAGTTTGACACATGTTACAGGTCCACTAACATGGACGCTCAAGCAGGTTTTTTTAAAACCGTATTCAGCTAACATGGACATTCCTAAAAAGATTTTTGGCTTCTTACGGCGTCCATGTTACTTCATCGATGTTGAACTTTTGGCGGATCCCCATGTCAAACCGTCTCCCTGCTGTCGCTCGTTGTGCTTGTCAGGGATGTTCATGATAGTGGACTTGTCCATGGGTCAGTCATGCAACTTCCCCATGCACATTTCCAAAGCAAGAGGCGGCCAGTTTTGCCTAATTTCACTTTATAGAAGTGTCAAAACAGCTTCAAAAATCACAACTTCGACCCGGCCCCAATCTCAGACCTGCAAACTGCAGGGGGCCGACTAACATAGACATTGACGAGTCCCAATTTGTGAGAATAGTCTTGATTGCATTTAACAAATCTCCTGTTAACGGCTCTCCTTTTGGTTTGTCCTTATTTGTTCCCTGTGGTCCCCCCCTGGGCGCTGGGACGTGCGAAAGAATCTCCTTCTGGTGCATCTCCATGTCAAACCGTCTCCCTGCTGTCGCCCGTTGTGCTTGTCAGGGACGTCCATGATGGTAGACTTGTCCATGGGTCAGTCATGCAACTTCCCCATGCACATTTCCAAAGCAAGAGGCGGCCAGTTTTGCCTAATTTCCCTTTATAGAAATGGTTAAATCAGCTTCAAAGACCCGCCACTGGGGAAGTGGCTGCGACAAAAAAAAGGCAGCTGTGGGCCGAGGGGATCCAGGGTTCACTTCTCAATGTTTTGTTAACATAGACGTTTTTAGGTTTGGGTGTACAGCCTTGGCGGCATTCCCGGGGAACTTACCAAAATATGAAAATTTGTCTTGTCCATGTTAGTGCACACTTTTTTAGCTAAATTTTGGGAGGACCACGTCCTTGTGAGCTAAATTGTGATGGTTTTTACCAGATGCACGTCCATGTTGGTGGTACGTTTTTTTGGCCTCCACGTCCACGTGAGCGGAAGGGAGGGTAGTCATCTAGGAATCACATCTTTCTCAAGTTCGGAAGTTTGGAATATACTTCATTTTTCAGACCAGAAAAAATGCCAGCAGCTGGCTCAAACCGCTCACAAAGGCTCACCGCTCCTCCACGCTTCAACTCTTCGAGATTCAACTTGTGGTCGTTGGTGAAGCGGGTGTTTTGTTCAAAGCTCCATCCATCGAATCCTCTGCGCCCCTTTTGCTGCACCCTGTGTAAGGTTCAAGGCTCAAAAAAAAGAAGACATTGCTTCAATCAATAGTAGGGAATAGGTATCCCCCATTGATTCAGATAGATAGGTATCCCCCTGACAAAATGATTCAAAGTCAGTGGCAATGTCCAACATTGCTTCAATCGGCCATGGCTGAGCCACCATGTTTCTTGGTGAAACCCCAATCTGATACTCCATGATACTCCGTTGTGGCCGTGAATCTCAAATTATGCAATTGAGCCATTAAAATACCCCTATCCCGTCTCATTACGCTGGTTGGTTGATAGGTTTCCCTAATATGGGTGATAATGATTCCCATTAACCAGGTAGTATAACTCCATAAGACCAATCAACAATGGTATTTTAAGGGGAAATGGTTGATGTTTTTTGGGGGTTGTAGTACCCTTTATATATTGTGGGTTATTCACAACCCATGGACTGGGAATCCCAGTGAAGCAACGGTTGTTTTGATATGTTCCAATATGTTAAGTGGCACTCCGCTTACCACATGTGGATCAATGTTGTACATATAATTATAATATATATGTATATATATATATTTATATGTTATGTTTTCCCAGTATATCTACCATGCTGGTGGCTTGTCATTGTCACCCTCTGGTAATAAAAACCCAGCCATGGAGAATCACCCAATTGAAAATCGTGTATGTGATGTGCCTATTAAAAGTCGCATTTTTTCATTGCACCATTAGATTACCAGAGGGTATCCCATACATACATCAGAACCCACAATTTGGTAAACTATTCTGTATAAAAGTTCCAGTATGTTCCAGTATGTATCTCCATACAATACTCCATGATACTCCAGGTATACCAGTGATATATATATATATGTGTATATTGTATTATATCTATATACATATCCATCATTATGGTTCCTGTCATTGTGGTTCCTCAGTTCTCCGCCCAGTTCCAGTGTTGCCACAATCGCCAAGCCACGCATGCCAGTGTGGATTCCTCGTTTTCGGCGCATCCCACGATCCGAATCTTATCGAGATAAGTTGGTCTCCATATCCTCAGAAAATTGCTATGAATATCCCGTTCTCCATATCCTATAAGTATCCCAATTTGAGTGGAAGTTAACGGAGCCAACTAATATCAACTAATTAGTTGGCCTTACGACCAGTACCTATGCTTGGAGGCAGCATCTCCAAGCCATGCTGAATTCACGATGCCCGATGCGCTGGTCTGACATCTGATGCTGGAGAAGCCAACATCTGAATTGTTGTTCTGTATTGTTTGATTGTTCTATGTTTTCTGTATTGCTTTGTGTGTATGCATCCCACGATTGAATGGTAAGACCAAACCAAAGTTTCATCTCATGCTTCCATAATTCTTGTATAATATATATATATACATATATATATATATACAATCCCCCTTGCAATTTGGGGGGGGGGCGCTGGGACCCCTGATTCTGTAGAGGGCCCCAACGTCAGGCACCAAAAAACTCTTTACTAAATCAATCTCTGCTCTCCAGGGTAGGGAGTTACCTTCTACAAAATCAAGAGCCTTCCACAGCAAAAATATCTGACACGGAAAATTCATGTTTTCTACAAAATCAAGAACGTCACATGTGAAAGCATCAAAACAAATCAAAAAATATCACTTGTTGAGTTAAAACCTCCAAGGATGATTCTGTAGAGATTTGTGTTAGAGTCGATTCTGTAGAGATGTTTTGTTGATCTTTGATTTTGTAGAACGAATGTGTTTACAAGTTTTACAAGTTTTACAAGTCCCATCCAAAGTCCCAAGTGCCTTTCTTTGATTTTGTAGCATGAGTGTGCTGACAAGTTTTACAAGCTTTAAAAGCTTTACAATCCCCTCCAAAGTCCCAAGTGCCTGTCTTTGATTTTGTAGCATGAGTTTCTTTACAAGTTTCACAAGTCAGTCCAAGATGTCCCAAATGGCCAGCCTTTGATTTTGTAGCATGAGCTCCTTTACAAGATTTTACAAGTCAGTCCAAGATGTCCAAAATGGCCAGTCTTTGATTTTGTAGCACGAGTTCCTTTACACGATTTTACAAGTCAGTCCAAGATGTCCAACATGGCCAGTCTTTGATTTTGTAGCATGAGTTCCTTTACAAGATTTTACAAGATTTTACACGATATGACATTGATGAGCATGCTTTGACTACAAAATCAAAGACCTTAGGACGTCACCAGCCTTATTTCTACAAAATCAATCCCCTTCCCAAAATGTAAGGTTTTGTGCACTTCTTGCTCAACGTTGGGGCCCCCATTACAGAATCAGGGACCTAACAAGATACAGTCCAAAAATGTCCAAAATGGGTGATTTTGGGGTGTTTGCCAGCCCATGGTCCTTGATTTTGTAGCACAGTAGGGGTGCAGACTGGCTCTCCAGAATCGAAGGTTTTTTGGGTGTCAACACCCCTGATTCTGTAGAGGAAATTGCAACCAGGATTATATACATATATTACATAAACATAATATATCAATTTGCCATGGTTTTCCATGATTTACCAATCTGTCGCCCTTTACTTTTCGTTAACTTCGCTCCCCCCTTCGTCTTCCGGCGCACCGTTGAAGAGAGCGAAGCTGGGTGCCATGAGAAGCTGCTTCCCCTGGCGCCAGAAGATGGCGTTGAAGGCCAAATCCTTCGGGCAGATCTTCGGCAGATCACTGGAAAACTCACCATCAACTATGGAAAATCACCATGTTTTAATAGGTAAACCCATAGGATCCATGTATGATATATTAACATTTACCATCAATATACCCCCAATGTTAGCATATATACCATACATGGATCCTATGGGAAATCAACTAACAAAATTTTGGATACCCTCTGGTAAACCTACAAAAAGCCAAGGAAAATCTCGAGTTTTTCATAGGTAAATCAACTATCAATGGGCAATTTTCTATAGTTAATGTGGGTAAAACAATGTCACAACCCACCCATGACTGGGAATGGTAAAACATACCACCTATAACAACCGTGATGACTGGGGGATGGTTTATGGCACTGTACCCACATTACAGTCGTTTTTACACCATCCCCCAAGTTTCTTTTTTATCATAAATGGGTGGTGTAAAACCATGTGAGAAGTTTATTGATTGCTTTCCTAACATCATGTGGATTGAATGGGGGTTTCAACGGGTGTTTTAAAGAATATACAGTCTATAAATGTATGCAAGTAAATGACGTATGATATATTATATATAATGTATATAATGGTATACCATTATATAATATTATATAAATACAATATTATATGATGTCATTTACTTGCATACCATTATATATCTTATCATACCATTATATATATATATATATACACCTATTATCTAATAGTACACGGCATAGCATTCTGCAACTTGGCTGGATGGGATATAGGGCACACCTCTAAAGCCGCACTTTCTTTGACCATCCAAGTTGTGAGGACCAAGAAATGGTGATTTTCATAGAACAACTAGCAATTGGGCTGAAAAACCTACAAACATGGGACTTGCTGTAAACAAAACATGGCAGAGTCAGAAACCACAACGAGGAATGCAAGCTACCAAAATGCTTACCTCCTAAAAGGGGAAGCCCGGACGAACAAAAAGAGATCAGAGGAGATCTATCAGGGGTAGACGTAGGGGCTTTAACGACATACAAAGAAAACATGGTGAACAATGGTGATTTATATAACCATCAAATAGGGAATCACCCCATAACCGCATTGGGATATATACCAACCACAGGATAATTGGAATATCATGGAAATAGATATACCAAATGACAAATTGTCGGGTGAGAACCTTGTCTGCAGTTTGACAAACCTTGTCCTGGTAACAAGAAAGTGCGGGGATACGCTACTACAACAACAATTCATGAGGATACTAAAAAACATCTAGTATGGACATTTTGGCTGCACAATGATAAAATTAGATTCAAACAATCACACATAAGATATCAGACCCCAAACTGTTGGTATGTGTTGCTCTGACAATCCCACTTTGAAGCACGCCAACTGCTTATCCGTATCCAATTGCTGAAGGCAATCGTTGAACCGCACAAAACATGACAAATGACAGATGTTTGAACCACCAAACATTTCACAAAGCCCTAGTACACCCTTCCTTTTTGGTGCCCTAATATTGTTTCTATACAGTACAGGCTTATCTTCCAACACCTTCAAAGCGAGCTCATTTCATGAAGACCAGCGAGTTAGATCAGTCCAGGGGCTGGCCAATTGTGTTCACTGCCATCTGGCATCTTGTACAGAAAATGGAAGTCCAAATTGCCTCGGTCCAAGGCTGCCAGAACCCCATCGGAATTTCCCGACGAGGCCTTTAATAGGATGGGATTGTTGGACCCATGAATCTGTCAATACTAAACATGATTGGATCCAACCCCTGGATCAACCACGACAACCTGGTCGCATCCACATATTCCCACAGCGAAAAAAAGGCCCAATCTGATGCCCATTCCATATTGGATGTCATGGACAATCTGATCCCCTGCGAAATATTTCTGAATCTTGGTCCGAAAAAATCCTACCCCAGTTACGACAAAAACATGTTGAACTGATCCAAGGTTTCTCCAAATGTGTTGGTTTCATTGGAATTTATTGCAAACTTAGTTGGATGCTGCTAATCCATGTCTATCGTCGGCTACCCAGCAATGTTTTGTTTAGTAAAAAATCACGCAATTATTATTATTCCACAATCATGGCAAAGAAAACAACACACGTACAAGCCATTCACCAAGGAATCACACAGATTGAATGCATTGACTGTAGATCAATTTCATAGGCAAAAATTACACGTCACAGACCTTTCACCAAAATGTCCCGTTTTACATCATTGCACAACAAAACAGTTCTTTTTCGAAAACCACATATAATATCATATAATATCATATAATATCATATGATATCATATAATATCATATAATATCATATAATATCATAAAATATCATATAATATCAAAAATATCATATTATCCTTTGTTATGCCTATAGAAACAATTAATCAAAGGATCTAAGTACTATTTACTGATAATTATCCCATAATTATCCCACGTTTATTAACATTTATCCCATAATATCCCATAATTATCCCTATATGTCGCCCCAATATGTTCTTTGTTTAAAACCAACCCATTGAGCTCCGACCGCGCTGAGCCAGGCGTCGGCCATGGATCACGGTCCCCGCCACATCCGCCGCCAGAATGCCAGAGCAGTCGTTTGTAAACTGCAACTCCTGGGGGCGGTGCCATGGTGTCATCGGGCCCCAGGTTTTTAAGGTGGTTGAATGGTGGTTGAATCACCTAGCCGGCTAGGGGTTTTGACATGTTTTGACGTGTTTTGACATGTATTGACCACTCATGTTCGGTTTTAGTCATCAAGATTTTGGATGTACGATTGATTTGTGATAGGTTTATGTTGGTTCTTAGCTGCAAGAGTGAATGGCTGGACTTGTGGTGGAAATTGATAACTCCAGTTGAATGCAGGTGAAACGAAACCAACAAACCCAACGGTGGGGGCCCACTTTGTTGTGGTTGATGCTAGGATAATCCCTGGAGTCAAATAAGTAATTAATGTCAATAGATGTTGCCCTAAGTCTGCAATATCAGTAAATTCATGGATTTCTACGTAGTAAAACTGATTTCGAATATTTTGTGTATGTTTCTCCAATTTTTGCAACACTAGTAAGATTACGGTAGTTCGCAAAAATGCATCAAAAGTGCATCAAGAGTTCACGAACTTTTCGTGAACCATCCCAAACCATCGCCTGAAAATCCCTAATTTTTCCCAAGAGTCGTAAACGGCATTGAAGAGCAGAATCTGGTCATAGAGCTCCTGGGTGAACAAAAATGACAAGGGACAAGGGTTGGAGCTTCCCAGTGGCGAGGTTTAATCAAGAATTGAAAAAACTGGAGTGATATACGGGTTTGGTACCTGGATATTTGGGGGAAAACACAAGCATAAATCCAATGCTTGAAAACCCCATTGAAGCCATTCAAATGTAGTCGTTTGGGAGGTATGCACCATAAATCCAAGCATTAGCCTAGCAGCCTGGCTACAAACCAACTCAATGCACCTATCTGATTGTGGGTCCCTTCTTGGAGAAAATCGTTGAACAATCATCGGTTATGTCATGTTGCGTCTGTGAATTAATTAACCCATTCTTAAGTGCAGGACTTCATGGATGTTGGGATGTTGAGGTACCAATTGTTTGCGAATATATCTAAATATGTACACAAACCATTGTTTCATGTACGGAGTAGTAATTATTGAAAAACAATTTACTGTACCAAGAATGACTCAAGCTCATGCTGTTATACCAAACACCGAGAATATCAATGTTATGTGAACAGTCATGAACAGTCTATATGCGTGTATTAGTAGCGTATATACTGCCACTTGTAGAGGTCACAGCCACAACTTAAACAACCGAAATGTACACTACTGATGTTCTTAACATTGAGAACAAACGCACTACCCTCCGGAAATCAAACATGGTCATGGACAATTCCCCGCTAGATGATTTTCCCATCAAAAACCTCCGTGTGTATATGGGATCTCTATGGATTTCTGATTGCAATAGTAGGGACACCGGAGGGTACCCTCTGCTCTAACTCGGCAAACCGAAGATTTCCAATTTCGATGAACGTCCACGGCCTGGTTCCATCATCGGTACTTGGGGGTGCAGAAATGGGGTTAGGAAGAGAAGAAACCATGGCAATTACCGCCATAACTTGGCATATAACCCCGACTCTGTATGATCAGTATGACTCTGATATGTTGACTACTGTTCTATATCCCATAGGATCCATGTATGCTATATATGGTGACATTTACCATCAATATACCCCAAATGTTAGCATATATACCAGCACCATGGATCCTATGGGTATGAAACTATAACCGCAACTGCACACTCACTATATCCTCATTACGTCTGGAATCCCTGTCTGAACTCCCACAGATGTACCTTGGAAACCACCAAGGTACTTCTGAGGCGTGTCCCTTCGCCAAATCCTTCGCAATGCCTACACGAAAAACATAGAGGAAACTTGGCCGGTACTCCTGTGGGAATAAGCCACAAAGTTTTAGTTCGCTGGGAAAATCATGGAACTAAATGGTGGATTGTCCATTGCCATGTTTGATTACCGGGGGTATTCTTAGGAGACTCTTGTTATTCTTTTGGTGCCATTCCTCGCCGAAATAAGATCAAACATGTTGGCTTTGTTTGAATGTGCCAATGTGTTTCTGGATCTGCGATTCTTTGAAGAGGGAGGCAAGCAAATAGATCCGGTAATCAATCATGGCAATCAGAAATCCCCCAGAATTGGCAGTTAAATGGGGAAAAACAGTTCCATTGCGAAGTTTGATTAACAGACTGGTCATCTCATTGGTATGTATATATATATATATCCCATGATATCCCCGATATATTCCCATATATCTCCCCACCAAAACCCTTATGTTTAAACATCCCCAGCCTGCAATCTCTTCTTTGAACTCCTCCTCCTCCGGCACATGTGCCTTCAACGCTGCTACCTCGCCGTTGGGAACAGCAGCGGCTATGGATCTCCATAGGCACAAATACATGACACCATCATATACACATAATCACATATAGCAGTGGCACATTATTTGACAACATCGGTATATGTATATATGATTCCGATAAAATATGTAGTGACATGTATTTATTGTATACAAACATACATGGTTGATTTCGAGATGTTCACTTACACACAGTCTAGCCCAGTTTAGTTTTGACTCTCTCGAATTCGGAAAGAATCTAAACATCTATCTGAAACTGATCATTTGACATTCATCACTGAGGAATTTTCAGCCGGCGATTTCTTCCAGCAAAAACAGGGCTCAGGTCTCCTAGTTTGAAAAGACTAGAGCCGGATTGGCATAGCCCAAGCAACCCATTGCTGCACTTCATCCTCTGCAAATTTCTCTTTCAGGACTTGCTTCATTTGCGCCAAAACGGCAAGCTGATCCTGCAGCTGAAGGGCTGACCGCTTATGCAATCGCGTGCCCTGAAGGAAACTGAGAAAAAGATATGGTACAACAACAGAGAAGCCCTAGAAGAAGTTTTGATAAATGGTGGATGATCCGAATAATGTATATATATATAATATATATAATATATATATATCATACATTTACATGTGAGGTTCTTAAAAAACTTGCACCACCGAAGTTGGATGGTTGTTGGTCCTACAGAATGACCGATTTGAGAGCAAGGTTGCAATAAGCAATATTGGGCGAACTCACAATCTCCATTACGCCAGTTTCGTAAAACCCAATATCAATGTACATTATACAGGCTTGAATATATCGTGTATATGATATGTATATGTATATATAGAAACAATCACTCAGTCAGTCTGTCAGTCAGTCAGTCAGTCTGTCAGTCCGTCCGTCTGTCAGTCAGTCTGTCTGTCAGTCTGTCTGTATGTATGTGTGTATGTGTGAATGTACTGTATGCACTGTATGTATGTAAGGTATTGTATTGTAATTGTATTGTAATTGTATTGTAATTGTATTGTAATTGTATTGTAATTGCATTGTAATTGTATTGTAAATGTGTTGTAATGTGTTGTATTGTATGTATGTTGTATTGTATTGTATTGTAGTGTAGTGTAGTGTAGTGTAGTGACAGTGTAGTGTATTGTATTGTATTATATGTATGTATGTAACGTATGTATGTGCATAAAGTATACTGAAAAGCCAGCCAATCATCATGTGCACCCTGTATCACAAGGTGTGCGGTGTGCAGCTGCACATACCCACTACTGATGATTGACATTAGACATCAACCACCAATGTACTAATTATGTGGGTTTGTCCAAAACATGGGTTACCAACAAATTCATTGGTTTATTGTCATTTTACCTGTTCAAATTGTCGTGAATTGGGGGAAGGTATGTATCCAAGTCATTTTCAGTCACACCAATTGTATCTTTTTGATTATATGATCCATTATATTCCATGATTTTCCCTTTATATCCTAATTGTATCTATATCAAATAAATAACAACTTTGATATTCCTAGGTTAAGTCCCAATGTCAGGTTCAACCCACAGAACTACCACATTTGTTTCACCATCTTTGATGGTTAAACCATGTTAAACCACCATATCTTAGGCATTGCTGAACAAAAACGGCATCCTGGAGCTGCTGACCCTGCAGTTCAGCACTTATTTTCTAGTGGAGCGATATACGGCATATGTATGTATGGCAAAAAAATATCATACATATGTCGGTTTTCTATATGTATACAGTATACATGTATATGTTCAGTATAGGTTTTCTGTATGTATTTATAGATATGGACATTACAGCCATGCATCAGATTATACATATATATATATATATACAAACACACAAATAGGAAGGTAGGTAGGTAGGTAGGCAGGTAGATATGCCGCTATGCCATTTGATAAGTAATTTGATAAATAGATATAAATAGTGTGTCTTCTTTGCGACTCCTGATCCAGGGAAATACCAAGCTTGAAGGCCGAACACGTTTTAGACCCATGCACTGTTCGTCCATAGGGTTCGACTGTGAATACCTTTTGAATGCCAAGTCTTCTTAATTAAATACCCGGTGAATAGCTAATAAAATACCTAGTGAATACCTGTAAAGAAAACGCCCAGTTGTGGAAACCCCAATTGGTGCATAGATTCACTACACTCCACCAGGGTTTCCTTTGGGAAACATGGACAAACCCGAACATCATATCCTCATCAAAACACGATATTCATTCTTGGAGGATCATCTGCCTTAGAAACCGGTTAGCAATCCTGGTCAGTAAGTTTCGAATTCGTGAGTTCTCCCATGTATATATATATATAATTATATAGATATATATATATATATCCCATAGGATCCATGTATGCTATATATGGTAACATTTACCATCAATATACCCCCAATGTTAGCATATATACCATACATGGATCCTATGGGTATATAACTATGTATATATATATAACTAGTACCTATGGTTAATGGCCACTTAGCATCTGTGGGATGATCCTCCAAGTACTGTAGGTTGTGACTTTTTCAGCCCCATCAGCTCCTGGCGAAAGCGTGCAGTGACTTCATGGAAGCGTTCTGCCTTGAAATCGGGCTGGGCTGGGCTGACCCGCCAGTGTTATATATATATAACCCATATGAATGGGATGTTGATTGGACATTTATACAGATTTATACATAACCAACAATATCATAGAATTGGATGATGGGAAAATTTACAGGAAAACCCGATCAATTTGATGGTAAAAACCATGGTTTCCGGTTAAAATTTTCCCTTTTTCACCAACCCAATGACAATGACAATATATGGATGCATTAAGAATTCGGTTGGGTACCTCCAACATAGTATTGCAATGTTGAGAACGAACGTGTTGCTGCAAATCATTGACCCATTGACCAGTGGATGGAATCGGGCACCCTGTTTTCAGGCAAACCAACATGGTTCTCATTGCAACAAGAATAAGCAACTGGCAAGCACACCTAACTGATTATGATCATTCCAGACGATGGAAAGTTGAAGAACATCGGCCGCCAGATCTAGTCAAATACTGTATCTGTTTACAGGCATACACCCCTTCAGCCATGGGGAAAAGTACGAATCCAAAATGGGTCGAAGTACCAAATTGTAAGAAAAACATGTTCATGGGTACTGTGAAGGTCTATGCGCTATCAAATATCTTGAAATGAAAGCTCAGGTGATCTTCTTCTGCAGGAGACACATGCGCAAAAGACCATCCTGCAATGTGTTTTTCCCTACAACATTTTCGGTCCAAACACTTCTCTGGATACCCTTCACATAGCCCCTAAATCCCAAACAACTGTTCAACTCCAAACCAAACATGAGAAATGAAGTATCATAAACCATCATAAACCATTATAAACCATCATAAACCATCATAAATCATAAACCTTTAATACCCTTAATACGACCTGGTTCCGCTGCTTCACCCATGAGGCCATCAGGCGAGCCACTGGAGGCAAATCCAGGTTGATGTGAAAGGTTGGCATCGCCTCCACCTCTGGTGATGTGCAAATTTATACTGTATTGTGAATTATATATATATATTATATATATGTGTGTGTGTGTGTGTTACCAGTATGATATAATCAATATATGCGTATACATCATTGTATATATATAAATATTATGTATCCATGTGCAGGTGACTGTAAATGCACAGACGACCCGAATCATGTTCATTTCAAAAGGTTTCGACATACCATCAGTGGATTCAAGGCCTTAAGTCTGGGTATAACATCGCTGTTCCTATCACAGTTCTCCAGGTTCAAACAACTGCAGCCCAACAATGTGTCAGACTTGCGAAATCAATATAGTTGCACACACACACATATATATATATAATAGATTATAATAGTAAAGTATAGATTATCATAGTACATAATATGCATAATCATATGTATATATATATTGAACAGAAAATTTGGGCTCTTAAATCTGATGAACACTCCTGAGCACTGTTCAGCACCTTTTCACTCAGTTAGCTCGAAGGTGGCTAAAAGCACTAAAATGGCTGCAGCACATATACAAACATATGTACTACATGTAACATGGCCTATACTGTACACATATCCGATCACGCCTCCCGAGCCTGTTCGGAGGCACGGTGAGTCCAAGTGTTTTGAACTAGGCGAGTTTTGATATGTACAGCGGAGCATAGCCACGACTCAAGCCATCTATGCCTTCAGTGTCAGGTGATGTTCACCTTCCAGAAAGTGAAAGTTCATATTCCGCAGGGCTTTGTTCATCTTCTCCTCTATGACGGGTTTCGTCAAGACGTCGGCAAGCATATCGCCAGTGTCGACCTTCTTCAGCCGAAAGTAGCGCTTGGCAACGCGGTCTTGTACCCAGTGGTATTGAGTATCCACGTGCTTGGCCTTGCCTAATCCTCTACGTGAACCCATTGCTATTCCTGCACTTGCATCCACGAAAACTTCACTCTCAGGTTGCAAACCCCAGTCTTTGGCGGTTGAAACTTCTCCCAGCAAATTGCTGGCACCGCTCACAAGAGCGTAATACTCACTCTCTCCAGACGAAAGACTAACAACTCCTTGTCCTTTAGAATAAGTCTTGATACAACAACCACCGGCCATCAAGACGCCTCCTGACACGCTCTTCCTCGTCTTCACGCATCCAGCGTGGTCAGCGTCAGACCACATCACAAATGGACTGAGTTTGTTCTGATGAGGAAAGAATTGTGCCATGCGTGGTCGATACCTAAGGTATCGTGCAACTCTTTTGAGCATAAGCATGTGGCTGGTAGTTGGTCGTTGTAGCCCTTGTGCTAAAGATCTTGTTGCTACTTGCAGATCTGGTCGGTCTTGTGCCAAATAAGCTGCTCGCATTGCAACTGATCTATACTGGGTTGCTTCTTCATCGTTGAGAAAAACAGCGGCATCCTTAAGATCTTCCACTGATCCTTTGGTAAGTGGTGTCTTGACTTTGGCTCCTCGGGGACCATCTCCGAGTAAATCAATCACCAACTCTGCTTGACGTGCATCTGGTTCCCACCAAATTCCATTCTCCTTCCACGTGATGATTCTGTTCAGGACTCTGATGTCCTGGATGGTGTTTGGTGTTCCTGGTGGTCCTAAAATACCACGTTCCACACATTTCCACTTCTTTGACAGCTCTTCATGAAGCCATTTGATGTTGTCAAATGTTCCTGCTGTTGTAAAATCATCTCCATGTACAACAGTTCTGAGGTCTCGGCCTGCATGGTAGTATATGCATGGATTGCTTTTTCCTTGCTTGAAACCTAAGGCCAGCATGACCTTCTGTATCTGCAACTCCCAGTTGAGAGGTGCATCTCTGGTTCCATACAATGACTTGAGCAATCTTCCTACCACATCTTCTCCAGGCTTCTTTGCTTCTGCAGGAAGCTCCACGTAAATCTCGCGCGTCGCATCTGAATAAAAGTGAGCGCGTTTCACATCCAAAAATCCTAGAAGTCTACGCTTGCGATAGGCTTCCTTGACAGCTTTTCCAGCGTCTGCAACTGAAACGTGACGGCTATTGTAACTAGCATCTTCAAAGCAGACAAACTGGGCATGGCTGCGAAGAACTCATCAAAACCTGAGCCCTTCTTGACTTCTTGAGCTACTAACCTACTTCTACAAAGTGGATTCTCCTCATCCTGCTTGTTGACATCTACCCATCGTGTTCCAATGGTGCGTACCCCTTTGGGCATCTTGTGTCTGGGAATCTTTTCCCAAACTGGAAAACATTCAATAATTTCGACCTCATCTTTTCTGGCTTGTTCTACACCTTTGCTGTCCAAAATCTTTCCACTGATATCATCATAATAATACCATGTAGCTGCTTCATCTTCCAACTCCGGTGGAAGAGGAATTGTTTCTTCGCAAACTGGCTCTTCTTCACCTTCAATGGACTGAAGATACCTCTCCCGATCTTCCATGATCAGGTTCATAAGACATTGGTCTATATCATCCATGTCATCTGGTCTCTCATTCTCAGGTGGCCGTTTGGTGCCCTTAGACGCCTGAGCTGAAGCAGCTCGGCTGTCTTTGGCTTTTGACGTCTCGCCTCCTGAGTCTGCAGGTCTCTTCTGACCTTTGGTTGGTGACATCTCCAACCTCTTGTGTGATCTTTCTTCTTGCTCGCCTCCTGCTCTCTTGGCTGAGGCTGAGCTTGCACTAGCTCCTACTGCAACTGGAGTAGGATCTTGTACTACTGGTCTCTGCATTGGACCGGCCGTAGAGGCTTGTACTACATCAGGTCCAGTAGTTGGCAAACTTGGCGCTGATTCCCCTGTGGCAGAATACCACAGCTCAGTGACAATATCTGTGTCATCAATCAACGGTGCGTTGATGACGTCCTCTCCTAAATTAGGATCAATTGGTTCAGACTTAATCATGTCTCCTGTCTTGAACTCTCTGGTGACTCTCCACCAGACGTTATCCCAACTGGGACCTTCTGGCATAGTACCCTTGAGATACCTTGCATTCCTGTCAAGGCGCGCAAACACCTTGAAACCTTGAGGGACTCCTTGTGGTCTCTCACTTGAATATCCATAAAGGATCTTTGTGCCTTCTTCGGACACTTCTTGTTTCTGACCAGTGATTTCAGAATCAACCTTGGCCGTATGTTCGGGTACCCTCAGGTTGCCCTCTTCTGCTTGAAGCAGACGTTCCATCCTTTCTCTGCAAGCTGGAGTGTGATGAACTCCAGTGCCTCTCTTGCCAATTCTAGTGGCATCACAGGCGACACAACCAGCTGTGTAGCCATACTTGTCCAAATCACGTTTGGTGATGTAAAGTCGTCTTGTTGACTTCTTTGGTGACTCAACTGGCACTGATGGCGCCAGTGGCTGCTGATCTCCCTCAACAATCTGAGGAAGCAAAATGTCATCTCTTTTTGATGCCTGGGGATCCCAAGGAACCCCAGTGACTGACATCAACGTTTCGACATCATATCTGTCGTCAGCACTCTTGCGTCGAATGCTTTGCACAGTGAAAACACCTGATGCATTCCCCACTATCTTTTCAGTGGTATTGTCTTTGACTCCCAAGAAAACTCCTTGGTGCCATCTTTGTTCAAACTTGTGACCTCTTTTGAGGAATTCAATTGTTTCCCCAAATGGTGGTAATGACACTCTCCACTCACGACCACGGTGTCTAGAGTACGGTGTCTTCCCATCTTTGACTTCCAATGATCTGTGAAACAAATTGTAAGTGGTGCTAGCATGTTCAACCAACCATGTCAAAACTGGGTGGTCGTCTGGCACCTTTCTTCCATAGCTTGTCTCCAAGGCACTTCTGAGTGTCCTGGATTGAGATTCAATAGCTTGAACTGCTCTTTCAATTTCCCCTTTGGATTCTGAGACTCCTTTGGGAACTTTTTCCAAAACCAACTGTTTGTCAAAACCATTCTTGGCTGCCTCAACTACGGAGTTGAGTGCAGGCTCTGGGTCATACCTCATGACCATCTTGGGGTACCCAAACTTCTTAAGGTCATTCAAAAGACACTTAGACCCAATAGGACCTTGGGTAACTCCCTTGTATGGCAAAACGTGTGCGTAGGTCAACTTGGACCATCGATCATGTACTATCAAAACTGGTGCATGTTTTTTCTGCACTTCCTCTGTGATGACAGTGTCATCCACTGAATTCATGAAACAATAGTCAGCTGAGATCACAGGAACTGTTTCATCTGAATGATCTACTTTGACATGTCTCATTGCCTTTGCCTTGCCTCTAATGCAATGTTCACACCAACTCCTAAAAGGATAATGGCTGACAAAATGCTCTTCTTTTTCTCTCTGCGTCGGCGCTGCTGCAGTTGGTAGTGCTTGAGAACCTAGCTTACTACTGCCCGGTTCATCATCTCCACTACCTGCGCTCTCTGTGGTTTCCACAGGACTTACGCCTTCAACCCTTCTATGGGCTGCCCATGAAAATCCATGGCTACTTTGAAGACTCCTCCAGTCATTGTGATTGGTACCTTCTTGGCTCCCCTTTGCAGGAACGATCCTTTGGGGCCGAAGGTCACTGTCCAGCCTTTCTCAACCAGCTTGGACACAGATAGCAATGGCTTTGCCACATCCATTGCCCGGAACTGTCCCACACCTTTGACTTGTGGGCCTCCTTTCTCACCCATTGTCACCATGGGGTTGCATATGCCGTGCACCTGGACTGGTTGTCCTGATGCATTGGTAAGCGGCTTCTCATCCACAGGCGTCATAGCCAACTCCAAAGATTGTGCCATCTCCTTGGGTAGGCAACTGGTTGCAGCCCCTGAGTCAACGGTGGCCCAAACAATGGTATCCACCGGAGATGCCAAACTTCCCAGGAAGTCGAGGTTGGAGTCTGATCGAACTCCTCCTCCTGGTGAATGCTCCCTGAGCTTGGGAGATGGTGACTTCTCCTTCTTCTTCCTGACTTTTCTTTCCATAAAGTTGGCAGCTTCACGCACTGCCTTTTCCAAGAATCTCTTGGCACCTGTGCTGATTTTCCCCTTGCCCTTGGACGCCTGGGCTGAATCAGCCCGGCTGTCCTGAGGCGCTCTCGATGGGGATATGGACTTCAGCTCAATTGGTGCCCTGCTGGGTGACTTGTCATCCTCCTTCTCTGATCTCTCCTTCTCTTCTCTCTTTGCTTCTTTCTCCTTCTCTTTCTCCCCTGGCCTCCTGGGGATCTTCTTCACTTCAGGCTTCACATCATCTTCACCCTTGTACCTGAAGCGTTCATAGTGCTCCTCAAAGTGCTGCTTGCGCTTCTTCTTTTCTTCATCCTTAGCAATCTCTTGGCGCTTTTTCTCATCTTTGGCTTCTGCATCATCCATGGGGCGCTTCTTGGATGCTTCCCCTTCAGCCTTTGCTTCTCTTTCAGCCTTTGCTCGAAAATGTTCTTTCTTCCAGAACTCCAGGGCGTGTTGAGGATAGCAATTCTTGCTCTCCACATGTTGCCAAAAGCTTGCAAGACTCATGGAGTTCAGTGCTTTTCCACATGCCTGGCACTTCACATAGGGATGTCCTTTGTTGGACACAGTTTTGGACTTCTCGTGCAACTCCTTGAATGACATGAGCTCTCGAGAGGAAGTCTCCCAATGACGATCTACATCTTCCATGCCTGGTGCAGGTTCCTGGTTGAATGGTACATCGTCTGATTCGACCTCTTCCGATGATGGAATTTCACCATAAGCCTTCTCATAGGCCTCCTTCAAGACATTGTCCAACTTGCTGAGAACTTCAGGATCTTTCTGCAGCTTCTCAAGTCTGCTGACAAATTCATCCTCATCAGTGGTCTCTTCAGAGGAAATCTCGAACTTGTCATGAATCCATTTTGGGATTCCTTCTTTTCTCATCTCCTTCATCTTGTCCTCGTTGGCCTTCTTTCTAGCTTCATTTGCTCTTCGTCTTTCAGACCTGTGATGTCCTCCTCTATGGCGCTTGGGTTCCAACTTTCTTGCCTTGGGAGGTTCAGGAAGATCTCCAATGTCTTCCCTGTCCCACTTGTCAGGGTTGGCTTGTCCATGGGTTGCCAGCTCATAGTTCTTGAAGCTAGCTGTTCTATCTTGTGCAGTGGCTGCTCGATGACTAGCAGCTCTCTGCCTACTCTTTTCTGCTTTCCTGGCAGCTCTTGCATGTACTCCAGCATCTAGGTCGGCTTGCAACCGACGAGAGGGGGGTCCATGGTCACTTGCGACCCTAAAAAACGGTCACTTGTGACCCTAAAATCCCCGGTCACTTGCGACCCTAAAAAACGGTCACTTGCGACCCTATTCCTTTAAAACCTCTCACCCCCCCTGCGTTCCACCATGCAATTGTCTCCACATTACAGAGAAAATCATCAACACTGATCATTACTTAGATCATTACTTGACATAGATCATTACTTGACATAGATCATTACTTGACTCAGCCATTTAGGGTTTGGTTGGGGGGGAGGGATCATTCAACTTAGATCATTACTTGACTCAGCCATTTAGGGTTTGGTTGGGGGGGAGGGATCATTCAACTTAGATCATTACTTGACTCAGTCATTTAGGGTTTGGTTGGGGGGGAGGGATCATTCTACTTACATCATTACTTGACTCAGCCATTTAGGGTTTGGTTGGGGGGGAGGGATCATTCAACTTAGATCATTACTTGACTCAGCCATTTAGGGTTTGGTTGGGGGGGAGGGATCATTCAACTTTAGATCATTACTTGACTCAGCCATTTAGGGTTTTGGTTGGGGGGGAGGGATCATTAAACTTAGATCATTACTTGACTCAGCCATTTAGGGTTTGGTTGGGGGCGAGGGATCATTGAACTTAGATCATCACTTGACTCAGGCATTTAGGGTTTTGTTGGGGGGGATGGATCATTGAACTTACATCATTACTTGACTCAGCCATTTAGGGTTTTGTTGGGGGGGAGGGATCATTGAACTTAGATCATTACTTGACTCAGCCATTTAGGGTTTGGTTGGGGGGGAGGCATCATTCAACTTAGATCATTACTTGGCTCAGCCATTTAGGGTTTGGTTGGGGGGGACAGATCATTCTACTTACATCATTACTTGACACTTGACACTCAGCCATTTAGGGTTTGGTTGGGGGGGAGGGGTTAAATCATTACTTGACTCAGCTATTTAGGGTTTGGTTGGGGGGGAGGGATGTTTAACTTAGATCATTGCTTGACTCAGCCATTTAGGGTTTGGTTGGGGGGAGGGGTTATACATTACTTGACTCAGCCATTTAGGGTTTGGTTGGGGGGGAGGGGTTATACATTACTTGACTCAGCCATTTAGGGTTTGGTTGGGGGGGAGGGATCATTGTACTTAGATCATTACTTGACTCAGCCATTTAGGGTTTGGTTGGGGGGGAGGGGTTATACATTACTTGACTCAGCAATTTAGGGTTTGGTTGGGGGGAGGGATCATTCAACTTAGATCATTACTTGACTCAGCCATTTAGGGTTTGGTTGGGGGGGAGGGATCATTCTACTTACATCATTACTTGACTCAGCCATTTAGGGTTTGGTTGGGGGGGAGGGATCATTCTACTTAGATCATTACTTGACTCAGCCATTTAGGGTTTGGTTGGGGGGAGGGAACATTGAACTTAGATCATTATTTGACTCAGCCATTTAGGGTTTGGTTGGGGGGGAGGGATCATTGAACTTAGATCATTACTTGACTCAGCTATTTAGGGTTTGGTTGGGGGGGAGGGATGATTCAATTTAGATCATTACTTGACTCAGCTATTTAGGGTTTGGTTGGGGGGGAGGGATCATTCAACTTAGATCATTACTTGACTCAGCCATTTAGGGTTTGGTTGGGGGGAGGGATCATTCTACTTACATCATTACTTGACTCAATCAAGGACTCGAGACAGCCATTTAGGGTTTGTTTTGGGGGGAGGGATCATTCTACTTACATCATTACTTGACTCAGCCATTTAGGGTTTGGTTGGGGGGGGATCATTCTACTTACATCATTACTTGGCTCAGCCATTTAGGGTTTGTTTGGGGGGGAGGGGCCATTCTACTTACATCATTCCTTGACTCAGCCATTTAGGGTTTGTTTTGGGGGGAGGGATCATTCTACTTACATCATTACTTGACTCAGCCATTTAGGGTTTGGTTGGGGGGGGATCATTCTACTTACATCATTACTTGGCTCAGCCATTTAGGGTTTGGTT
>CAMXCT020002168.1:71487-121487 GCA_947184155.2 Cladocopium goreaui
CACGGCCTTCTGCCCTCACTTTGGCCATTGCCTCTTTGGCCTCTTTCTGATGCTGGGCTGCCTCTTTCTTCAACTTGTCCAGGGTTTCTTGGCGTTCCTTAAGGGCCTGATTTGCTTGGAGCCCTTTGTCCTGAGCATCTTTGACAGCGCTCTCAGCCTGAGCAATCATCTTACTGAAAAGCTCCTTGTTAGACCCAGAAGCTGATGCCAAAGCGCTTTGAGCCATAACCATAGCGCTCCTGGTCACAGTGCTCCTTGAGGGTGCTTGGAGTGTAGCTCTCCTTGGACTTCTACCACGGCGAGGTGATTCCTCTTGAGCTTCGGACTTAGGCGGCATAGCGTCTTCCAAGGTGAACAGCGCTGTGAGTTCAGGTTCAGGTTGATCACCAGTGGCAGTTGCTGCAGGTTGCTCTTGAGCCCAAGTATCAGACTCAACATTGGCAACTTTGCGACCTTTACCTTGATCACCTTTACCTTTACCTTTGTCTTGACCTTTCTTGCCTTTCCCTTTGTTCTTGGAGTCATTGGTGTTTTGTTTATACCAAGACTGCTGATTCCAAGACTGATTGTTCCAAGAACCCTTGTGGTATGAATCGTTTGACCAAGACGAAGACTGACTCTTTCCTTTGTCTTTACCTTTGGACTTACCTTTGCCTTTCCCTTTATCATGTTTTCCTTTTCCCTTACCCTTAGCAAGGGAATCCACATCCATGGGAACGGCTCCTGACTTTGCCTCTTTCCTGGTCTCGACATTCTCGAGATAGGCCAGAACTTCAGCTTTCACCTGGTCATACGTGGTCAATCTCGAAGCCTGCAAGTCCAAATGATCTTGCAACTTGTTGGGACACATCTGCTGCAGACAACTCCTGCAGATGTCATCTTCAAGTGGTTTCTTCCTCCTGTCTTCATACTTTCTTTTCAAGTTCTCCCAACTCTCAAGCCCTTCTCGAAGCTTATCAAGACTGCATTGACTTGGATGCAGAACCTTTTTCAACAAGGCTGAATTAGCTTGAGGATTTTGAGGATCATATTTGCACAACAGTCGTCTCATGGCTTCTAGGCCAAAGTGGCTACCACGAGATGTGTTCTTGGCAATTTCCAACGCTTCTCCCTCAGTCAATGATATGAGGGCTTGTCGAGCCTGAGCTGAAACAAGCTCGGCACCTTCATCAAAGTCTACTTCTAGACCTGACTCAGTGATCTCTTTGTCACACTGAGATTCAACTTGTGCCACAATCTTCACAGCATTCTTGTGGCAACTTTCAACCCAAGTCTTAAACTTGTACCACCAACTATCCCAAGTGCCTGATGCTCCAGTGAACTTATCAGGTTTTGGTATGCCTTTCAACTCTGATCTGTCTTTGTATTCAACAGATCTCTCAACATTTCTGTTGATCTGAAGCTGCTGGTTCATAGCCTCGGTCATTGCCTGATTCAACTGCGCCTGACCCTGAGTCAATTGGGCCATCATCTGCATAACCATCTGGGACATGTTGGGACCATTGCCTTGTGCTTGTTGTGGTGCTGGTGGAGTGCCTGGTTGCTGAGGTGGCTGCTGTTGCTGAGCCATCCTTAGTCGTTCTTCAGGTGCTTTGAGACCTGATTCAAGAGAACCCTTGGGTACCTTTGGAGATGCACTCCAAGGTTATGGAAGTATCTTTGGATTTTCCTGATTTTCAGGAGCTTGAGTGTCAACCTTTTCCAGTTGGCACGAGGTGAGCGCGCCAGAGCAGAACCAGCCCGGCGTCGACACCTACACATTCACAGCTGGGTATCAGAACCTCAGCTCCGCTACCATGAACAGAGAATTTGGGCTCTTAAATCTGATGAACACTCCTGAGCACTGTTCAGCACCTTTTCACTCAGTTAGCTCGAAGGTGGCTAAAAGCACTAAAATGGCTGCAGCACATATACAAACATATGTACTACATGTAACATGGTCTATACTGTACACATATCTGATCATATATACATACATATATATATATATATAATATTATCGGCATAATATTAGAATCTATAATCATATAACATGTATATATATATATATATACATTATAGCGCGATTAAAACAACCAAAAAGTGCCCTTAACTGAAGAATTTGTACAGGTCTGTGGATGATCTTCCTTCATGACCAGGCTATGGGAATTTGGCCCATAGAAATAGATGATGTACCTGGATGTACCTAGAAAAAATGATGATTTTCCAGTTCGCTAAATCACCAAAGAAAATCTTATTGAATAGTCAGGATGATCTCGCATTTTGGAATGATCTCGCATGCGGGCTCTGAAATTCTAAGGCAAGGACTAGTCGAAAAAATGCAAGCACGGCAAGCATCAACCACGACATCATGCCGAAACCTTAGCTGCCAGTCGACTGTGTGCGACATGAACCATCGACTTGCTACATGGCTATGGCTCAAAACTATTGGAACATATTGGAACCAAATTAGATGGCGATACAAACAATCTGCAACCATTTGCCCAAGGCTTGAAAGATGGTTTATCCCATTATTTATAGCTGGTTGGTGGTTTTAACCATCTTGAAAAATATTAGTCAGTTGGGAGTATTATTCCCATATATTATGGAAAATAAAAAATGTTTGAAACCACCAACCAGACTGGGACATAGTGGAACCAAATTAGATGGCTCTGGATACAATCTGCAACCATTTACCCAAGATATGATAACACGGTGTATACACATAAATAAAACGATGTTTAAGCGTTGATTTTTTTTTTGGAAAATAACAGTTACTTGGATTGGTTATCGTGTGTTCCCCACCATGACATTTATATATGTCTCTTAACTGGCACACTTCTGGCATTCATCTGACATATCTTCTGGACAGTTCTGTGATTTTGGGCATTCTATCTGGGCATGGTCTTACTGAGCATTCTATCTGGCATATCTTCTGGGCATTCTATCTGACATATCTTCTGGCATTCTATCTGGCATTCTCATCTGGCATATCTTCTGTGGGGCATATATTCTGACATATCTTCTGGGCATTCTATCTGGCATTTATCTGGCATACTTCTGGAATATCTTCTGGTCATATCTCTCTGGCATATCTTCTGGCATATTTTCTGGCATTCTACCATGGCAAATCTCTTCTGCACTCTATCGACTTTTATCTTCGCTACAGTGAGGTCCGGCAGGGAACACTGGGCGGGGATACTCGCGGTTGAGGTCCGGCAGGGAGCACTGGGCGTGGATGGTCGTGGTTGAGGTCCGGCAGGGAACACTGGGCGGGGATGGTCGTGGTTGAGGTCCGGCAGGGAACACTGGGCGTGGATGGTCGTGGTTGAAGTCCGGCAGGGAGCAGGAGGAGAGGAGACGAGGAGAGGAGACGAGGAGAGGAGACGAGGAGAGGAGACGAGGAGAGGAGGAGGAGAAGGAGGAGGAGGAGGAGCAAGCAACTGACATAAAATCTAACAACCCTCACCTGGCAGGTGGGGGAAAAAAACAATAATGGTAATCAATGTCAAACAATTTGGGTACACTCTGAGGTCAAGGCATCCATTGACCCAGCTTTGAGTCGAAGCAACTATCACAAACATAGCCAAACATGTGTATGGGTCAAACAGCTGATAGCCTAGTGACCGTCTTAAAAGCGAACAAAACAAAAAACTAAACCTTGGGGTGATCAATTTTGACACCCACTAGTCACCTGTGCGTATACATATAATCATATCTACATATTTGTTTATATATATATATATATGTATGTGTTTCTGTGTATTTACATGTATACTGTAGTGTCCTAGTAGTTCTTCACTATGCAATTGCTTGTGTCACATTACCAAACGACAGTCACTCAGGTGTATCTGTCCTTAAATACAACATCTGGACCAGCTGGAACCTGTGTTGGGGATGTCCTCTGACTATGGCAGCTTGATTGGTTCCTGGGCATATTAGAACAACCTCAGACATACCATGACTCACCATTTTCCAGTCCATGTTGGTCAATCTTACTAGACATCCAAAAAACTTCGATACTGTAATGTTAGTAAAGCAACAGTAAACCATCCCCAATTGTACTATAAATGGGTGGTACAAAGCATCAATCCATATGGGTGGTCTATGACATTGCTTTACTAACATCAATCATCATGAAAAAATCATAGTTAATGATCATGATTAACCATTCTCTTTACTAACAGTACCCAAATTGTTGAGCCATGGTTTTCGAACCCTGCCGGGTGGCAATATGGACCTTCGATCTCAGGTGTTCGCACCGCACCGCCGCAGGGTCCCGGCGGGAGTCAAGAGCTTAAGCCAACATCAGGTCGGCGGAACCCGTCAAAGATACGAACCCATCAAGAATGGAACAACATGGGCATATCATACATATCCAGGAAAGTTGGTGTTCCATGTTGTTGTTTATATATATAATCATAATATAATCAACATCCAGGAAAGTTGGTGTTTAAGTGTGCGAAAGAAGTGGATTTGGTTCCTGGAAACATGATGAATCATCAATTGGGGCCTGGGATGGCCGAATTGGTGGGATGATAAGCCAATGTTGGAGTGGCGAACAACCAATGGTATATGGTTTGCCCACATGTACCCTGTGGTAAACAAACAAAAAGCTATGAAAAATGGCAATTTATAGTGGATTTACCCATGAAAAATGGTGGATCTTTCCATAGCTATGTTAGTTTACCAAAGGGTATGTAATATATCATATCATAGTATGTTTTATCTTAGATTCCCTGGCATGGCAGAAGATTCAAGTACCGTATATCGAACTACCCAATCAAGCAGGCGACGTTACCAAACCCCTATTGGGATTCATCAGCAACAAAAACAATAGAATTGAACAAACATGACTGGGGATTCATGACTCATCTTGGATATTGTGGGACCAAAAACTCTTTTTTTCGATATCACATGGCTTTTTATGCCTCAGAAAATAGGCTCTTGCCTTGCCAAGCAAGAGTTGTTTGATGTTTTCGCAAGTATATATATATATAAATCCTCAGTAGACTCAGTAAACCAGATGGTATATGAAAACATGACCCACTTCTCCACTGAGCAATCACTGTGTCCCATCTGATGAAGACACCTTACGTTCCTTTTGGGGAACATCGGAACATCACAATGTAACGGAGCAATCCACATGCTGAAAGTCAACATTGAAAGAACCAGAAGGGTTGCCCCAGCTCATGTTAGATATATTGGCTGCAGCTCAGGTCCAATGTGGTTGCAACGGCGTTTATCTATATTTTGTATCAGTATATTTATCCATATTTATCTGAGATTCAATCAACACTACGTATCGGCGCGTAGAAACCCTGCACAACAGCAACGTGGCACCTGCGCATAAGCATTCCAATCTGCTTGTGCCACGGCTAACTTCTCTCGAACCTCAGGGTGCTGATGAAATCACTCGACTTGCTGATCAAAACTCTACAACAGTGAACATCCAAATGGCTGGAAAATTCATGTTCATCCCCTGGTGAAATTTAAATCATGTAAAAATCCCTCCAGTCGTTTGATTGATTTGCCGTTTCTCCGTTTTTTGGTTGCGTCACTCCCCATGTTGGCTTTAGACCAAATGCGACATTTTCATGCGAAGCACTGGGACAATTTGCAGGTAAGGCCCCCCAATCGAGAAGCGTGACTTGGTTGATTTCACTACTGGGATCTACTGGGCTAATGATTGGATTTGTGACTAAAACGCAAATCTACAGTTGGATGGGTGAAAAACCACAAAAGTGGGGGGGGGACCTTCTCCCACAGTTGTTTGAGTCACCCCCCTTGCTGCTTGAATCATGGTTGTAGGTGCTGTTGCAGGCTCCTCGACCGGATTCTTGGCCCACAACGAAGAAAAAGATCAACTAGAACACTGTTTGTTAGTCAAAACTCAAAACTGTGAAAGCTCCACTTTTGCTGGATATGTATATATATATAATTATATATATATACAGATACATTCCCACACTCTTCCCCCTGTCACTGTGCATTTGCAAACTGGAAAGTGTTCATCTTGGTTTCCCCACTTCCACCGGTGCACTGTGATGACTTAGGCCCACCACATGAACCTCCAGGCGGAAGCCATGCAAAATCAGGCATAATATTATCCGACCTAAATCAGGAAGATATGTAGCTAATATAGAGGTTCTCAATGGTTCTCAAACTTCATTAAATGCTTTAGAATTACACCCCACCCTCCGGTAATCAAACATGGACTTTTTCAAACCGCCTATAAATGGAGGTGTCTAGCTGGGAAAAATGCTTTCGAATTACCCTCCACCCTCCGATAATCAAACATGGACATTGGAAACCGCCAATGGAGGTCTAGTTCATAGTTCGCTGGGAAAAATCATCAATGGATATCAATGGTACTTGCTAAATGACAAATAAAAAAACAAGTCTACATCCCTCCATCATCACCATGACCTGTGCCCGCCTCCATCATCGTGTCCACCTGCAGAGTCCATCGGTCGTGATTGAACCAAAAAATCTGAGGAAATGGTGGTTTAATGAGGAACAAAAGGCATCTAAGCAGTGATTTCTTTGGGATCAAGGGGAATGCAATAGATATATATATATATATATACATAATCATATATATATATACATAGATGTGGGGTATAACTCATGCGAGATATCTACAAAAACAATAACATAACCAATTTAGTGAGTGTGTTTATCGAGCCATTCTTGTGCCTGTTTTTCACTGTTTTCCCTATTTAAACATGAAAAAGGTTGGATTGAGTTTGGGGTCCCTAACTTCAGCGAAACCTTGGAACACAAAGTGAAAAATGGGTGCACTGTTGTTGGCGATGCCCACCTGAAACAAAAGGATGCAATAAAGATCATAATGTGTATATATATATATATGTCATGTTATATGGTGTATATATATATGACATCAGTTTATAATGATACATATCTACATACACATAGGTATACACCAAACTACATACAGGTATACAGTACATAGAACGCATGGCTTGGCGCACAGGTCCACGGCTCAGTCATGCACCAGTCTTACCCAGCATATGTCGGGTTCCCCAACGCCGTCGCGGTAGCCCGTCAGGCTCTCCACCTTTGGTAATCGATGCATGCCGAGTCGGCTGCAAGACACATTTGTCACTGATCACCAACCTAGGATGGAACACAAAATCATTTCAATGGGCAGAGTTTGGAGCCCCAGCGTGAGTCGTAACATTTCCAACCCTGAGAGTTCAAGTGTGTCCTGCAGATTGGAAACTTGGATCGATTTTGATCAGTTCTCAATTGAGTGTACTACTGGTAAAGCAATTCTGGTTGTCACAGAAAGGCGGCCCCGCAGTTGCAAATTGGTTGGTTTGAACCTATCCCACTGTAGGCTCTAGTTATATAGTTGTAAACCAACTTATACGCCTGGATTTTTAACTTACCAGCACCATTCTTTAAATGTCTGCCCAGTTGAAAAAAGCGCACCAGCACTTACCTGGATGTTGAAATCTGAGTGGTTTAAATTATAACACACAAGTGCTATTCTATTGTTAAATGGTCTACAAAAACCCATGTTAAACGCCCTATTTTTGATGGGTCAACAGCCAATTTGTTCACACAAAAATCCAGGGGTCCCAGGCGGCTTCCTTCTCCACCTTGCCGACCCAGTCCTGGTTCCGGGCCAAAGGTTGCATTTATGGTTTATAAATGTTTATCACTATAGTAAGCCCCAAGAAGTGTAGTTTATGAACCAAAATGTGGCATTCTAGTTTACAAGCCCCAATTAATGGAGTTTAAGGGAATATATGGGATGATATAAGTATAGTATTCATGGTTTATATTCACCCCATGAATACTATTATAATTATATATATATAGTTATATCCCATTATCCCCCTAATCCATCCAAACGTTAGCCAAGTTGTGCGTAAACGGGGGGCCACCTTGTAGTAGAATCATAGTAAGTGGATAGTATCAACATATAACCATAGTATTACTAGTCAGTGGGCAATAGCTATGGCATCACTATCACCCAGTGAGATATGGATAATATATGATATGGATTACATATGATATATATAGGTATATATATATATGTATTGCGATATAATGTAGGATTACCTGGAAAAGGCATGGGTAAGGTTGATCTGAATGTTAGATGTATCCATATTGGTTCGAATATTATTGTCGGACATACATTGTTTTTCTTCATCAATTTAGCAGATCATCCAGGGTCAATTAGTGTTGGACCCATCAAATGAATTTGACATGGATTGTTTTCTCAAGCTTTGCTATCCGTGGTGGAGATATGTCGGATGTCGGTGGATAAAATATGTCCATGTATATACATGGATGGGTCACCAAATGCGCGCAGAAGATTTGGACATTATCCCAGTCACACTGCTTACATTGGAACCAAAAAAACAATAAAAAAAACTATGTCTATTTCTTAAGGTCCTTAATTATAGGGGTCCACGTCCACGACTCACCATTAGACCAAACAAGTCCTGAAGTCCTTCAGTTCTATGTTTTTCTTTGGAACCCCCTATATCTTGCATGGGTCCCACTGGGTCCACGTTCAACCTCCTGGATTTCAATCTTGCGTTTTTCGACAGTCTCTGAAAATAGGATGCTACCATCCATTCTATGGTTTATTGATGTTTATTCCAAAAAAAAATGCCATAACTTGCGGGATCTTCCCTATTTTGAGCAGCAAATTGACCACCAGCCCCCAGCTCCCCAAGCCAGGAAAAGGCTTATGAGAATGGGGATCATCATCCATTGAAACACCAACATGTTCTCTTCCACTCACCAAACAAATGAACACATTGTCCAAAAAACTAGCAGCCCAAGCATTTATAAAGCTTTTCTAGAAGGCTGATAAAACATGATCAGTTCTCCTGAACCCTTATTGAGGGGCTAATATTGTTGAAGGGTGTAGCTCAAAAGTCTGGATGAAGGGTTTTCTACCTTCTCAATGGTATGTGCCTGTCTCAACCCTCCTCCCTGTATCAAAGGTGCTTTCTTTTTCCCCTCCTCAAAGGTCCTGGTTTCCCAACCGTATTCCTGGAAAACTTTCCCATGTTCGAAGGATTTCTCAAGGCCAAGTGTTTTCCCACAGTGAAGGTTCGCGCTCAAGGCTGCCAAAAAAATAACAAATAAAATAAAATCCCGGAGACAAAAACCCATACCCGGGCGAAGGAAATTTGCGACCGAACATTGCAAATATGCATAAAACATGCTATGTGTTTTTCTCAATGGTATGCGCCCGTCTTATTTTTATTTTTTTATTATTTTTATTTTTTCTCCCCGGAGGTCCCGGAGAGGAACCCTTGGAATTTCTTCCCCCGGAGGTCCCGTAGAGGAACCCTTGAAACCCTTTTGCTCGTTTTGTTTCTCTTCGTCGTCTTTCGTCATCCGTCGTGTTTCAATGGGGATCCTTGAGACAAACACTTGACCTGAGCAAGACCACAAACGAGAAAGTACCTTGGCGCAGACCTTCGAATAGCGCCCCCTCAGCTGTTATTTGGCGTATAAGAGCGCATCCATATCCAACATATCCACCACTAACCATAGTTAAGTTAGCCTGGCTGCAAACCAACTTACCTTGTTCGTGTATTGGTCCCTTGCTAAAACTTTAATTTTTAGTGGAATCAGACGGGATCAGTTCATATGGGATCAGTTGCCAATTCATCCAACCAATCTACCCTCCAGTCGTCAAATGTAGCAATGGAAAATCCCCCAGTTATACAATTTTCATCAATTTTCTCAGCTATAAACGCTATAAACCTCCATTTAGATCCATTTAGTTCGGGGACTTTGCAGCTAGCCACCAACTTAATAAAAACATATTGAACATGGATTAAGAATGGTAGCTATCAAACATCCAATGTTTGCTTACAAGGCTTACAGGTAGTCCTATTAGTTTCCAGCTCAAGCTGAGCTCCTGAGCCTGCCGATCCATGGCATAGACTTCGCGACCTGGGATATGGCAGATTGGCCCATTGAACCAAGCAAGATCAAGATTTCATGGGGTTTATGTGGGAATTTATGCTCTGCAAATTGGATGAAATTGGTAGTGGAAAATCTGCTTTCTTGGAACCATCCGATCCGAACTCAGGGTTTCAATGGGGCCCAAGACCAAACAACTAACTGGCCTGAAGGCCTGGATCTGAGTCAGAGATGACCGGAGTTTCATGGCAAATCCTAACAGGCACCAGATTCGCAAATGTCAATACATGTCAATATACTGAATTCCAAGATTGCATCGCTTTTTCGGTCCAGATCTTCTGGAAACTTCTATATAATTGGTCAACTTGGAGTAAGAAATCGTGGCAAACTGATGCAATTACACCAGGTACATTCACGCAGTCCCTCTGGGTCCAGGTTTTTCGTTAACAGCAACATCCAGAGTTGTGGATTCATACCATACCCCAGTATAGTTCCCCAACGATCTTCATGTTTGAAACATTTTGAAACGATATCTGAAACTGAGTAATTAATTAATTTATGGAGTGGATTGCTTGGGATCATGTTGTGTGGGTCTTCAGCCCGTGTTCTCAGCGCACAACTGTTAGGTCATTTTCCTTGCAAACCCAGTCTGGAACCCGCTGTCAAAGCAAATTCAAGCTACTCATGGACACACACATACATACACACAACACATACACACACACACACCTACACACCTTGACGAAAAAGTGCACAGAGTGCACGGCTGAGCCACTCCTTCCAGGCTCTCGTTGAAACAATCGCCAAGTGTCAAACTCTGCATACGGTTAGGCAAGGCCATTGCTGCAAGGCTCTGGTTGAAACCACCGCCAAATTCCAAGTTCTGAAGACTGCTTGGAAGGGCCACTCCTTCCAAGCTTTGGTTGAAACACTAGCCAAATGTCAAGCTCTGAAGACTGCTTGGAAGAGCAACTTGTTTCAGGGTCTGGTCGAAACTCAAGCCAAATGTCAAGCTTTGAAGACTGCTTGGCAGGGCAACTCGGTCCAGGCTTTTGTTACTTGTTAAACTTACTTCCGAACCTCAAGCTCTTAAGACTGCCTGGCAGGGTCATTCCGCCGAGGCTCCGATTGTAATTGCAGCCAAATGTTAAGCTTTGAAGACTGCGTGGCAGGGTCACCTGTTTAAGAGTCTGGTTGAAATCATCACCAAATGTCAAGCTCTGAAGAGCATTTGGCAGGGTTTCTCCTTCCAGGCTCTGGTTGAAGCAAATGTCAGGCTTTGAAGACTGCGCGCAAAGGCCAGCCTTTCTAGGCTTTGGTTGAAATCATCGCCAAGTGTGTGAGCCTGCCAATTCTCCAGGGCTTTACTGTAAAGCTCTGGAGAATTGGCAGGCTCACTCCTTCTACGTAGGCTCTGGTTGAAACATCTGTCAAATATCAAGCTTTGAAGAATGCTTGGCAGGACCACTTCTTCCAGACTCTGGTTGGAACATCAGCCAAATGTCAAGCTCTGAAGACTGCTTGGAAGGGCCACTCCTTCCAAGCTTTGGTTGAAACACTAGCCAAATGTCAAGCTCTGAAGACTGCTTGGAAGAGCAGCTTGTTTCAGGGTCTGTTCAAAACTCAAGCCAAATGTCAAGCTTTGAAGACTGCGTGGCAGGGTCACCTGTTTAAGAGTCTGGTTGAAATCATCACCAAATGTCAAGCTCTGAAGAGCATTTGGCAGGGTTACTCCTTCCAGGCTCTGGTTGAAGCAAATGTCAGGCTTTGAAGACTGCGTGCAAAAGCCAGTCTTTCTAGGCTTTGGTTGAAATCATCGCCAAGTGGGTGAGCCTGCCAATTCTCCAGGGCTTTACAGTACAGTAAAGCTCTGGAGAATTGGCAGGCTCACTCCTTCTACGTAGACTCTGGCTGAAACATCTGTCAAATATCAAGCTTTGAAGAATGCTTGGCAGGACCACTTCTTCCAGACTCTGGCTGGAACACCAGCCAAATGTCAAGCTCTGAAGACTGCTTGGAAGGGCCACTCCTTCCAAGCTTTGGTTGAAACACTAGCCAAATGTCAAGCTTTCAAGACTGCTTGGAAGGGCCACTTGTTTCAGGGTCTGGTCGAAACTCAAGCCAAATGTCAAGCTTTGAAGACTGCTTGGCAGGGCAACTCCGTCCAGGCTTTTGTTACTTGTTAAACTTACTTCCGAACCTCAAGCTCTTAAGACTGCTTGGCAGGGTCATTCCGCCCAAGCTCCGATTGTAATTGCAGCCAAATGTCAAGCTTTGAAGACTGCGTGGCAGGGCAGGGTCACCTGTTTAAGAGTCTGGTTGAAATCATCACCAAATGTCAAGCTCTGAAGAGCATTTGGCAGGGTTTCTCCTTCCAGGCTCTGGTTGAAGCAAATGTCAGGCTTTGAAGACTGCGCGCAAAGCCCAGCCTTTCTAGGCTTTGGTTGAAATCATCGCCAAGTGTAAAGCTCTGGAGAATTGGCAGGCTCACTCCTTCTACGTAGGCTCTGGTTGAAACATCTGTCAAATATCAAGCTTTGAAGAATGCTTGGCAGGACCACTTCTTCCAGACTCTGGTTGGAACACCAGCCAAATGTCAAGCTGTGAAGACTGCTTGGAAGGGCCACTCCTTCCAAGCTTTGGTTGAAACACTAGCCAAATGTCAAGCTTTCAAGACTGCTTGGAAGGGCAACTTGTTTCAGGGTCTGGTCGAAACTCAAGCCAAATGTCAAGCTTTTAAGATTGCTTGGCAGGGCAACTCCGTCCAGGCTTTTGTTACTTGTTAAACTTACTTCCGAACTTCAAGGTCTTAAGACTGCTTGGCAGAGTCATTTTGCCCAAGCTCCGATTGTAATTGCAGCCAAATGTCAAGCTTTGAAGACTGCGTGGCAGGGTCACCTGTTTAAGAGTCTGGTTGAAATCATCTTCAAATGTCAAGCTCTGAAGAGCATTTGGCAGGGTTACTCCTTCCAGGCTCTGGTTGAAGCAAATGTCAGGCTTTGAAGACTGCGTGCAAAAGCCAGCCTTTCTAGGCTTTGGTTGAAATCATTGCCAAATGCAAAGCTTTTGAGACAGCTTGGTAAGGCGACTCCTTCCAGTCTCCTGTTGAGATTGCTGCCATATATCAAGCTTTCAAGGCCCTTGGGGAGATGTTCTAAATTACGCGGGGCACCTGTCACACCTGCTATCCGCGTTACCCCTTCCAAAGCAAGCTCTCCCTCCGGAACCGGCAATCCTCGGATAAAACACCAAGCAGCCTTGCCCACAATGCCTTGCTCTTGCAAGGTTTGCTGCATGACTAGTGGTGAATCAAGGTGGGGTGCGGTGCTTTGAAACCATCTTGTAAACCTCCCGACCCATTGCAGAACGACTGGGTTTTAACGACTGCATTCTTCGCCATTCCGCGGTGAGTTGAGTGATGAGACATGCCAATCATATATTGGCCATGCCTTCTTTTTTGAATAAACTGCCAGATGTCTATGTTTCAAAAATGACAATGATCACCAAATTGAGTTGTTTTGTGGGATTTGAATTTCAGGATGTTTGTGTATGAAATGTCATGACCTATGATGACATGTGACATGACTCAAGATGTACCCACACCTTCCTGGATAGTCTCTGCAAAATGATGTGGACTTCTTGCAGTCTTAATGTCGTAAATACAATGCCAGTTTCGAAAATATATTCATCTTTATTTGCAGCAAAGAAGTGAACCCTCAAACTCATTGAACTACAATTGAAGCACAGCAAGACATGCTCCAAATTTTGACCAAATGTGACATCGACGAAAACTGCCGTCCCGTGAAAAACTGTTTGCAAGACAAACGGGTCATCATCTCATTGGTTTGACACAAATCAGATACATGTCCAACACATTAAATCGTTATCAATTATATCATATTTGCACATATTTGCATATGATTGGTGAAATACCCACTATCAATGGTGATTATCATATTCCCATATATTCACCATTGATAGTTACTTGGTTTACCAAACTCTTAGTTTACCAGAGGCTAACCATCAAAACCTTGTCCAAGTGGCGCAACTCGCTGTCACGCAGCTTTGAGACGTGGTCGCGCAAACCTTTCCGGTGAAATCAGAGGAGTTTGAAGCGGAATACTACGGTGACCTTACCCAGGCAACTGGAGCTAAGGTGAACACCCCAAACTGATGGGATATGTGATATGTATATATATATACATATATAAATATTTACATATGTATATATATATATATGTATATATATACATATATACATGTGTATATATATATATACATATGTAAATATTTACATATATGTATATATATATGTATATATATATATATACATATACATGCATATATATATATATATATATACATAGATACATGTATATATATATAGAATATATATATATATATATATACATACATAATATACATATATATATATGTATGTTGTTTTCATTAATTAGTTGATGCACCCCCCACAGATATCTCAATCGTGGGTCAAATTTCGAGTTCCATGTGAAATATCCCAAATTCCGGCAATTTATTTGGGTTGCTTGAATTTAAACCACTCAGATTAAAACCATCATTTGGATTTGGTCTGCCGGCTGGGTCTAATCCTGAGAAATTTTGCTTCTTTGCGTGCTTGGAATTGCTCAAGG
Organism: Cladocopium goreaui; assembly: GCA_947184155.2. Classification (NCBI taxonomy): domain Eukaryota; class Dinophyceae; order Suessiales; family Symbiodiniaceae; genus Cladocopium; species Cladocopium goreaui. Next base: position 86,043 of record CAMXCT020002168.1, read on the forward strand.
AAACCAGCCAAAACAACAAATATGTGCACTAAATTCCCTCCTTGTCGAGCAATTAACCAGTGGGAAGCAAAATCTTCAATCCAGCAGTACTCACCAAAGATCTACCGAGCATTCGGGGAATGGATGGAATTGTGGATTTTCCTTTGGGGCCGCGGGTCATTGAGGATTCTTTGGTGTCTTGGGGCCCCAGTGGTTTTGGATACCTGTGTGTGACATTGGATGAAAGTAGCATGGTTCTACCGCATCAGTAGACTGTGAAATTGCAAATAGATGCAAATAGTAGTTATTACTACATAAGTTTGCAATACTTTTTAAAGATACGTCCTTCAAAGGGAGATCCAAAAGCAAATCCTGCATCAAGACAAACCATCGAACTGCAGATTCATCACCCAGCTAGATTAACTAGATTAATGGAAACGTTGACACAGAAACCTGTACAAAAAAAGGGAACCACATGGTACAGTAGTATCCTTTCCTACTAATCTGTGAATGAAGGAACATCTGTATGTATGTATGTATGTATGTATGGTACATAAAGAAATAATATATATATATATATATATAAATATATTATGTATATTATGTATATATATATATATTAAGTATATCATTTAAATTTATATATTATGAATATTATGTAAATATAAATAAATAAATATATATATATATACTACGTATATTATGTATATATAAATATATATTATGTATGTATATATATATATATGTGTGTTATATATAAACATGTTATATATTATATATATATGTTATATATATATGTTATGTGTATATATATATATATATTATGTATGAAAGTGTATATAAGAGTGATATTCTCATTTAGATTGAAGGACTATATAGGTAGCACTGTATCATAGTTACTAGATGTATACGTGTACTTCACACATAAGACTACCTGTATGTGCACTTGTATAAAAATACAAAAACGTGATTGTTACACATCAGATATGTACGTAATACCGCAATATTCAATATTCTTGTTAATTAAACATATACATATATATATATTAACAATATGTGCGGATATACTATGATAAATATATACATATATATATATATATTTATATATATGGGGTTCCCTGGAATGGGGGTACCCCAATAGCTGGATGGTTTATATTGGGAAAAATCTATAAATGGATGATTTGGGGGGTACCCCTATTCTAGGAAACCTCTGTATACATATATAACTATTATTATAAGAGGTGATGAGATACAAAAAGATATAATAAGATGTAGTAAGGTTAGTAAGGCATGAAAAATTTAATATATATAATTATATATATATGTATAACCTGGACCTGGAGATGAACCAGGTCTCCAAGCCGTCGATGGCAGAGACCACGCCGCTCACCAACTGGTCCTCAGCAGTCGTCGCTTGAGCAACGAAGAGAAATGGGAATTCAACATGACATACAGATGATATCGGAGGGTTATCCAATTTAGGATCCTGGGATGGCCATTGATTTATACCTGGGATCCACGAAACTGGGACTCCGGAACCACCTCTCCGCAGGCGCCCTGAAGTTCGGGACTTGGAGGCTCCTGGCGGATGGGCGCATGGATGATGTCACCAAACAAAGGGCACACATGTTGGGGATTGAACCAAGAAATACGAAGAAACCTTGGGATATAAAGCATACAGTGATGATATAATGGGATAAATGACAGTTTAATATAAAAAATTACTATCAAGTACTGAACAGTGTATTGAGGCATTGGGTACCATTCCAGTGGGTTTGTAACAAAATAGAAAGGTTCAGAAACAACAATGGAGGTATAAAACCAGCCATGATGGCAATATAGTGGGGCATAAGAAGAACATGTATATATATAATTTCATATAACCTGAAGTACTTGAGATGAGCTTTTCCAGAGATGGGGTATAACCCGAAGAAATATATATATATATCTTTGTTTGATATGATAATCATATTAATCTGGCCGTAAACCATTCCCAGTGTTGCTTCTAGAAAAAAACAGTTAAGTTGGACTGTACCTGCTAAGTTGGATTATACCAGCTAAACAAGTGGGCTACATTTCAGCCATCCAAACCATAGCTGGTGATATCACTGTACTGATCAAGAGCGTTGATCATTTAATACGTTGGTCCACTATGCTTGATATTTGCTAGCAGATTTGTTCAGATAATTTGACGAATCGAATCAAGCATAGTTTATATGTATATCATGTTATATCAAGGGCCTGCTGTGTTTTATGTTCCAATCATTGTTGAGACATGTTCATACTATATAACTGATCAACTAATGACCAATAAGTTTATAGGAACTAGTTTACATATAAGTTATAAGAATGGTATATCCACGATAAACAATCAGGTTTGCCTTGTTGATTCACCCAACCTATATATCATCTGCCTGATATTTTTCGACTTGTACATAGGCCTGATTTACGCAACAACATAGCAAACACATGCAAACACGATAAAGTATCATTAATGTAAAGAACCAACATCTGGATTCAAACAATCCGCTTCCCCCCAAAAAAAATGCCAAAAAGCTCGGTGTATGATGCCGCAAATGACTGGCCCTGAGACCAAACCATGGGGCTTCAGTTCTTTGAGTTTTTCCTAAATGTTTTCGGAACTGTTTCCATCCATACAATATCTCAGGCATCACGGGGTCTACAGAGCGCTCCAACAAAAGCTGGCAGTCTCACTTTTCTCCTGTCACTTTTTTCCTCTCACTTTCCTCCGACCCAGCCTTCTTTCATTCTTCGCCCCTACGAGCCCTGTGAACCCTACGATTTGCGTAGGTGAAAATTCACGAGAGTCTCTGGCTGGTTCTGGGCAAATGATTTCATCAACCTGAGAGTTCCTGCATCACGAGAATGGCAAGTTGCTGATTCTATCTGCGGTTGCCACTGAATACACACACTCACTCACTTACAGTACTACAAATCCAACTTGTTTCTCAACCATGAGATTGACTGATGATGTTCCGGTGATATTGACTACTGTATCATTTATGGAATTATTTATGGGGTGTGAGGTTGGCCATAAGGTATCCAATGATAACGCCCAAAGGGATATATGGAATCAACATGTTTTTCTAGTTGATTTTGATTTTTACATAGTTTTACTACTTCCAGTGCAGTATATCTTTTTGGTGGTTGCTGTGAACACGTTTCAAGCTGTACATAGGGAAAATTAGGGATGCATGATTCATGATTCACAAACACATTTGCTTTTTGAAACTACCACTCTGAAAACATGTGTTGTCGTTGGAATGTTCCATCCCCATTTTGATTGATTAATGAGGCGCGAAACATCACAGATCCTCCTGCCCACTTCTGAGCATCACAGATTGTGCGCATGGTTTTCCACCAAAATTATCGTGTGCCGTAAAAAAGACACTATACTGGTTCGTTAGTACATATCCCTATTGGTTATAACCATCCCTAAACCAGTCATAGTATTATATATATATACATATACATATATATATATACGTATAGCTAATCTAACTCCCTATAGGAAAACCAATCAACAAAGGTATTTTTAAGGTATTTTTCATACATAAAATCACCGTTTTTTCCAGAGGTTTCCAACAACATCTGCCCTGCATGGGGTCGCTTTACGGGACCGCTGTTGCCGCCGTTGCCGCCGTTGCCGCCGTTGATGTGGATCTCGCCGGTCACCTGAGATACCTGAGATGCCCAAGGACCATGGCTATGGATGGCTATGGATGGCTATGGTGACAAAAAACAAAAATATGGTACTAGAATATGATGAACCATGATATCAGGTATGTATATAATAGATTTATATGTAACAAATGTCAACATGTACATGGAATATCTCCAGCACTCAAAAACTGCTGGATTTGGGATCGCTTGGAATGTTTTTTGGCTACGGGGCATAGCCAACTTTTTGGGATTCCCAGGATTCCGCCTGGCTGTCACCAGAGTTGGTATGTAGAGAGAACCCCCTTTTCAAACAGACCCAGAGGTCATAGTGTTGGTCATGTGCTCCATTTCAACATTTTGATCCAAATGCTTCTTGGTTGAATTCCCTCGTTTTTGTCGGTGAACAAATGGGAAATCCAATTTTTGATGGTGAAATCCCATGAAATATATCCCCTATCATCTCCATCAAGAATCATGTTAAATCATGTTATATAATATAAATCCCTATGTTTCTGCTAAAAAACCATCATGTTTCACCATTGTTCCTGGTTCAATCATATTGACACACCATGTTTCGTGGTTAAAACACCATGTTTCATGTTTCATTATTATGACCCCCATCTTTGCTGCTGAAGCCACGACCCGCGTCTCGCTGCGCCGGTCGAGTCGGAGTCATACGTCCTCGCGCTCCTCGGGTCATGCGGGCTGCAGTTCCACCGAGCGACCGCTGCCTGTCCTGTGGTCGGGCGCCGATGGCAGCAAAAGAAACCATCCGGCTTTGTGATGGTTTATGGGTTACATATCTTAAAATACTTCGGATGGTTGCGAAATCCTGCACCAGGGCAACTACTATAGTAAGTACGAAACATTGTACGGGAGTATAATGGGACAAACCATTTGCCAACTGGTGCATGATTTATTCCATCCACAGCCTGTTTAACATATTTATAAAATTGTGAAATGAGTGGGAAATGTATGTTTCAGCATCAACAGAAATATGAAAGTAAAGTAAACATATATGTAAACATGGTATAATATAAAAATATAGATATATGTATATATATATAATGTTTAAGGCATGTTTAAGGGGCAAAGATGGAGCCACACAAAGTTGTCAATCATGTTATTAAACCTCCTGTTATAGATAATTTTGCCATTGACCCCTCCAGTTATAGATGATTTTCCCATTCAAACCTCCAGTTATAGATGATTTTGCCATTGAACCCTCCAGTTATAGGCTGATTTTCCCATTAAAACCTCCAGTTATAGGATGATTTTCCCATCGAACCCTCCAGTTATAGGATGATTTTCCCATTGAACCCTCCAGTTATAGATTATTTTGCGCCATTGAATCCTCCAGTTATAGATGATTTTGCCATTGATTCCGTGCCACTTTTGGGTTGCTCAAGTCTCCTGGAGTCGTCTTTTGCATCGTCGAAGAGGATCTGCGTCGTCAGCGAGGATCGCGTCCGCGAGGGTCGCCGGATGCTCAGGCTGACCACCCTGGGCTGTCTGAGGTAACTTGAGGTGATTTGATCACCTGGAAAAAGGGATGAACAAGATGCAGCCCACGAACCCGAATGCTCACACGTATGTTAATGGTACAGATGTCGAAACACATGGATATGCAGTCACGCAGAACACTTTTCTGACCCAGTTTATTTGAACAGTCTTGCACATTTTTCCCCTGTTACCATACCAGTGCACCGTAGACTGCGGAATGTGGAAGAAGGTGGCGTGCGAAGTGTGGAGTGTGGAGTGTAGACTCTGGAGTGTAAAGTATGGAGTGTAAAGTGTGGAGTGTCAAGTGTAAAGTGTAAAGTGTGGAGTGCGGAGCGTAAAGTGTAAAGTGTAAAGTGTGGAGTGTAGAGTGCAAAGTGTGGAGTGTAAAGTGTAGAGTGTGGAGTGTAAAGTGTGGAGTGTGAAGTGTTAAGTGTAAAGTCTCGGGTGTAAAGTGTGGAATGTAAAGTGCAGAGTGTAAAGTGTAAAGTGTGGAGTGTAAAGTGTAGAATGTAAAGTGTAGAGTGTGGAGCGTGGAGTCTAGAGTGTGGAGTGTGGAGTGTAAAGTGTGGAGTGTGGAGTGTAGATACATGGTAGATAGATAGGTAGGTAGGTAGATAGTCAGAGAAAGAGAGCGAAAGAGAGGAGACCTCAAGCACCTTTCGGTCCATCAGTGGCTTCGCTCTTCCATCCCTGATTCACAACAACCAACCTCGGTTTCCTATTTTTGAAGCTTCCGCCACCGCCTTGTGCGGTACTACTGGTATCATCATATGAATTCATTTCATGTCCTATTCAATCACGTTGTTTAAAAAAGCACATAATATTCCTTGATACCGATACCACCATGGTTGCTGATTAAATCCCATTGCCATTTGTGACCACAAAAAACAGCACACAACTTGCGCGCCCAGCAGCTCTTCATCCATGAGAGTAAAATTCAACACACCGCCTGAGCTGCAAAAATGTCACCCGGACAAGTTACGACAGTTGAGGGCGGGATTTGCTAATTCTGAATGCGGATCAGATTCGCATCAATCCAAATAGCATATGTTTTTTAATAATAGTTTAATACAAAAAAATAATCAAAGCAAATAATATGATCCAAGATATTGATAATTTAGTTGTTGGATGTTATTGGAATAATCATAATCACACCAACTATATCATCAAACACATGGGCTTGGCGCACTGGCGGACTGAACTGTTTGAAAAAAAACTTCGGAGTGATTCCACTGTCCGCGGAAGTCACATCAACTTGGCTGAGGGAATGCCGCATCCCGCATGGAACACAAAGCACACCAAGATGCTGAAAAAGTCACACATTTCCCAATCAAACTCCGACGATTTGTTGATAAATGATTGAAACAGCATATTGTGCAAAACTGCAAATCACCATGTGAACGCAAGTCGGACCATAGAAAGACAACTTACATTTTGGGTTGACATCATATGTTGATGAGAACGTCAATGTAAAATTCCAATGAACGCAAGTTTTAGCTGGATCATGAAAGTACTGGTTTGGAGGCACATTTCAGCTGGGTTTCTGGTGCCAAACCCATTGTGAACGCATGTTGCATGGGAATATCAAAACACAGATCTGGGGGCATGCTTGAATCTGTCTTTGGCTATACACATGCCCGGCGAATTTAACGAGGCCCCAGGAGGTGCGAACGAGGTAAGCACGAGGTCCGATGTGCTCACTTTTGCTCCACCTTCGCTCACGTTCTTTCCTTTTCTTGTGTTTTTTTTTTCTGTTCTTTCCTTTTCTACTATTCTTTCCTGTTTTCCTTTTCTTTCCTGTTCGGTCCTTTTCTTTCCGGTTCTTTCACTGTCTTTCTTTATGTTTTACTTTCTTTTGGACGTTGACGTTTCAGCAAATGCAATTCTATGACTTCTCCCGCGCAAGTGAACGCAAGATGGAGCGACTTTCCCTGCAGTTTCCCCCAGCTGCTTGCCATCTGTATGGGAATATTTAACACACCTGAAACCATGGTTTAGTAGGGAATGTTCGCATGTTTGGGACCATAGTACAGGTTGTGTTTATTAGGGGTATGGGATTAAACATCCCAACAAAACAGAAAGCGATCCTTAGTGTGACATGGTGTAACACTGATGGTTGATGAACTTCACACCACTGGAGATCCATGTACAGTAATTGGTTTCAATTCCTGAAAATTATGTGACGTCGTCTGGGTCACCAGATTCAATCACTTCATCTTCTTTTAGACTGTATGTTCCCGGATCCGTGTTAAGTATAGGAACTCCCCCACTTCGAATGGTTTTCCCAGGATGTTGTAGATGTGTTTTCTTCATGCTTCCCAGTTTTCCATTTTGTGTCCTTGCCATGTAGAGTTGCAAGAAGGGTAGACACAGCCATGTGGCATTGTTATGCATTGTTGAGTGTTTCCCCATGATTGGTTGTTGTATGCTCCATCTTTGTTTTGATATTTGAAACAATGAACCAGCTGCGGAGTCAACAACCCATAGCAATCCATAACAACCCATAACAATCCATAACAATCCATGTAAATTCTAGCAATATCAATATCAATAACAATATACTCAGGTGGCCCAGCACTTAGAATATATTTGTTTTAAACCACACTTAGAATATGAGCTTACAAGTAATATCTTAGAATATGAAAGATTGCACATGGAATATGTTTGGCTTTGCACTTAGAATATGGTACTATAAAATAAAGTCTTAACAAACATATTGAAAAGTGTTTTTTGCATTTAAGATGTAGAAAAACATTGCAAAAATCAATGAAAAAAAGAAAATGATGAAAAAACGATGCAATAAAAAACAAAATATGAAAAAACATATATATCTATATATAGTGAGTATTGAAACATCAATGAAACCCAAATAACAACTACAATACAGCACTATACAATATTGTAGTTCTACATAAACCAAGTTAATATCAAGAAAAACCTTTAGTTCTACATCAATGTTCTGTATTATATATTGTACAGTAGTGTCTTACTGTATACTGTAGTAAAGTACTGTAATATACAGTACAGTACAGTATATTGTAACGGAAACAAAACTAGAAGATTATACTACATTACTGTACTATAAAATACTGTACTGTAATATAATATATATATAATATACCAATACAATTGCCTAAAACATCCTAAAATGGCCATTTTGATCGTTTTTTGGCATCCGGCTCACCAGGGCACTGGCGCCGGAGAGCACCAGGAGAATCAGGACATCTACGAAGATGACGCCCTGAAAGAGACGCTGCCAAACCTGCGGAGCGACTTGGGCAACCAATGAGAAAAAGCACGACTCTAACATCATCTAACTGGTAGAAAAGAAACACGTTAACATATGTATATATATATATACATGTCATAATCATTCTGGTAAAGTCCGACAAAAGCTTGTAGTTAGTAATTGATTTATGCATATCTAACTGGGTAAAGTCTTGGATCGCAACTGCTTAGCAGTTGGCTCAAGCCAAGTCCCACTTTTTGGCTCGCACCTGATAGATGGCCAGCAATGTACTGAGATGCGCCAGAGGTGTCAAGGCTCGAAATCCAGAGGAAACCCATAAGGATCCGTACCTGGCGGACAGCATGGGATTTTTGACAGCGAGGATGACTTTCTGGTGAAATCATTGGCATTTCAATGAGGGGTTTTACTCGGCAGGAATATGGAAACATCCACTGAATTAAGGGCATGTGACCTCCAAAGTTCGGTAGGATTCACTGCAACTGTTTTAATTGTCCAATGCTGGAAGGAATGGGATGAAACGGAGTTTTTCACTCTGAAAGGGACAAGGTTACCTGGTTGCGTTGCAGTGCAAGCACACACCCACAAAACCACCCCCCAGGTTTGGGTGACGCCAATGGGACTTTTGAGATTGGCTCTTTTTGAACCGGTGGGATTGTGAGTGGTTCAGATTCGCCCCTAAAACAAACATTTTTTGGGGGATAACCCGCATGAACTAGTTCGATATATGTATATACAATAATCCCTATAGTCATTAGTTTTTTCAGTTATATACCAACCGAACTACAGTATCCTTTGGGGGCACCACCTTGTAGTGAGTGCTTGAAGCCTCAGGCAACTAAACCTTATGATGCTCAAACCCCAAATCAGGTAATTCGATCTTCGAAATACACTTCAACAACCATCAGTAGTGTAGCTATAGATTACAGTATATATGGTGAACATTGATAAAAACAATATTGATGGAGCTTTCCCAGAAAAATCAATTAAAAATTGTGGATATGTGTGGTGTATTCTCTTAAATCATCCCAAGTCATTAGACCATTCGTTGATGAACTGTTCAGCCCCGCCTGTGTGGGTTCTTGAAGAACAACACCGCAGGGCCTTGTGGTTACAAGGTGAGAAAACATCACTTGGTGAACGTTTGGGTTGATTAGGGGGATATAACATGATGTACCCTCATGGTAAATTACCATATTGATTTAACTTGTTGACCCTGGAAATCATGAATTTCGAGTGGAAACTTATCTTCCAACCCCTATCTGGCAGGGTCTATGTTAATTTACTGAAGGGTAACTATAGTTCATGGGGTTGATAAAGCAACAAATAAAAGTGGGGGCGCCAGTGCCACCTTGTATTAATAATAATCCCATATAAGCCAGGTAGTATTATTTGTATAACCCCCCCAAAGGAGCCAATCAACAAACGTATTTTGTTCATGGCTCACATGGAAATACCAGTGAAACACCAAGTGTTTCATGGGACTTGAGATGGGAACATTTATGAACATATTGTACTTTCCACAAAGGGGATTCCCACTTTACACAAGTAAGTTTCCAACTATAATGTAATCAACCTCCCCCAAAAAGATTTAGAGAAACATCTCCAGGAAAAAATATCCATCATCACAGCCGCAGCATCCCGTCATTGCGGCACCTTGCACCGTCACGGCGCTTCCCGTGCGCAGCAAGGAGCGCCCCTCTCCGTCCAGCGCTTCCACTCGCGCACCCAAGAGGTGCGGGGCCCCGTCCACCACCTGCGACCCACCGAAGAGTCTGGGGGTTGTTAACGGTTACCCTCCGGTTATTTCACTATCAACACTTGGGGATTTCATAAAAGTTTCAAGGATTTACTATCTGTATTTTTTTTAACATATAGCTATTGAAAATTACCATGGTGAATAGGTACATCATCATGTTCATCCTGTACAAATGGGCCAGTTTCCATGGCGATTTCTTAATGTCATTCTGACAATCAAAGGTGGCAATGGGAAAATCATCGAACTGTGTGGTGGATTTTCCAGCCACGTTTGATAAAACCCGAGGCCTAGAACTAAGCCAAAGTTCGGCAAATTGAAGTATAGGAAATATATTCTGCACTTGTTTGGGATACCATTTGGGGATTAATTAATATTAGTTCACTTGAAATTCTATAAATTGGCGAGCAAATTCACGAACACTGAATTGCTGTGTATTTCATGAATTGTTTGTGTTAACTTTCTTTGTGGGTATATTTTGCTCATTTACTTCTTGGGCAATGTAGGGAATTCACTCGAGCTTAACATGGGATATAAGTAGCCTGCCTTCAAAAAGATGCCGAAAAGTCACCATATGTCACCATGATTGACCTCGTTGACCCGATCAAGTTTTACCCAGGGATTTGCTCCGATTTGGCCCTTCTTGTGTACATGTTTATACATATTGAACATATAAATTATGTATGTGTATTATGTAAATATAACTATATATGTATACACATATACACACCATTGTTCCCCATTACATATCCGTAATGTCCCCTATTCAACCAGTATACATTCATTGGTTCAATCCCCATGTTTCTTTGTTGAATCGATGTCTAGCACTGAGCACCTGACCCAACGGCAGCCCTCCGCAGCACCTGCCATTGACCTTCCGAAGATCGGAGTTTCACGCGTTCTTCATGGCCCAGGAAGCGGAATTTCCAGGCTGTTTCAATGCGCCTGCGTGTGGTCGATTGCCGACCCTTCGGTGTCCTCAACATCTCGAAACATGGCAAAGAAATCCTCCAAGAATGGAAGTTTCAACGGTTTTTACATGTTTACAGCTGAGAAAATCATCGAACTAAATGATTTAAATAATTTTAAATGGGAAATTATCCAGCAAACCATGTAACAATGTAAGCATGTGGTTGATTAGCGGAAGGTAAGTTCAGCCATATCTCAACCATCAAGGTGTAGTGGATGATGAGGATGTAGTAGTGTATCATATATTGTATATAGTAAACACAATGTACTACCCTATGATAATCTAACACAGCAAAGGAAAATTGTCAGTATGTAGATTTATTAAACATGGCCATGTTCCATGGCTATGTCTGATTGCCAGAGGGCAGATACCTAGCAACATAATATAAACAAATGGTATATGTTTAGCTAAGGTGTATATACCAATTAATAGTTCGACTCTCGCATGAATTCGAAGGTCCATACTAATTAAAAAATCGAAATACTAAGTCCTTAACTAACCATCCAAGTTGGCCCAGAATCCGTTCCCTCAATATAAAATACCTTGAATAATGGACCTCCCCAAATGTTTTTCTTAATCAAATACACTCCGCAAGGGTTGCGAGGGTGTCCATTGGGGGGTTGACAGGGCCTGCTGAACCTGCTGAACATCGAGATGCTCTTGGAATTACCTTCTGGTAGTGACCAACACTTCGCTATGGAATATCACCCATTTTTAAATAGGCAATTCATCGAAGTAAATGGGCCATGGCTTCTATGGGTGAACTGAAGAATCATCGTTATTGTTGGTGCCTCTGCGACCTCTATCATGTAAGCATTGGTATCCCTGGGTTTGTTCATAATCACCGACAAACCAACTAAGTTCATAGCCCCCTGTTTCATGACTGACCACCCATGCATCAAACATCATCAATGATATCTTGATATCCCCAATGTTTTAGTGACTATAGTGGTAATAAAACAACAACAACAACAACAACAACAACCACAACCACAACCACAACCACAACCTATTATATGATTCAACATGTATCAGCTCTATCCATTGATATCCTCTTTGTTTATGGTCTAGTTGGAAAATCATCGAACTAGCTGTAGATTTTCGATTGCCATGTTTGATTGCCAGACGGTAAATGCTCCATAAATAGTCATAATTATCCATAATTCATGACCCTAAATCATCTAAATGAAATTCCATAACTATTTGTGGTTTAATCCTCTCTACTTGATGGTTTAATCTTCATATTTTAATCCCATCAATTCAATATCGTGAAATTTTCTAAATTTCATGGTTAAATCCCATGAAAAGACCATGTTCACCAACCAAATCATCAGGCCAACCTGGCCATTTCGTTGGCCATGACCACGAAGATCAACGCAGGGACCGTGAGGACCTCTGCGGGAATATTCATGGAGCAAATTGGATAGGAGACTTATATGATATAAATATTGTATGATATTGTCATTCGAATTCATATCTAATTATATATGGGAAATGGGGACATATCTTTAAAAACTTTTGTCTGATCTTATGTGCCATGAAAAAAATAGATTTCATTTGTTTTGATATTGAAGTATATATTTGTATAGGTTTGTATATATAGATATATAATGATATATACATACGTCATGCAACTTGCGGATTTAGGAAATATACTGGTACAAACAGAAACTGTTCACGGATCTCCCTTCCATCTCACAGGGACCATGATGGGAACGAGACTCTGTCTGGGAGAGTGCGTGCTATTTGGTTTCCAATTTACATAATTGTTGTGTAATGAATTAATTGATATTATGTTATATAATGTTATGTAACAATTCCAAATGTAATGTTATGTAAGTAAAAAAAATGTTGTTTGAATGAAAGATAAATGCTGACTTGGGTCAGTATTGTGACTCTGAAGCCACAACTTTGGGTATTGCAATTCGAAATTTTATGCACCGTCCAGTTTTTTCCCACGCCCTTTCCAGAAAACGGGGTAATTTTGGACTGCGCAAAATTTTGGGATATATAACGAAGGAACCTGAGATGGTAAGATAGATACCGTTAGCTGTTTCATGCCAACAAGCGGCCTGGGTCACACAAGGCTCAACCATTGAACATATTATTCTGATCAGTTCCAATGCCAGATTTCAGAATGGGTTCAAAATGGCTCTGTGCAATGAGGAATTCATGCCGACAGACGGAATATCCAGAAAAACTCCAAAACCTCAATCGATTCAGAATCATCCAATAAATTCCAGTACCCCATGGAAAATCCCACATGTTTGATCCATCAAAGCCAGGACTTTTTTGTTGCCACCCTCCGGGACACCGGGCCAAAAAGTCGCTCCAGGAATCCAGGTGCATCCGGGCCAGTTGGGGCACTGAGAGGTAGACCTATGGATGTCCGGTTCCATTTGAGTCAGCCGTTAGGACCGTCATGGTAGCAAACATATGAAAATAAGGGATAGGTATATATATATATATAATTAAAAATAAATACGAATACATATATACATAATACATATGCAAATATTATAAATATATTATATACATATATAATTATATATAATATTACACATATAATATATATATATATAATATGTATAAACATATATATATATAATATGTATAAATAAATAAATAAATATATATATATATTATAATTAAATTGATACGGAACGAGGAATGAGGCTTCCACGCCTCCGCTACAACTTCTCCTCCCCAGTGGCCTGCGAAGCACTCCACTGCGTTTTCACCGCGTTGGCATCGCATCGAAGGTCTCCTATGAAGTCCGTGACTCCCTTGAGTCTGGATGGCTATGTGCAGCGGCTGGCAAGCACAAATGGGAAAATGATACAAGAGGAGCAAGACAGGTGTTGTGACATCAACACTCCTCCAAATCTCAAAACTGACTTGGAAGTGACTTCTCCACAGTCACTTTTTATCCATAAACAACCTACGCTATGCCATCAGCCGCAAAAGCTATGCCATCCTATTGACGGCGCAAGCGTCGCACTTCAGTAGTACCAGAATCACTGGGCGCTGCTCCATGGTACCCATCACATGCTCTCGAGCAACCAAGTACAAAGACAAACCATGAAGACGGCCCTCGGCGGCATCCACTTGTCCGATACACCATTTCACATAGCTCTTGTGCTCCTTTGTAGTGGATGTGGCCAAATCTTCATAAGCGAGCTCTTGGCCTGAGTACTTTCCAAACTCCACCAAAGTGTGACCGGCCCCACATGGTCAAATCTTCAATGCCAGGTGGAAAGGTTATCTTATGGCCTTTCTTGGTCATTCCCAATTAAAGAAGCTCCATCCGGGCACATGGTTGGAGCGCCACCAGCAGAAAGGCGAACACCTTCAGGCAGCACAGCCACCGCGGCATATCCAGAGTTGAAAGCCATATCAGGAGCACTGACTTCGGTCAAACGACGCTTGGACGCGTCAGTCATACCACCAGCAATGACCACTGGTGAGGCTCCATTCGCTAGAAGCTCCATCCAAATCTGGAAAGCTCTCGTGAGCAAGGGACGCTGCTGCAAGCGCAAAAGAAGCTGCTGCTCTTCGGAAGACAAGGGCTGCATTGGCTCATCCACGCTCGCTCACAGGTGCATGGACCTTAGCCATTAGAATACTGAACCACCAAACTCTGTGGTGTCTCTTTCTTATATGTTTGGCTGATCGGTTGTTGATTGAAAAGCATCCACTGTCTGGCTATAGTCAGTCCCACACTTGGTTGGTTTCTATCACATGTCTGTTGGATAAACAAACAAAACGGTCCAACCTCTGGGATCAAACTTATAAGTCCACCACGAAGTTTGCTTGGCTTCCAGAGTGCCGCGCCTGAGTCTGAACAGAGGGGTTAGGGGCTGGAACCCTCGGAATGTTCCTTCCAAACTAATCCCTTCCCGCCTAGTATGAAATCTCCCAATAAGGGGCCCAGAATGAATTGACCCAGGACCAAACTACAGTTTCAAGGTATTAGCGCATCATCGGGCATCAAATTCTATGCCTCCATCATCAAAAGGAATTTCCGCAATGTAATCAAACACTCTTCCGCCTTTCGTTGAACATCCCCAATACCCAATCATGTTTTCTTAATCCCCGATGTTTGCTGGAAGTATCCCGTTTATCGGCATCCGTTTTGCCAATTGACCTGGGTGTAAAGTCACCCAATTTCGTCGGACAACCATATGGATCTGCATCCCAGGCAGCGCTTATCACTGATCACCCATATGCCATCCACAAAAAATGTGAAAACGGCTTCAATCCCCATAATATCCCTATGTTTGGGTTTAAATCTCTTCCAGAACTGGTTTTTGCCAAGTTCCTTCTCCAGTTCCATTTCCAACCTCTGTGGGCCAAAACGCACACACAGAGAGAGAGAGAGATAGAGAGAGAGAGAGAGATAGATAGATAGATAGATAGAAAGATAGATAGATAGATAGATAGAGAGATAGATAGATAGATAGATAGATAGATAGATAGACAGATAGATAGATAGATAGAAAGATAGATAGATAGATAGATAGAGAGGGAGGGAGAGATAGATAGATAGATAGATAGATAGATAGATAGATAGATAGGCAGGTAGATAGATAGATAGAAAGAAAGATAGATAGATAGATAGAGAGAGAGACAGATAGATAGATAGATAGATAGATAGATAGATAGATAGATAGATAGATAGATCGATCGATAGATAGATAGATAGATGAACGAAGAGAAGGAGAGAGAGAGAGAGAGGGAGAGAGAGATAGATAGATAGGTAGGCATAGATAGGTAGATAGATTAGATAGATTAGATTAGATTAGATTAGATCAGATTAGATTAGATTTGACTATATAGACTAGATTAGATTAGATTAGATTAGATAGATAGATAAATAGATAGATAGATCGATAGATCGATCGATCGATAGATAGATAGATAGATAGATCGATAGATCGATCGATAGATAGATAGACAGATAGATAGATAGACAGATAGATAGATAGATAGATGGATAGATAGATAGATAGATAGATAGTTAGATAGATAAATGAAAAGAGAGAGAGATAGAGAGAGATAGAAAGGTAGACCGATTGATAGGTAGATAGATAGGTAGACTGACAGACAGATAGACATGTACAAAGAAAGAAAGATAGAAAGATAGATAGGTAGATATATCGATAGGTAGATAGATAGATATATAGATAGATAGATTAGGTTGATAGATAGATAGATAAATATAAACAATCAAGAGAGAGAGAGAGAGACATATAGAAAGGTAGACCGATAGATAGGTAGATCGATAGGTAGACTGATATAGACAGGTAGACAGATAGACATGTAGAAAGAAAGAAAGATAGATAGGTAGATAGATAGATAGATAGATGGGTAGATATAGAGGTAGATAGAAAGAAAGATAGAAAGGTAGATAGATAGATACATAGATACACAGATGCATAGATACGAAATACCGATTTGTCAAATGTTTCCCTGTCTTCTGCGGCTGAGTGTCCCTCAATTGGTTAGTAGCCCATCTCTGAAGTGCCTGGAAGCAAAGCCCAAGTTGGGGGTTGTATTTCCAAACTCTGGAGTAGTGAAATCAAGGACTATTGTCAGCATAATGAGAATGAGAAAAGACCATCATAGTATATATTTATAGTTCCGCCTATCTTTGTGTGGGGTTCTTGTTTTTGGCTGTGCACTCCCGGCCGCTTCCGTCGTCCGTCTCCCGCCCTCTACTCACACACACACACAACTCTCTCACACACAACTTACTCACACATAGCTCTCTCTCTCTCTCTCTTTCTCTCTCACACAACTTGCTCACACACAACTCTCTCACACACACAACTTACTCACACAGAAATCTCTCACAACTTACTCACACACACACACAGCTCTCCCACACACAGACACACACACAACTTACCCACAGAACCACACAACATACTCACACACACACACAACTCTCTCACAACATAAATTCACACACACAAAACTTACTGATACACAACTCTCTCACACACTACTTACTCACACACAACTCTCTCTCACACACACAACTCTCCCACAACTTACCCGCACACTCACACAACATACTCACACACAATTCTGTCAACTTACTCACACAACTTACTCATACACAACTCTCTCACACACAACTTACTGTACTCACACACAGCTCTCTCACACACACAACTTACTCACACACAACTGAATCACACACAACTTACTCACACACAACTTACTTACACACAACTCAATCACACACACAACATACTCACACACAACTCTCTCAACTTACTCACACACAACATAGTCACACACACACAGCTCTCTCACACGCACACAACTTATTCACACACAACTCAATCACACATGCTTTTGCGTGGCAGGCATGGCACTTATGGCACTGGGCTGGTCCGGTGACACGCTTGGTCCGCGCTGGTCGCCAGTGACGTCGCTGTCTTTTGCGCGGCATGCGTAGCACTTGGAGACATCGTTGGTAACGCCGGGGTGTCTTGCGTGGCAGGCATGGCACTTGGTGACATCGACCTCCATTCTGTGTGGCAAGCCCTGGCACTTGGCGACATCGACCTTCACTTTGTGTGGCACGCGTGGCATTTATGGCACTGGGCTGGCTCTTGTGGCGCGCTTGGTTCCCGTTTGTCGCCGTGGACACCTCAACTATTTGCGTGGCAGGCGTGGCACTTGGCGTTCACTTTGTTTGGCAGGCGTGGCGCTTGGCGACATCAACCTTCACTTTGCGTGGCAGACGTGGCACTTATGGCACTGGGCTGGCTCTGGTGGCGTGTCGTCGTGGACGCCGCAGCTGTTTGTGTGGCAAGCGTTGCATTTGGAGCATCGACCTCCATTCGGTGTGGCAGGGGTGCCACTTGGTGACATCGACCTTGCTTTTGCGTGGCAGGCGTGGCAATTGGCGGCATCGACCTCCAGTCTGTGTGGCAGGCGTCGCACTTGGCGACAATGACCTTCACTTGCATGGCAGGCGTGGCACTTGTGGCACTGGTCTGGCGGTTGCCATTCACCTCTATTCATGGTGTTGGCATGTCGGCTATGGCTACATCACATGATCACCCACCACTTATCCACAGCACTTGTACATACGAGTACGGGTGGTAACTTACGCCACAACCTTTAATCTTACCCCACCCCTGGCACACAGCTTACCCCACAACCCGAATAAGTTGTGCCATAGCCAAATCACAACGGTACACCGGCACCCATCCATATATGTGCACATTGTTTTCATGAAATTCCTATGCCGACTGATACGTTTTGTATCGTTTTTTATCTGTCTTAAACCTGACACAAAGCATTGTAAACCGCATGTCGCACCATCAACTTGACCTCTAGAAGACCAGGAGTTCTAAATGTCATTCTCACTGGTGGACTCTCATTCCTACCCTGGAAAAAATATACTCACAAAACGCTTTTTCCCAGCGGCACACCAGGAACATTTCAGTACTGAACAACACACTTGACAACGTTATTCTTACGAGATCCTTACGAGGTCCTTACGAGATCTGTAGGAGATCTTGGTTTTGCAAGGCACCCCTCTCTTCTCGACTCTGCTCCAATCTTTTCTACTCTTCCCTTCTCTGCCCTACGCCTCTCTAATCAAATTTCTACTCTTCAATTCGATTCTCTTCTCTACTCTTCCGTATATAGTTCACCCACAGCACTTTCACACACGACTCTTTCACACACACGACTTTTACACACCACACCTTTACACACACTTCTTTCACCAACAACACTTTTACACGGAACACTTTCACACACCTCACTTCGACATGCATTTCTTGCACACACCGATCCTCCACCATCTCTTTTCTCTTTCCTGCCTTTCCCATCCCATCGTCACCTTTCTTTGGCTACTTATTGGAAGAAGTTGTCATGTGGGGTTCTCCGGCCCTTAAATCTTGTTTTGCCATTGAATTTTATTCTGTACATACCATCATACCATTCAATTTTCGAGTTGTCACATGGAGGTTTTCTAAAATGGAGGTGCCCTCAAATCATCCAAAATTAGACATTGAAACCCGCAAGTGGTGGATCGGTCATCCAAGCCCTGGGCCCGGCCTCCGGATGTAACCCTGAAGCCAAACGATAGCGTCATCCTGGAGACTGGGTCTTTTTGGGCGGCTCTCAATCAATCACCCCTCCAGCAGATGTTGATGTTCAGTGAATTCCTTCAAAAAAACTTCAAAGGAAGTTTGGAAGGGCCTAAACTGCGTTTTACGAATTTTCAAGATGTGGAGAAAGTAGGGATGTGAGAGAATAGGGATTTAGAGAGAGCAGAGAAGTGGAGAGAGCAGGGATGCGGAGAGAGTAGAGATGCGAGGGAGTCGGGACGTGAGAGAGTAGAAATGCGAGAGAGTCGGGACGTGAGAGAGTAGAGAGGTGGAGGGTAGAGAAGTGGAGAGAGTAGGGATGTGGAGCCAGTAGAGATGTGAGAGAGCTCGGATGTGAAGAGAGTAGAGATGTGGAGAGAGTACAGCCTGGCGTTGGTAGCGGGCACTTTGTAGTTTCCATGTTTTTTTTGAGATTGCGCTTGCCAAATCATGCATGAACTTTGGTCCGATGGCCCTTCTCACTTTTTTGGTCTTGAAGTTTAAACATGGGGCTGTGCCCTGCACACCAACTTTACTTCACACGACACCGCGGCACATTCTCTGCCACGAGTGCATTCAACCTGTCCAGGGCAATGGGCCGGTGACTGCTGTGATATGTTTTGAAAAAATATTGTTCCAGATTGCCTGGTTTGTGGAAGGTCCCTTTTGTGCAGGTCCACGTGAAAATGTCCGTACATGACCTATTTACAGGCTGTGTGAAATATGCACTGTATTTCATAAAATGATTATTTCAATGAATTCACTTGCCTTACTGAGAACACTAATGGAAGATATTTTCACTTTAGGCACTTAATGGAAATATTAGTACTTATTTGGGCTTATCATAGAACTTATTTTTACTTATTTTTACTTATTTTCACTTATTTTCACTTATTTTCTGTATTTCTGAATTTTCTGTATTTTCTGAATTTTATTTTTCTGAATTTTCTAAAATGTCTGAATTTTCTGACTTCTCTTTTTCTGTGAATTTTCTGATTTTTTTGAATTTTATTTTTCTGAATTTTCTGAATTTTATTTTTCTGAATTTTCTGATTTTTTCTGAATTTTCTGAATTCTTTATATTTAAATATATATATATATAATTCGGAATTTTCTTAATTTTCTTAATTTTCTTAATTTTCTGAATTTTTTGAATGTTCTGAATTTTCTGAGTTTTCTGAATTTTCTGAATTTTTTATTTTTCTGAATTTTCTGATTTTTTTGAATTTCTGAATTTTCTTTTTCTGAATTTTCTGAATTTTCTTTTTCTGAATTTTCTGATTTTTCTGAATTTTCTGATTTTTTCTGAATTTTCTGAATTTTTTGAATTTCTGAATTTTCTGAATTTTCTGATATTTTCAGATATTTTCAGATATTTTCAGATATTTTCAAATATTTTCACATATTTTTTCACTAATATTCGAATATATTTGATTATATCGTCATTATTATGTAATAAACTCAAATAAAAAAAATAGCGAAACTTAACTCAAAATAATTTTAAAAAGCAATTTAAACAAGATATAAGCAAGATACTAGCAACTTATCAGGTACTTATAAGTTCGTTAAGTGCCTAAAGTGAAAATTTCTTCCATTAGTGGTCTCACTATAGAGTCTTCCCGTACAAATGTGGTCCACCTAGTCCGGCCCTTTTGAATCCCATTGTTGCCCTTGCCTATTGCGCAATTTTCCCTCAATGACTATCCCCATCAACAATGGAAGGTTCAGTTGGCAAATCCCTCCAAATACCAAAGTACCGTGAATGGTGGGAGTCGGTGCCGAATCAGAACATCTTTAATCTGCCAAGTGGCCTCGCCACTTCGTCTTCGTGCGCGTTTTGGCGGCAAAGTGAGCGCTGTCTGGCAACTTCACCCAGCCCAGGGAAATGCACATTAAAAAAATTATGATGTTTCTTTTGTTTTCCCCTGGGTTGGAGTTTGTCTTGGACACTGCTTGAGAGGGTTCCTTGGAACTGTTCTCAAAGGTCTGCACCCGATGACCCCAGGAACAGGTATCAAACAACAAAGAATGTTGCAGCTGATGTGCGCTGCAATGGGGGCCCTTGAAAACATATGCGTTTTTCATATGCGATTTGAACCATGGAACGTGCATGTTACCTCTATGTTCTGGTGTCCCGGCTGTGGTTTCGGGCAGCCAGTGCTGCCAAGAGACATTGTGTTCTCCATCGCGGTCAGGAGGGTGTCCTCGCCAAGCCAAACACTTTGACCAATTATGTCACGTTTTTCTCTTTCTGGGGTGCTATCACCATAGTCACCATGGTCAAATAATCGCCTGCGAATACTCACGTCCAATCTCCAAAAACCACTACGGTTCCATGCGAAAAATGGGGACGTCAATCATGGTTCAATTATTTGATCTTACTTATTCTTCTAAATTTTTGGGTACCCATAATTAGGAACTTAACTGGTACATCAGACTCACAAAACACTTCGCCATCAAAGTGTACTTGGGAAGAAGGAAACAGATCCCGGTTTCTGTCCGTCTGGTCGCCAATCCGTACTGCGACCTGATCGTCAACCGCCTGATGGCTGTCTCCACAGCGCTGAGCAGATTTACCAGGGTAGTTCTGGTTATTCTGGTTTATGGTCCCGAAAATCTGCAAAAAACAATAAGTTTATGTAGCTGCAGACTGAAACATACGTATTACGTATATCAATCTATCTGTCTATCTATCTGTCGATCGATCTGTATATATGACAATATATATTTGTATATATATATATATTTAATATTTATTTACTGAATTAATTAACTAATTAATTAATTAATTAATTATATTTAGTTATATTTATCGAAGGAAGTTTAGAAGTCAAACTTCCGACAATATGGACAGATGAAAAGCAGAGATGGGAAGAGTCAGAGAGAAGAGAAGAGTAGAAGAGAGAAGATCAGAGAAGAGAAAGAGTCAGAAGAAAGAAGATGCAGGTGCGCGAAAAGGTAGGAAAGTCGCGAAACACTGTGTTTTTCCAATGATTTGGGGCTCCGGAGGGTCGAAGATTAGGCTCGCTAAAGCGCGGGTGCGGCGCCATCTGGCCAGATGAGAGATGAAAAATTGCGCGCCGTTGTGGCGCGCAGCACCACATTTCCAAGTCAAAATGTACAAAACACCACATGTTCGGACCACTTTTGGAAGTTGCGCGTTGAAAAAGTGCACGCTGTTGTGGCACGAAGCACATTTGCAAATGACAAAGCTAAAAACACCTCACGTTCGGCCCACTTTTAGAAGTTGAGCTGTTGAAAAAGTGCACGCCGTTGGGGTGCGAAGCACATTTCGAAGTCAAAATGTTTAAAGACACCACATGTTCGGAGCACTTTTGGAAGTTGAGATGTCGAAAAAGTGCACGCCGTTGTGGCGCGAAGCACATGTCGAAGTCAAAATGTGAAAAACACCACATGTTCGGACCACTTTTGGAAGTTGAGATGTCGAAAAAGTGCACGCTGTTGTGGAACACCAAGGGTTCGGACCACTTTTGGACGTTCAGATGTCATTTCGCGTGGCAGGCGCAAGGGATTGTGGACTTGGTCAAAAGTGAGCAAAAACAGCAAAAAAGGGTTTTGTAGCATTTCCAAAAAGGATAGCAGGCGTGGGACATTTGAAGAGGCTCTGCAAAGATGCATTTTCCGTGTACAAGAGACATCTTCATCAGAGCTGTTTGGAGGTCCGGGCGCTGATTTCCTGAGAAGGGTTACATTTTGGAGCCTCAGATCTTCAGGTTTGCTGAGATGATTTTAACAGCACTTCGTATGACCTGGCATCACTTTTTCGTGGCAGGCGCAATACTTTAGACAGGTGGACTGGAAAAATGGCAAAACGCATTGGTACGAGGCCGTCAGCTTTGCACTCAACTTTCCATTTTTGAAGGAAGTCTCGCAGAATTCTTTCGTTTTTGATGTTGTCAACTTTGAAAATGAAGAAGTCTCGCAGAATTGCTTTGTTTTTGACGTTGTCAAGTTCAAATATTGAGGACGTCTCGCAGAATTGCTGCGTTTTTGATGTTGTCAACTTTAGTGAAGAAGTCTCGCAGAATTGCTTCGTTTTTGACGTAGTCAAGTTCAAACATTGAGGAAGTCTCGCAGACTTGCTTCGTTTTTGATGTTGTCAACTTTGAAAAATGAAGAAGTCTCGCAGAATAGCTTGGTTTTGAAGCTTGCAGATAGACGGGTAGATAGATAGATAGAAAGATAGATAGAAAGAAAGAAAGATAGATAGATAGATAAGATAGATAAGATAGATAAGATAGATAGGATAGATAGGATAGATAGGATAGATAGGATAGATAGGATAGATAGGATAGATAGGATAGATAGAATAGATAGGAAAGATAGGATTCATAGGATAGATAGGATAGATAGGATAGATAGGATAGATAAGATAGATAGATAGATAGGTAGATAGATAGATAGATAGACAGATAGATAGGATAGGATAGGATAGGATAGGATAGGATAAGATAAGATAGGATGGATAGATAGATAGATAGATAAGATAGATAATATAGATAAGATAGATTAGATAGATTAGATAGATTAGATAGATAAGATAGATAAGATAGATAGATAGAAAGATAAGTTAGAAAGATAGATAGATAGATAGATAGATAGGTAGATAGATAAGATAGATAAGATAGATAAGATAGATAAGATAGATCGATAGATAGATAGATAGGTAGATAGAGTGAGAGATAGACAGACAGACACAGACAGACAGACAGACAGGCAGGCAGGCAGGCAGACAGACAGACAGAGAGACAGAGAGACAGAGAGAACAGAGAGACAGAGAGACAGAGAGACAGAGAGACAGAGAGACAGAGAGACGGAGAGACAGAGAGACAGAGAGACAGAGAGACAGAGAGACCGAGAGACGGAGAGACAGAGAGACAGAGAGACAGAGAGACAGAGAGACAGAGAGACAGACAGACAGACAGACAGACAGAGAGAGAGAGAGAGATAGATGGATACATAGATAGATAGGTGGGTAGGTAGGTGAAGATAGTCAGAGGGAAAGAGACAGAAAGAGAGAGAAAGAGAGGATACATCAATCACCTTTCGATCCATCAGTGGCTTCGCTCTGTCATTCGTGATTCACAACAACCAACCTCTCCTATAGGTTTCCTATTTTTGAAACTTCCCCCACCGCCTTGTGCGGTACTACTGGTATATACATGTGAAAATAGATATATATATATATATAGATAAATGTGTGTGCGTGGGGGTATTATGAGACATGTATTTGATACTATTGCCCGCATTCTATGTTTGTATATTATATTGCCCGCAGTCTTTGTTGACTATAATTCTAAGCGTTGCTGTGGACATTGTGGAAATCCGTTGTTCTATGTTTCAGTCCGCAACTCTCCTAGTACCCTACATCCACAAGCTGTCACCACTGGTGCGATCAGGTACGCGTCCGCCTGCGTCACCCAGGCCTCCGCCTCCGCGCAAAAAGAAAGAGGTGAGCTTGCCAACTACACATCATACAGTAACCAAACCGAATGGTACGGACCGGTCACCAGTCATCCAAGTCTTCAAATCATCCCAGTGTCTTCGGGCCGTTTTGATTTTAGATGCAGTAAGGACTAAACAATCTGTTCACAGAGAGTCTCCGATCAACAGGCACTCAAACATATCAACGAAAGACGGAATCTAAAAGAAGATTTGGAATCTAGACTGCCATTTATACAGATTAGTATATGGCAAATGCTTCCAATCTAGCAGTTTTCAGAGGCTGCCCAAATGCAAGAAATGAACAACTATTGCAAACCCCCAAGTTTTTCCCCAAATTTCATGAATTTCCAAGATCTTCATCATTGCTCTGCAATTTTCATAACTTGCTTGTAAAAAAGCAAGATGTTCTTCATGTCTCCAGGCCAACCAGCCAGATTTCACTCGTCCCAATCCTGGGAATCTTGCGACAGCTCCTATGGAGCAGCTCCCACTTGTCGCAGACCAATTGATGGGCACAAAAATGGCTGGAGTTCGTCATCGTAATGATATGAGGTAAAGCCTATAATGAACCATCCCCAGTCCACAATGGGGTCTACTATCCGGTATACCCCTAGAGATGGGATGATTCAAGATGACCACCAAATGGTTAGTTAATCTGACCACTTCAAATCCATATATCCACCTGCTTCTTCAGGAAACTTGCGGCCTGATTTCCGTTCACACTTTTCAAACATCTCAGTTGCTCTAGATACACACTGTCCCAAGCTTTCACAATCTTTCACTCTCATGCTGAAAATGTCGTTCAACACCTCTGCTAACTCATCGCTGGAATCCTTTTCAGGAAAGCGTTTGTCCAGAATCTTGAAGATTGCTCGCTCTCCATCAGCACACTGATACACTGAAAGATCTAGATGTTCCACCGCCTCCAGTGCCTTGCTAGTCAACAAGGTGAAGACAAAAGCTTCCGTTGGCCTCCGCTGGAAGTTTATCCAACGTCAAGAGCTTGTTGCCAACCCACAGTTTCCATCGTTTGTAGTCTTTTCCATCTTCATTCGCACCGCTAAAGTAGCGCAAACCTCCACTCAGTTCCGCAGTAGGTCCAGACGTCGAGGAATACTGCGAGGACATAGACAGGTGTTGTGCTCGTGAGCCCTCCTGAGCTCTGAGGCTTCTCTCACACGTCGATCGGAGTCCGGCTCTGCTACCAATATTGATAGCGAACCAGGAATGAGGCTTCCACGCCTCCTACAACTTCTCCTCCCGAGGAGCCTGAGAAGCACTCCAATGCGTTTTCACCGCGTCGGCATCGCATCGAAGGTCTCCTATGAAGTCCTTGACTCCCTTGAGTCTGGATGGCTATGTGCAGCGGCTGGCCATAACAAATGGGAAAATGATACAAGAGGAGTAAGACAGGTGTTGTGGCATCAACAATTATATATATATAAATTATTTAAAACAATTTATGTTTAATAATACACGTATATATATAATAAATGTATATATAATAATATATATTTATATATTAATACATAGATGGATATAAATATATATATATATGTAAATATATATATATATATATATAAATGGAAACACATATATATATATATATTTATATATATATATGTATATATGGAAACATATATATATATGTATATGGATTTGTATATATATATATATGGATACATATATATATATGGAAAGATCTGGGCAAATTACAATAATTCACTAACCTGAATTAAGGCCATTTGGGGATGGTTCCCCTTACTAACTATGATTATAGTGAGGTCGCAGTGAGGTCGTTATAATTTACCCAGATACATAATATATATGTGTATATATATATATATATGGATATATATATATGGGCATATAGTATATATAATATATATATATAAGTTTCAAAGGGATACCCATGGATACAATATATAATTTTGAAGAGTGAATGGGCACTATATTCTATATGGGCAAATGGTGTAAATTCCAGTATTTCACTAAGCTGGCTAGTAACTGGGTTACACCCATTTGCAAATGGGATAGCCCTACAAATGGGTATCATCTGGGTAAATTCTACAGTAGTTCATTCGTATTTCACTAGCCTGAAACAAGGCTAATATTCGGGATGATTCCCCGAATCCATTCACCATGATTCCAGTGAGGTCACAGTGAAGTCACTATAATTTGCCCAAGTATAATATATCATTAATAATATATAATATTATATATATATATGGGATATGATATGTGGATAATATGAATGGAATATGAATGGAATATGAACGGGATATAGAAAACCAACACCATGCTGTGTTTGAACATGGCTTATTTGCAGATTCCCAAAGCTTCAACATCGAGAAATGATGCTATTGTATGGACTATATAAATATCCATGATCAATATTGGATTCCGATCGGGCTTGATGTAACGTACTTGGGGGATCACCAGGTTTGCTGAACCGCTTAGGATCTGGATGATCATACAATTATTCAAGATCCCAAAACATCCTGGGATCTTGATGTGCTGGATCATATTGGAGATTATTCATGTCACAGTCCATGGTGGATAGTTGGAAAAAATACCGAGTTGATCAAATATGGCACCCCATTTGATCCCATGAGTTTTTACCAGCACATCTATGGGTTCTAAGTCTCAGGCTTGTAGAACGATTTCCCAGGAAATTACAGCAGATTGTGCAATACTTTGCCCAAGACACCGTGTTGATGGCAATGAATGCCTTAGCATCAAAGAGTCATCTCAAGAGATGATGCTTTCAGAGGGAGTCGATATCCTGCTGAAATCAAAGCTAGGGAACCTCATTTCAGAGCTCAACAACTTCTACTCTTCATAGTGAAAGTATGTGAAAGTGCAACATTTACCAGTAATATGAGGCTTCCACCAGATCTTCAAAGTCTCCCACGACTGAGTCCCATCTGGAAAATATGCATTGGAAATGATTGTGGAATTCCAAAATTTTGGTATGTGATGCTACCCGAGACTTCCAGTCACACCTTCGAAGCTATCTGAACCTCCCAAGCCTCTCAACAAATCACCTTCTGTGGAAGTCACCGCCAGCAGCTTAAGCAGTTCCCTGGGCTTATCCGCTTTGGACTTGGCTGATATTTTTTTCCATCGATTAGTTAATTGCTTCATGTGGGATCCACAATTTCATCAACCATTCCTTATCTAATGATCATGTGTATCAATTATTTATCTCAACTTGTCGGAGTTTATCATTGTGTATAATCCAATATAGAACCGGGATGATTAGCATAGACATGCATAGACCCTTTATGATCCCTCCAGTGCGCACCAGGTGACTGTTGGTAGAAAGGTGACGCAGCCAAGCGCAAAGAGGGAGAGATCCGGAAAGCGAAACCTCAAGGCATGGCATTGGGGCAGCTTTCTGAACATGGCAAAATCCCATGAAATCAGCCTTCTGAGTGGATATATGTATGGTCATTCTTAACATCATCTAAGGACAGCCCCGTTTGCAATCACAATAAACCATGGTTAACCTAATATCAAACCAGGGTTTACAGTTGATCTGTTGCCCCTCTTCTCATCAAGCCACAAGCCCCGGGTTCGCATCCGCGAGTTGGTGAGCAAAGCAATGATGCAGGCAGAGATCAAGCAATTCCCAAAGACCACGAAGCGATCCGACCTCGGGTCTGTATCATCCCATTCTAGGCGGAGCCATCCCACCTGGCAAATATATTGTGAATTTGGGTCATCGTCCCATTTTTATAGTTGAGCACGTAACATACTTGAAGTATGTTGAAACCACCAACCTGCCAATTATCTGATATTGTGCCATGGTCAAGTTAAATGTTATAATGTTGGGATTGTATGGTGTGGTTTTCCCAAGACACAAGCGGTTCTTCATGGTATCAAAGTTGTGGGCTTCACCAAACTTTTGGGAAGGACGGTTCGATGTTGGTTGGTACACCAGTTGCATGGTCAAGCTACGTGGGATGAATGGGTTATGAAGCCATCCCCCACCGTGACATTGGAAATCCTTGGGCCACTATGGGCCATTCACATTGCCCATGGAAGCATGACCTATTTTCACCATGGTACACGGGGTCATGAAGCTTGAAAGAAATATTTGAAGCGGCTGGTGGTTTCCAAAGAATCATGGATATTCATGTTGCATGGTGACACGTCAGAATGCTCTCAATTTGAAACCACAAGTCAAGATAGGATGACGTATCAAACACGGTACGCCTGACCCCGCCCTGCGGAAAAAAAAGAACAACGTCCCAAGGATTTAAACATCGTTCTCCCTATTGACACTGCCGTGAGTTGGGATGTACCCATTTTGTGATTAAGCCACATGGGACTCCTCGGCAAACAGCAGTTTCACGAACAAAAAATATGAAGGGTTGACCACCGTGATGATATGTACCGAACAATTATATAATGGTGTTAATGGTGCTTTAAAACCGTGAACCGTTGGCTGATCGTTTCTACGCTGTAAAAAACCATCTGCCATCAAGGGATCGACCCATATTTGGTAGGAAAATCTAGAAAGTTCAGCTGTAAATGGACCATGCTCCATAGATTTATTTAAACTGCCGGAGGGTAAAGGGGAAAATACAGACTTGACTGGACAGGCATGCATGTTCCCATCAAACTGGCAAAATCAATAACGGATTGAAGAATATATCCATCACCAATCACTGTAGCCGCAATTCCCGGGTTACAACATGTTCCACCTCAAGTTTTGATAAGTACAAAACAATTGTTATTGTTTGTTAAACCATGACTCATCCAAGGATTACCCTGGAATCCTTGACCGAACTTCAACATGGAGCCCGGGTCAGTCGCAAAAAATCATGGGTTGCCGCCAAGCTGCACAACAGGGATTCCCGCAGTGGAATACCTTGCGAAACCAAGTTAATGAGCTGGCAATGGGGTGTCCTGGGGGTGGGTCACTCAGAAACAAGAAATTTTGATCAACAAAAAATATACCGCATTTCACAAAATCGCTGATTTTATGGGAGGAAAATTTGGACTTGACAATCGGAATGAATTCCGATGTTCTGAATCAACAGTACTAATGTGAAATCCTGGAAACATCGAATTGGTTTCACAATCGGGTACCGCATCTATGATTTTGCTTCGGGACGTAGAAATGCTGAGTTTCTCTGACGCATCCAATTGTGAGGGAAGATGAGAGAACACGAAACACCATCTTCTGAGAGCCACATTATCATAAAAATTGAGATGCCTACAGTTTCTGAAATCATGAATGAAAATACCAAGTATATATATATATATATGCATGTACAATATATATATATATATATATGCATGTATAATATATATATATGTATTATATATTATTATATTATATATTTATATATAATTCATATTTTGCAATTTATGCAGTAGCATATCTTGATATAAAGCGTACATGTACATAGACTCTAAGCATCTATGCCTCAATGTAATTCTATATGATTCTATACTTGATACTGGGGCAAAGTCTGACACAAGACTAGTACCCTCTGGTAAACTAACATAACTATGGAAAATCACCATTTTTAATGGGAAAACTCACTATAAATGGCAATTTTCAATAGCTATGTTAGTTTACCAGAGGGTATCAGGGATGATCAGAATCGGAGGGCTCCAGATCCGAATTATGAACCAAATTCTAAGTTTGAAAAAGGATGGTTGTATAAACCATCTGGTTATGACATTCACAGTTCGCCATGGAAAATCGCCATGTTTTTAAAGTAAACGGTAAACCATCTATAAATCTATGGGCCATCGAAAAACCATGGCTGTTTTCCCCAAGGTCCACCCAATGGGATCCGTTTTGATTTCAGTGGACTATCGTGGTTTGGCGATCGACGCCCCGCCCCTGGGTAAATTTCTTGACAAGGAGGCTAACGGCGAAGTAGGATACTAAGTCCCATGATATTTATATATATATATATAATATATATATACATACATACATATATGCATAAATATCGCACATGTGTTTATACACATATAATCACATATATCGTAATTATATATATATAGTCATATATATTCTATCACATTGCATTCTACTGGTTTGGAATATATGGTGTAATGGAGTATTATGTGCATATATAATATCATATCATATTATATATATATATATATTCCACCAGGATATGTTTACAACTGCCTTGGACCCTGTCTGCGCCAAGGTGCTGACAGAAACATCCCAGGTACACCGGCTGACCTCGTTTTCAACGCGAAGCCCGGGGGTTGGTACTTTTCAGGACCACATGTTCTGGGTAAATCATGGTAAATCGTAATATTTCACTGATCTGAAATAGACCTTTTTGGGATAGTTAATGATACTTACCCTTATTCACCATCATGCCAGTGAGGAAGAAAAGTGAGGTCGTTACAATTTAAGCAGACATGTTGCGTTGTATTAGACCAAAGGGGGATTGAATGACTGAAGCACCAAACATTTGGATGTAACTAGCCACAAAAACAAGTTCATCCGCAAAACAAATCAGAAACAATGGGTGCGTGTTGCTGTGTTCAAGCAATGAGTAATATGGCTCAGCATCTTTCAGCCGAAAAGCTTTAGGATGAAAGAGAACCATATCCATGGATAATGATTCCAGGAATCGTAAATGGTTATCATTCACGCCCATCTCAAGTCACCAATTGCTGGAAATATAATGAATTCCAAAAGTGGGTTCTGACAACTATTATGATCCACTTGCAATTAATGTGGGATGATCATCGGATCAACTACAAAAAAAAAAATGGCTGAAAATGCAGTTGTCACAAAGCCCTCATCATGTCTTAAGCCATGTCTTCAACGCAGGGCCCAAACCGCTATGCCCAGTGATCTAGGTTGACAAGGTTGTTCTCCAATCTTGGATACTGCAGCCTAAGGAGAAACACTGCCCCAAAAAGCGCTATTCAAACACATTCCATCCATGCCTACAGCTTTCACGTGGCCAAGCTTATGGTTTTCCCCAACATTTTCCTCAATTCAAATGGCAATTTTGACGTTGTACCCCATTTCCAGACAAACATGATATTGTTTTGTTGGTGAGACATATAGCACTATATATTATACAATTGTCGCACACGTATATATTCCAGTTAAATCCATTTAATACACATTCTATACCCACTAAGTCAGCAAGGCAAGACAAACCCGGAATTGGTGTTTTTATTGAACATGTTAAAGAACCCCCCCAACAATTGGGGCTTAAGGAGATATAAAATCATAGTTGTCCATAAATCAATCCGTTGTTTATCAATGTTAATCCTAGGTTTCATCCCAAGAATCAATCAACAAAGATATGGGATTGTCTGAAAATAGGCTACCCCTAAATCCATTGATTCATATGGATTAATCATAATGTTCTCCACTTTCAAATAACCAATTCAGATTAATATACCCAATTTTCAGACACTTTTAACCACATATCATTGGTTATATATATCCAATTCAATCCCATTTACCCTCTGGTAAACTAACATAGCTATTGAAAATTGCCATTTATAGTGGATTTTCCCATTAAAAATGGTGATTTTCCATGGTTATGTTAGTTTACCAGAGGGTAAAATCAAACAAATCTCCCCCAAAAATATTTAAAAAAAATCGGGATCATCCCAAAATTCCACAGAAAGCTCCCATTTCTGAACGCCGTCCTAAATCGGCCAGTGACTGGTGTAGGTGCAGTTGCCTGCCAGGTCGTCTCGGCAGCGAAACCTTGGACCGGTGATCACAATATACAAATAGTGGTGATATATTGGTGATGTATTGAAGTGATACATTGGTGATATCTATATATCTATATATATTTTTTGTTGGTTATACATGTTTAGTAAAATGGTGATATATGATGATATATGTGTGCTTTGACTATATATACAATATGATGGTGATACATTTTGCTTGAATGGGATTGAACTAAGATTTACATTGATAACGGGGTTTGAGCCTCAAACATCTGGGAAGCTGGGAAGCTAAATGGACTTAATTAAAATTCAGCTGGTTTGTTCACCCGTAAAGCTGGAATCTTGGTTGGGGTTATGACTTATGATTTATATATACCAACTCTCACGGAACCAGAAGCCATGGTTATGTATAATATAAGTTTCCAAGCAACAAACAGGCCGACATGAAGCCTACATCATTGCATCATTGCGTTGATGATGTGCCTTTTGAAGGATGCAAAAGGACAAAATTCTTCCGCGGCTTCCATGATTTACCGACTGGACCATGGCTGACCATGGGGTCTCAGATACCATTGCTGCTGAACAAAAATCACTACATGTTCTATCCAACATCAATCCAAAAAAAACAACACATACCTTCCGGGGAAAAAACAACATGTATTCCGTTGAAATTCTGAAACTAGAAACAAACACAAATCCTTCAATCCTTAAGATCTAACCAATATCCGTCATGAATAACGGGTCGTCCAGTGAGGTGATCATTCCCTAGCCTCACCTTCCATCCGGAGCTCTGAAGTCTAGGTCTTTGGGGTCTTTGGAAGTCGGGGTTTGTCTTAAAATAGAGGATACCATAGGATACCCATGAAATCCCATGAATATCCGTAGCAAAAAAGCCCCATTTTAATGGGAAAATGAGGATCATCCTTTGAAATCGGGGCTACCAAGATTTCATGCACTCCAACAAGTCCTCGCCAACATCATGGCCAATCTTAGCCAGCCAAAAAAAACTAGCTGCTTAGAGTAAGTGCTCCCATTTCTGGCAAGCAGCTTTAGAATGTTTTGCACTAATGCCCCAAACAGGACTGGTGGGTGGTTTTAACAATCTTGAAAAATATTAGTCAATGGGAAGGATTATCCCATATAATATGGAAAATAACAAATGTTTGAAACCACCAACCAGAGGATCTAGAACAGGAATTGATCACTTATTTCCAGTGGGATTTTACCAAATTCCATCTGTGGAGTTTTCTGACTCCGAAGCCAGAAATCCGCGCTGAAGGCCCGAAGGACGGGCAGGAGAGGGTATCGGAGCACATCCAAATCCTCGGCGCCCGAAGGATGGTCGCAAGGTCGCAATTCTCAGTGGAAATCTATGGTTGAATATGGGACAATCTATGGGAAATCTATGGGAACAACATGGAATTTTCACAACTAACTACATGGAGATATATGGGGTGTCATGGAAACTTCCAGTTGGATATGGGTTCAAAAGGTTGGATGCTTTCAAAATATGGCCACAAATCGCACAGGATGATGTGCGAAACAATGGAATGTTCAAAGAAACACATGACCCAATCAACTAGATCACTGTAGATGTAGATCGCCGTTCTTTCCTTCATTATTCGTTTGATGTTCCATTCTTCGTTGACCTTTTAAACACATAAGTTGAGATTTAAACACCTATCATTGGATTGATTCAACGCATAATAAAGAAAAACCAAAGGTGTTTACCATCCAAGCAAGCGGGATACTGCATTTGGTCCCCAGAACCAAACAAATCTTTTCCATGGATCAACACTGGCAAGACTCATTGGCAGCCATGGCAGGCACAACCAACCTAAATAGCATTGGAATGTTTGACCCAAAAAGATCCAAAAGGTGGAAATATACCCAACCTTGAATCATGATCAACCTCACTATATATATAATAATAATAATTATAATAATAATGATAATAATAATACTAATAATAATTAATATATATATATAATGATATATATATATGTATACATGTTTGATTTTTTAAGTGTGGTGAACACCATTCATTCGACACACCAACCAACAGTTCGAACATATATGGCATAGCCAATAATAAACAACATATAGATGGCTAAAATCTGTCCAAATACCCAGATCTTTAGTTGTTTTGGCTGGTTAGCATGTTCCTCCAATTGCATCAATAGACAACCTTTAAGCTGCTCATTTATTCTATCTACCCTCGCGTTTTTTATTTGGCATAGCCACCAAGAGTTCGATGATTTGCCTCTTTCAGTGATGATTCCAACTGTGGATGGGCCAGCGAAATCCTGCACCGCTTGAAAGATGGTTTATCCCATTATTTATAGTTGGTTGGTGGGTTTAACCATCTTGAAACATATTAGTCAATGGGAAAGATTATCCCATATATTATGGAAAAGAAAAAATGTTTGAAACCACCAACCAGATAGGGTTTCCACCATCCTTTTGGTGCAGGATTTCGCAAGCATCCACAATTATTTTCGTTCATGCGCCGCATGCGCCAAAGGTGCGGGATTCGTTCATCCTTCTCGCGAATGTAACCGCTGTATTCAGTGAGCCAGGTGCTGTCCTGCATGGGTCGATGGATGGCACCAACTGAGGGCGGCGAATTTTGCTGGGTCCAGACGCCAAAAAACATGTAATTAACATTAATTAACGACATGAAGATAGTGGGTTGATGAGTGTATGATGGGATAATGGGATCTTTAAAATACACGTATCATTTGATAGGATATGATGGGGATAGTATATAATATATTAAATGTGTCTTGTTTTTTTTTTTAAATATGTCCAGTTTGTATTGGTTCATAGGTGATGGTACTCAGTTGGTAAATGAGGGGAACAGTGAACCTCACTCTTGGTTAGAGACCAGTTGATTGGAATTGTAATATCATTCATTGCTTGCAGTTTGCTTTCACACACACCAAACCAATTGTCATAGTTGATGCTGAGGCTGAATAACGATTCAACATGTTCACAAGCTAGTTTCAAAACAGTTGAGCACTGATGG
>CAMXCT020002168.1:126487-183987 GCA_947184155.2 Cladocopium goreaui
AAGAGAACGCCAAAAAAATGGGCCTTAAACACTGATTAAGTGGGGCGAACATCTAAGCCCGGTCGAAACTATCGGGGGTTCTCGTGGGTCGGGTTCCATGTGATCTGGCTATATCGGGATCATAGATGAATCCACAAACTAGAAACCCATCAACTGATTAATCACATACTGCTCACATGGTGGCAAATTTCCATTGAATCCCCTGGAAATACAAGGTCAATTCCATTCGATGAACCAATCTTATCATTTATCTCATTTATCTCATTTATCTGCAGTTTTGGACCTTTTACCAGTTATATAGATATATAAATATATATATTCTTACATTAATAATATATATACATATATATGGAATATATAAAATATTGCGCCCAGACGCCTTGTGTTGCCCGGAGATTTACAAGGACGTTCCCGGCATGTTGATCTTGATCTTGATCTTGATGATGGTGATGATGATGATGATGATGATGATGATGATGATGATGAAGACGATGATGATGATGATGATGACGATGATGATGATGACGATGACGATGACGATGACAATGACGATGATGATGATGATGATGATGATGATGGTGATGATGATGATGATGATGATGATATGAAGAAATGAAGATATCTTACATGTTAGATCCCATATCAATATAGAGTTCAAGGGGATGGCGGATTTTAATACCTCATGATGATATGAAGATATCTTACATGTTAGATCCCATATCAATATAGAGTTCAAGGGGGTGGCGGATTTTAATACCTCATGATGATATGAAGACAGCTTACATGTTAGATGCCATATCAATATAGAGTTCAAGGGGGTGGCGGATTTTAATACCTCATGATGATATGAAGATATCTTACATGTTAGATCCCATATCAATATAGAGTTCAAGGGGGTGGCGGATTTTAATACCTCATGATGATATGAAGATATCTTACATGCTAGATCCCGTATCAATATAGAGTTCAAGGGGGTGGCGGATTTTAATACCTCATGATGATATGAAGATATCTTACATGTTAGATCCCATATCAATATAGAGTTCAAGGGGGTGGCGGATTTTAATACCTCATGATGATATGAAGATAGCTTACATGTTAGATCCCATATCAATATAGAGTTCAAGGGGGTGGCGGATTTTAATACCTCATGATGATATGAAGATAGCTTACATGTTAGATGCCATATCAATATAGAGTTCAAGGGGGTGGCGGATTTTAATACCGCATGATGATATGAAGATATCTTACATGTTAGATCCCATATCAATATAGAGTTCAAGGGGGTGGCGGATTTTAATACCTCATGATGATATTAAGATATCTTACATGTTAGATTCCATATCTTCCATATCTGAGAAAATAGCCCACAGCCACCGCGTGTTGCCGATAATGATATCCTCACCATCATCATCATCATCATCACCATCATCAGCGGCATCATCATCATCATCATCATCATCATCGTCATCAAACAACATCTAACGTGTCAGTTGTGGGTCTGGGCAACACACGGTGTCTGTGGGTAATATTACATGCTTATAAATGGTTCTATAAATGGTTATCCTTCCATCTCTGGGGTTATAACTTCAGCCCTCTGGCTTATCCTTCCGGATTCGCCGGAGAACAGCAGGGCCATTGCGTTGATCGAGGCGGTGAAGAGGGCAAAGAACAAGATCCTCGGCAGTCGAAGTGCCCAGGGAGTTATTGAAGTGGGGGTTTCCATAGATGGGGGATCCCCCAAATGGTTGGTTTATAATTGAAAATCCGAAAATAAAAATAGATGATTTGGGGGTACCCCCATGTCAGGAAACCTCCAAGTCCGTAAATCACCCCATTGATGGAATGATCACCTCATTGGGAAAACAACTCCTATAACTGCCGGAGGGCATCATTCCCTCAACTAACGTTGAAACAACATATTGTTTTAAGCGCTCATCGCAAGGTTGGCTAGGATTTCAAGCCCACAACATGGCAGGGTGGATTTGTTAGTTGGACATTAAGAGGAAGGTGAATATAATATTTGGATATGTGTGGCAAACCTGTGCCTGGAACCCTACAATGACTTCATGATACTTCATGATTAGACAATTGGTGGTGGTTTGATGGCTGGAAATCAAACCATTCTCCACACCGAGGTTTACTTGGAAGATCACTTTACCAAGTAGCCGGTCAGTAAGAGTGTTTCCAACCCATTTATACTGGTTGGTGGTTTCAACCCCTCTGAAAAATATTGGTCAGTTGGGATGATTATTCCGAATATATGGAAAAATACAAAATGTTCCAAACCACCAACCAGTTTAAATGGAATGTCCTAAGTCCTCAACAATATTGTGGATGCTCGGCCCACGCTAGGGGATAGACAACCTTTGGTGACGCTTACCGCTTACCTTTACAGCGAATCCCCCTAAGGGACACTGAAGTAGCATTGTGAATCGGCCACAATAGGTCAACAGCCAATTCAGGTATCTTACAGTATCCAAAATTGAGGTACAACGTGCCAAATGTTCATCTTCATCTTCAGCAACTTTTCAGGAAAACCTATATACATGCCTCAGCTTGTACCTGGAATCTATCAATCGCGTGCAGTCTTGCAGAGACTTTCCCCACAGTCGGACCCACAGACCTTGCAAATAGTTGTTTAGTATGCCTCCAAGGACCTGACAAGTCCTTAAAAGAAAACACAACATACAAATAGAAAATTAAATCCTACATCACAGAAGTCCAGGCTGCGCTGCAAAGTCGTACATCTGTGAGCCTTGGAATTTACAGCATAACAAAATGGTTCGGACAGGGATTGCGCTGAACTATACGAAGAGGTTTTGGCGGATCCATTATGTATATATATATATATATAACAATGCCAAGCGAAATGGTCATTGAAGCTACCGTATCAAAGCAAGCATATGATCCGCAAGCAAATGACTTGTTGAGGGTAAACAAATATTGCCCAACTCGTTCATTGATCCAATATGGATATTTGATGATATTTTGTTGTACTTGGATGCGTGAAAAAACAATCCAACTCACGCAAAAAACATCTAGGTGATCCCGTCTGTGGTGTGGATTCCACAGGCTTTGGTCCGACTTGTGAATAAGTTTCGTCTGAAAATAAGGCATCCACAAGAAACAAACCTTGAAAAGTTGAACACAATCCTTTCCCAATTACACTTGCCAGGGAGCAAGTCTGCTGTTCTCAGATCC
Source organism: Cladocopium goreaui (assembly GCA_947184155.2). Classification (NCBI taxonomy): domain Eukaryota; class Dinophyceae; order Suessiales; family Symbiodiniaceae; genus Cladocopium; species Cladocopium goreaui. Next base: position 129,692 of record CAMXCT020002168.1, read on the forward strand.
AAATTACATTGGTTCATCATTTACCCTACCAGAATCACTGGCATCTCCCATTTCTTGCCACCCAAATTGATCAGACAAAACGCAGGGCCAAGGATGCCAGGAGACTCAGGGCTTTCTTGGAGGTTTGCAAACCACGGTAGAAAGTGTAGGAGTCATACAAGGCACTGGCCAAGAAGAGGAAATGCCTGGCCGGTGCCTCGATTGAGTGGCTACTAATCACTGAGAGTAAGAATCTAAGGTATACTATATACGAAAAGAAAAACGGGCTTTATATTGGTGAAATTGGTCAAAGTTTGAAAAACATGTACACAAAAAAATATTGATACTATATTGGAGTGCCCATCCAGTCGGTTTCTCCAGCTTAGAGATCCTGCTAAAACCCAACGGTCGACGGTTTAGCCAATTAACAAAACCATCGAGGTAACCTCGGAAAATGGATGACCCATTTATATCACTTATAGAATCTCACAGATGAGATGATATTAGATGATAATTCATCTGCAAAATGCTGATATTCCATGGCTATCCACCTCGCAAAGCCTGAGTCATTTTGTCTTTCCCTGTCAGCAGAATACCCCCATCATCCATCGATTTTCTGATCAACATCTTCAACAAAACCCAGCTATGGGGTACTTTCTGAAGCCCTCCAGGGATCCCCACCGAAAGCGCCAGGACTTGCACCAGCTGCTCAGCCGCAGTAGCCATGGGACGCGACAGCGTCGGGGCAACTTCGCCGGTGGCACCTGGTAGCCGGAGCTTGGGGAGTTCACTGGGTTTATATGGGTTTATATGGCTTTCTTATGGGTTTATATGGGCATATATGGTCTATATGGGTTCATGTGGTAATATTATGTAATATTGGTTTATGCTGAACTAGTTGGGTATCTTAGGATTGATAAACCAATCTCAGAACTAGAGGGGACACCACTTTGCCATGGGATTTTGTTGGTTTCGTCCACTGTACGGGAACTGGGGTAGACTTAGGTTATAGTCTACTTGTTTACAAATGGGGCGAGAACCATCAAGTAGAATCAAGTAGATAGGTAAGTGACGTTGGTCAGAATAATTAGGCTGGCGGTGGGGTTTGTGGTTTCCATCTATATAGGCCAATTTATGGTGCATATATCTTTTACCACAAGGCCCAGTTCCTGTTGAATGTCAGAGGGATGGGTTATTACTGACTAGTGAGCAACTGACCGTAGGACCGTATATGTATGTATGTAGGTATGTAATGTAATGTAATGTAATGTAATGTAATGTAATGTAATGTATGTATGTATGTACTTACGTAGCCATACACATGCACTTAACTTTACTTCTATTTTGAACATGTTAAACAGGATTCCTGGAACAAAAACACCTTCATGTTGAAGCATTTCCAGAAATGGCCACGTTTCTCAATGAATATCTTTCAGTGGTAAGTGATGGAAACCCCCTCAAGATGGCTAGAAATGAAGCCATTCAACAATCAAAGCAAGGTTCACCCGGAGAAGTGAGTGAATAGCCCCATTTACCCATTTGCAACTCTGAGTTCTTGCTGTATGATTCAGGATGGGTCGATATAACCACACTCGACACCATGTTGTTTATGAGTTGGAGTTTGCTCAGAGATCGTCTATGTAGATCGATTTTCTTCGAGTGGGAACAGTCGACAATGTCTACAAATCAAAACGAAGCAAACCCAAGACAAAGCTATGAAGTTCAATGTCAACGGTAACCGCCTGAAGCTGAAGAGGAACATGCTGTTGGATACCAAGAATCCTTGCGGATCCAGTTCATAAGTGGACCATGGTGTCTACTTAACAATCGCAGTCCCAAAATCTGACAGAGTCATTTCACCATTTTGGAAAGCCATGTTGACAATCGTTTGGGGAGTTTGCGTTTCCGTACGATATGGCCCCATGTTTCACGAATAAAACAGAGGTAACTGCCTAGACCTTCCCAAATTCACCAGAAAAAATGTGTGAAAAAGGTATGTTCATGGGGTAAAGCAGCATTTTTATGGCTACATTCCCGCCAAAATCCTCCGAAGTAGTCGTGGCACCTTTTCATCTCTGGCCCACAGGCTCGGCTGGTGGAGCTCCTCAAATGGGATGATTGGTATGGGACTTGTCAAAAGATGTGGAAACAATTTGTGAAGGCATATAGAAATGATCTTGGTAAGTATACTTTGGATATACTGAATAATGTGTATGTATAATACATTATATATTACAGTATATGTCTTTATACTTCTTTATATATGAACTGACATGATGACACAATTGCGACGATTGTGTCAAGGAACTGTGGGCACAAATCCACATGGTGAAATCCACTTAGTCATTTGCTGATGGCGGTCCAGTGCGGCACCTACTCAGCAAATCTTAGGAGACCATCTACAGTTCATGTCCTTCAGGAACTTCAGGGCCGAGAAAAACTCTGTGAACTGCGAAAATACCATCTGGTTATGACTAACATAGCCATGGAAAATCACCATGTTTAATAGGTAAACATAGGTAAACCATCATAAATGGGCCATTTTGCATGGCTATGTTACAAACGGTTTTTCCCCGACCCCATCCCAGCGCTCCTCAGCCTCCAGGCACGCATTGGCTGCAAAACCCAAGGCCACCATCGAAAGAGCGGTGGAAACGGCCAGCAAATAGGTCGGTAGAAACGTGTCACTGGCCGGAGCAACAAAGGGGGCGGCACAAGATCCATGGGATTTTTGTAATCTTTGAGGATGATTTCAGTCAAGTTGAGCAGGGATTATGTCATTCACATGGAATTAGAAGCAATTCTATAGGATGACCTTTTTTCATAACCATTCAGGGTGATATCATGCCATATCATGCCCTAATAATGGGATGCCAGGGATCTTACCTGCCAACATTTGACAAAAGAGTTACTGTAAACATAAAATGCAAAGCATGTTGAATAAATTTCTTCTGTACCCATTACAATGATTCCCACGCTATGGATAATCAATATATAGAGCCTGGCCACACCAAAAAGTGGTTGCCCAGTTCGGTGAACCTCCTGGGGGGGTCCATTGATAGGGGGATTTCGAAGCCACAGCTGCACTGGATTTCGATCAACTTCCAGGGCCTGGGTTCTGCAACACCCAATGGAGTCCAGACCTGGCTGAAATCATGGCCTGCTTCACCATGGCATTTCGCAAACAAAAACCGTGGGAAATGTTCCCATTGAATGGCAAAGATTAGGGGATGAAATGTATGGTCCTACCATATCCTACCCATCTGAGCTTTACCCAGATTTCTGGCGGTGATTCTGAGTGATTTCAGACACGCCTCTGTTAAATCCCTCGATTGGTGATTCCGACTGTCCATGGGAACCCGCAAGCAATGATAAGTTGGTGGTTTCAACCCCTCTGAAAAATACTAGTCAGTTGGGGTTATTATTCCCAATATATGGAAAAATAAAAAATGTTCCAAACCACCAACCAGATGAATGTTTGAAATCTCCTGATTGGTGGATCTGTTCTCGGTGACATTGGTGCCATGAAGAAGTGGCGATGTGCCAACACATGGAATCTCTACAAGCTGGGCCTCCATTCCTCCATTGATTACTGCTGCAGTTGGATGGGGATCTACATCATAGCGTTCATTGAGGGACCACTGGGGACTCCTGTGGCAGGGAACTGACCTTGCACTCGAGTAGGTACTTGGAGGATGCGGGATGCATGACCCAGATGTGTCTGGCCAGTTCATATGTTTACAACTCAGTATAAATTTGAGATCCTGCAGTCATCTATGGAAACATAATTATGGTTTATATACTGATCCAATAACATAATTATGGTTTATATACTGATCCTTACAGATCCTTGCTAATTAACTGAGATGCTTATCCAATAAATGGTCAGGAACCGAATTTCGCCACTCGAGCGCTCCGATGAAACGCATCCAAGTGTCCTCATGGCCATGATGCTGCGACAGATTCCTGAACAGCTCAACCCTATGCTCTTGCCCGGAAGGTCGCGACAGTGTTCAAAGCGCATCCTTTGACATGCTCAAATATCTCAAATACCTACAAACCGCATCTTAGAGTATATATTTTAGTTGTCAAACTACAGTAACAATTACAACTATTTATACACCTATCATGACCATTGAATTGCATTGGCCCTGCATGTTTTGTTTGTTATACTGGGTAGTACACATATCGCCATGGCAAACCAACCAGACTTCCGCTCGACCCAGAACCTGCCATCGTTTCAACAAAAGCTCGCGGTTGCAAGCAAAAAACACACCATTCTTTAGTTGATGAAAGAACCAATTGCATCAAATTGCTATTTTTGGACATTTCATCAAAGAATCGTGCGCATGGTTCCATGGCTCACTCCAACTTTGAAATTGTGGCACCCCACATGCTGCTTCAGCACACCCAACTCACCAGACCCTCGACCTTGCCACAGCCAGGAGACAGCACAACCAAACAACCGGAGGAGAAGTAGAGGACGGCGGAGAGCATGATGATCACCCGAACACCCGCCTCGGACTAGCGGTGACCAACTCCATGACTTGAAATAGTTCAAATAGTTATGAAGCACTACTGATATGATAAATTAGCCAGGTGGAATAGATGGTAATAGTATGTAATAGTAGGAACAGGATCAAAACGCAACAACAGCGAGATTTAGCCCGCTAAAACGGAATGTTCTGGGGATTTTGAGCAACAAAATATGGGATAATGAGATAATGTGGTAAACCCAAGAAATCCCAACAATGGTAATGCACACGTCTCACACATATAGGGGATTCCTGGCCTTTTTGTTGGAGGATCATCCCGCGGGTGAATTCAGGGGTTTATGTAGGATGCCCCTGATGATCTATTCAGTCCACGGTGTGTGGTTATTTAAATGGATTATAACTATGGCTATGGTTATTACATGTCTGGTTAATCTGGTTAGTGGTTTCAACCAACCCCAAAAATAATATATAGTCAGTTGGGATGATGACTTTCTCAATATATGGAAAAATAGAACATGTTCCAAACCACCAACCAGATGTTATTACATGAGATTATCCACTTGCAGAGTGGGATGATCCTGCCAGTATTGACCTACCACGGGTCAAACACCCTCTGTGAACCAAATGCAAAGTAGATGCCTTTCCATGTGTCGATTTCTGATGTAAACCACTGTCACATGAGGTCAGCCGCGAGCTGGCAGTTTGAATCCTGGCACATCCTTACCTACCTTCATCATTAGTTTCATGCGAGATTTCAGAATTCTAAAATCCAACCCAAACCACCATTGAAGGCATGACGAGTTGGTCATTCTGTACAAAATGCCTGAACATGCTACCAGTATTTATCAGTATTTTGTGCAACCCCCATGAGAATGAGCAGTGGCCATGGCACTCTTCCCTCCGAGAAAGTCAACATATATTGATTCTGGTTGGTGGTTTCAACCCCTCTGAAAAATATGAAAGTCAGTTGGGATTATTATTCCCAATATATGGAACAATAAAACATGTTCCAAACCACCAACCAGGATTATATTGGGTCACAGAGGCGACGCCCTGGCAGTGCACTCCAAGTGACCGTGTTGGCCCTGATTCCATCTTGCGTATCAACCTTGACAGCCCCAAATCGGGAGACTACTCAACGGCAGTCAACTCGAACATAGGAACTCTAAATTCATGAACTCAGCAACTCCTGTGTGACTGGATTTGTCTATGTTTGTCTCATCTGGTTTCAAAATGCTTCAAATTCAAGACCATTCTTCAAACAGTCCCAGTGGATCACTGATAGAAAACAGATCAATGATTTCAAGCTAGGTCCATAGTCAAAGGATGTCGAAAGATCACAGCTGGAAAGCAGGGCCCTGGACCCCTGACCCTCCGGTGTCATCAAACATAGCAATGGGAAATCCCCTATGGAGGTAATGGGCAAATAATCTATAAATGTGGGGATTGTCCATTGCCATGTTTGACCGTTTTGCCCTTCGAAACGAGGTGCAAAGGAATTGTTGAGCCACCTTCGAATTTGCAGGGTGAAGTATGCGTTGCAACCTTGGAAACGCGTAAGCTGCGCAAGCTCGTGGAAGTGGCCCTTCCCAAAAACCTGGTGGCTTTCATACCCAACAAGACATGAAAGACATGGCTGGGAAAGCCCATCCAACCTGGAAGTTTATAGCAGGGGAAATCATCGAACAAAATGGTGGATTTTCCAGCAAACCATCATGGTTGACTTCCAGCAAGGTAAGTTGTTTTTGGGCCCAGGTGTTCATTAGGCAGCACTTCAAGCTCATTTTTCATGGTCAAACCGTTAAACCTTCCTCAAATTTTACCAAGAGACCATTGTTACGGCGTGGCGTACGGGGTAAACCAAATTCTAATCAGTCTATCCATCATTTTCCATTTAATTTTCAATCAAATTTGAAAGTCAACCAAATGAGATCACATTCCTGACATAAATATCCCATAGACCATTACGTTTCCTTGATATTACCATTGTATTTTCATATATTTTCTTGGTCGGTAAGCACCAGCCACTATAGTTGGATCATTCCATTAATTGGCGGTTGGCGAGTTTTTCCCGCATTTAGAACCTTAAGCCACAAACCTACTGAACCAAGGTTTACGCAGAAACATGTGACATTTCCCAATGTAAACTAGGTAAACTACCATGTGGAAAATCACGATTTTTCAAGACGGCAAGTCATCAATGGGAGATGTTCAATAGTTATTAGCTATGGTTTACCAAAGGATACCTATAACTATTGATAAATTAGCTATGTTATGGTAATACTACTAATAACTATTGATGGCCATTATGGTAATCTACTTTTCAATTGATTGGTTCAAGGCCAAGGGTTAGCTCGACGGATTTCAGGAGCTGCTCCGCATGAGGTTTTGATTTTCCACGGTTCGAGGGCTGGTAAAATGCATATCCTGATGGTTATAAAAAGATCCCCGTGAAACTATGTATATATATATACATATATACAAAGATAGATAGATAGAATATACACCATTAAGCACTAAGAGATAATGTTGAAACAATGCATATTCCACGTACATCCTGATGACTATGATTATAAATGAATCCAAATAAGACCAACAAAAGCCTTAAACTCCTACTAAGATGATGGTGTTATCAATACCCATGAATATTCCCATTATAATTACATATGTCCATTATCGGTAAAAACATATAAGTTGGCTTCACAACAAGATTGTCTTACATTGTTGTGTTATTTTTACTGGTAGTTCTATATTCTATGATATCCACATGAAATACCTATTACAGTAATATTCAATTATTCCCATTCTATGTCCTTCAAGCATATCTATTCTATAGTTGGTTTTAAATAAATAACCAAACATATCATCATATCATATCATATCATCACATTATATATATATATATATATTAGTTGGTTAAACAAATAGCCCCTGACCCCTGTCATACCCTGTCCGACCGCTGTCCCAGTTGCCAGAGATCGCCAAATTGGCAAAGCGCAGCACGCCACAAACCTGGCACAAAAACACCGCGAGGCTCACGCTGCAGACGAAGGACGAAGCCGCCTCAGTGGAATGGGGCAACCACCGTGGGTTTTGGGGACTTCAAATGATGATTTTAAGAAAAAAAAAGATGAGCAAAGTAGGATTTTGACATCTAGAACAACCATTAAGAGAAAACTATGTTCACATGGTTCCAGGTTCCGAATGAACATGTTTTGTGGGATTCATATGAATTTAGGAAACATGATCGGGATTTAATTGAGATGTTCAGCAGTTTGAGCAAGAAACATGTCGATTTAGCCAATAAGAATGTTTAACAAACAACATGTTATCTATAAACAAGGCAGCATGTCCTGCAGGTACCCTTCATGAGTTTAAAGCAAGCACGTGAATTCCACGTTTGAGTTCACGTTTACAAGAAACAAAACACAATTTTGCGGTGGTTTAAAGCCTTGTTGTACTATTCGCCATCTATTATATACGTGTTCACCATTACACCCCGATTCAACTGCTAATAAGTCCTTTAAACTACATTAAACATCCATTGTGCACGGTGAAATCCCGATTTTTAGTGGTTTCACTAGTTTTGATGGTTGGATGCAAGCAAATCCCATCACACCACCCTTAAATCCTCACGAAATCTCGTTTAATCACTATTCTAAACCATAATTTGTCATGGCTAAATTCCAAAATCTTCATGGTTTCATCTTTAAGCCATCATTCAAACCCATGGAAATTCCCATGAAACTACAACATGTGCTCTATTTCTCATGGTTCAATTCCCTTTCAACGACCATTTTCATGGTGACACAAATCCCATGGTTTCTGCACCTTTCAAGCATCAAATCCCAGCCATGAAACATCATGAAACCAGCATTTTTCAGCCTTCTCTATGAAACCACCATGAAGCCACCATTTTTGATGGTGGGACTCCTCCCTTCCCCATCCAAGGCGCCAAACAGATCAGCCCCGCCCTTGCGGTGCTGGGCTTCGCGGGCCAGGCCGCCAGCAGCGCCGAGCCCAGCGGTGCCAGGGCCAACAAACGGCCCGGGGAAAGGCCGGCATAGACGGGGAAGGCTAAAACCTGGGAGATCTCGGAAAAAGGGACGAAAAAAACGACATGTCCGGTGATTTGAATGGTGATTTGGGATTTGAATGGTGATTTGGGATGTGAATCATTGATGGTATAATCACCATGGAAAATCACCATGGAAAATCAATTAATGTTGATTAATGTTGATTTAATCTTGATTAATACGGATTATTGTAATAGTGATTTGATGGTGACAAAAAAACTGGCGATTCATCAGGTTGACATATGTTTTTTTTTGGATGGGGAGGATATCTTACTGGTCCGCTAGCGACTTGTGAAACTGGTAAAGGGCCACAACTGTTGTTTTTTGGTGGTTTAATGGTTCTGAAATATATTGATAGGGATTCTTCATGGGATCCATGATCTCTTCGCCCAAAAGTATGTTTCACACCTCCAAGAAAGCATGGTGGATGTAGGATGTAATATTCATGTGATTAACTATAAATGCACCCCCAAACAATAGCCAGCTTCTTTCCAAGACGGTAGGGCGATGATGTTTACCTCATCTTTCTAGGCTTTGGGGTTGCTATACTATGACTATATGAGACTTGAGGACTCGCAGAGTAGCCACAGACTCTAGTCATCAGCCTCGTGGTCAAGTCAAAGGAGGCGAAGAAGGAGCAAGAAGTGGCCCTATGCAGTTGGAGAACTCTCAGTAGTTCCCTGGCTTCCCGTTTTTTTAATGGATACCTATAGCTCCAAAAACAACTCCATCCTGACCACTGGATAGGAACATATACATTTGATGTGGGAAAAGTGTTTTTTGGAGAGATCCATTAAACTGTCCATTGAGCTATCCATGATCTAACCATGTATTTCCCACCATGGTAATTATGCCAAGTCTTCTCCCATCATTTTCTGTCACCCTTTCGTAAATCAAAAATGGCATGCTTTCTGGGAGAGATGACACAAATATTCCCATGGATCCAGCCGTATCTCCGGAAGTATTTGGATCCATAGGGATCCATAGGGTATGATACCGTGACCCGGTTTATCCCGGTTTAACCGGATCAGAACGACCTCCAACAACCTGCATCCCTCAGAGGTTTCGTGCGGCGCAAGAAGCCAAGGCATATGGCGCAGCCGCCTTCAACAACTGCTTCGCCTGTGAGGCCACCTTCTCCGTGGGTGTGTGGACCCCGTCAGGCGCTTCCGCGAAGACGGACACCTTGGTTCTGCGTGGGTGGATTTTCGTTGGAGTTTCACCAGTGAAAAATAGGGTCCCAGAATTGGAGAATGGGAAAATGTGCAGGAATCTCAATGTTTAATGGCAAACATCATGGCTTTTTTCTGTAACAAGTCCCTAAAACCAACCCTGCAGGCTTCATCAAACATCTTTTATCGCTGCTTGACTCAAGACCACGCAATTCCCCCGGAAAACACTTCCCCTCGAAGAAGAAAAACAGAAAAACATCATGCAACTGTGGATGGTTGCGAAATCCTGCAGTTGGTAGATGATTGATCCGATTATAATCATCTATAATTGAATGGTATTTATATAAATCCAATTATAATTCCATGATCATCCCATTATCATATCCCATTATAATCCGGTTATTTATAAGAATTCCATTGTTATTATCCCCTTAGAATGCCATATAATTATATATATACAGAATATTCCCATTATAATATTATTATGATGTTTCATAGGAATCCCATTTGATCCCTGCCTGGTGCATGACTTTGCCCCACTGAATCTTTCATACCCAGGTACGTTGGACATCTTCATCAAGCGTCGTAGGAGTTGCGGGACCATCCAAACGAAGACCAAAAGTGCTAGAAAAAGCAACCTTGGCCACCTGGAATTCTCTAGCTGTAAGAAACTAGAAGTTAAACTGCTAAACACTAATTTTGAGGATTGATTTAGTCTAGCTATATGACTGGCCATATGGGGGAGTCACCATGGGTGAAAAATACATATATAAAATAATATGGAGTATTTTCAGGAAATCCCCATATGGATTTGTCTCAAAATGGGGTGTTTTACAGGAACCTACTACGAGATGTCATGGCTCAGAGGCTACATACTCTGCAAATGTCTCCAATAAGTGATTTATATGAAATATAGTTCGTTTGTGTTGGTATTAAACATATATATATATATGTACAGCAACATGTGCGGCATGAAGTCCCATTCATACTGTAGTTTCTGTCAGCTACTCCCCTAGTTGCGCAAAACCATCCGTTTTGGCTGTTCATATCTCATACGTGCGCCGCCTGAATCTATGACAACGCATCTGTAACTGGTTCCTAAACCCAGACAACTGAGGGGAAAAAACGACAACGACAACAGCAACAGCAACAGCAACAACACCCCTCATGATCCGATGAAGTTTCTGATGATCGTACCCAACTCAACTAAGAAACAGCTATACATAACTAAACGAAACGTGGTAATAAGATAAAACCAAGGGCCCCAGAATGCCCAAGACTCTATAACTTTATATAACTAATATAAACCATCCCATGTTTCTGTTATGTGAGGCTTCCCCTCAAATTCCTAGTATGTTACAGTATGTTCCTTTTTTATTCTACCTGTGCTAGTGGGCGCGGGGTATCCCCCAACCTGACCACCAAATGGTGGGTTGCTGGAATATTCCTCTAAGGAATGAGGCAATTACCTTCCCAAGGGCGTACCCAAACCTTCCATTTGTTTTGGAGTTGCTGATGAAACTACGTCTTTCATAAACTTGGGATTGTCATAGCTACAATCCATAAACATCCATAAACATCCATAAACTGGAAATCCATGTGAAAAACAACTGAATCGGCTGTCTTGCCGCACTGCAACTGTCGATATCTTGTTCTTCATCCTCAAGATCAAACGCAGTGTTGCTTTTCCATTTTTCATCGTTGGAATTCATTTCAATAGCATCATTTTGCACTGCGTGGTCCAATTCAAAATGAACAACATTGTATTTCTTTAAGGCAAAGCTATCATTTTTTGATCGCGTTGGGAAACACATCACCTGCCCAAACGGCTCGGCTGCGAAGTATATTTTATCAACTCTGCCACAAGCATTATGCCTCCACTGGAAGCATCTGCTAGCGTAGCATCTAAGGCATGCGCAAGCGTCGCAACATGTTCTGTTACCGTAGCATGGAACATCTGCTAGCGTAGCATCTAAACCAAAACGCAGAGCACAAGAATGTTATTAGCCTCACCCGGCCCCGCCCCACCCCATCCCATCTCTAACGTAGCATTACGTGAGTGTGCAAGTGCCAAGGGACGGTATTAACCCCACTCCACCCCACCCCGCCGTACCATGACCGAATCATACCTTGCATAGCATCCAAGTATACTAGTAGCAAAGATTGAACCCTGGTGGGGCCGCGAGTCAGCCGATGGCCAAAACAACCACTATTTTGGGAGATTTTGGACCTGAACCTGGAGTTTCCGTCGTGATAAAAGACGATGGGGCCTGAAACAACAAGACGGGCATTGTCTATATTATGGGTTTGTCTGAAAATAGTGTACCTAAAACATCCTCAAATTTGATGGATGATCCCTGTTTTCCCCATTAAAATTGCCAGTTGGGGGTAAACCCCACTTTTGGTCAAATCCATATCATGTTCAAAGCTTTCTTCTGTAACCCATCTCTCATCTCTGATTAGTATTGATTAATTACATATCCCGTCCCATTTCTAGAAGTTGTTACTCATTTCTTGCACGGATGCAAACCCAGTCACAGTATCTGTATTGTGGTTGATTTAGTACTCAAGAGAAACATGGTTTTTGAGTACTAAAATGTTCTATCTAGTAGGAATGCGCTATATTTGTTCAACAAAATAATTACGTCTTTTGCTTATGCACTGTGATTATTGGTCATCCAAGTGTCGGCAGAGATGTTCACCACAAGACTTGGCCGTTGTTTAGCTTGGAAATCCTGGAATTGTCTATATTTGCATTCATTGATTTCTATGAACATAATCACAAAATGCACCAAGCTAATCTTCTCCAAGGTCTGTCCATATGTTTGATGCTTCAATCTGATTCGATCACCATTCACGACGGTATTCACCCATCCAAAGTGAGGCCAACAATACCTCAACACAACGGCCGCGTTGAGCTAGATTCATACCAGTAACTTAATCATGAACAGCAGGGTGTCGCCGTTTGGATACGAACAACTGCCTGGCGAAAAAAGAACCGAGGCCGTAGCTTTTGGATGTGCTTATTGCGATAAGACCATAGCTGCAAATGTTCAAACCCTGTTATCAGTTGCTCTAATCCAGGAGTATATCCAGATATTGGCTGCATATCAAATCATATATCACCATTGCAGACCCACATATCTAATATCTCACCATTGCATACTGCATATACCATCATATACCCATATATCCCTGGTTGGTGGTTTTAAGTTTCAACCATCTTGAAAAATATTCGTCAAAGGGAAAGATTATCCCACATCTTATGGAAAATAAAAAAATGTTCCAAACCACCAACCAGATCCAGATATGGGAATGGATCAATACCTATTAATACCATTTTTAGTGGGATGAACATCCATTTACCAGCTATTTTGGGGTTCACCAGGGGTACAGGGTTTTGACCCATCCCCATATCAGTTAGAGCCTATGAAACTCCAGCATTTTGTCCGCCTGCCGCCCCAAAGGACGTCCATCCATCTGGGCAAAGCCGACACTCGAAGGCGCCGGGCCTTGCGGAAGGTGAGCCATGACCAGCCCGAAATGGTGACTCAACCAGCGATATGCAACTGATATGCAATTTACGAGAGCTAAGTTGGTTTATATATAGACTATATAGATGTTTATAGCTCCATAGTTACCGACAGTTGATCAACGTTTTTTGGAATTCTAGAACTAGTGATTTATATAATGACTAATTACGACTAACTTATCTGCTGGGTTTATGGTGACGAAGTACGTATCATACGTACCTATAGCAGCTAGTGGGGTTTATAAACCAACTTGACTTAGCTCGGCATCACTTTGTATGAGCCTTGAACATTTTCTCACCAGCCAAATGGGTCAAAATTGCAAATAAGCCGAGATACTGCTCAGGATACATGTCGTTGCTTAGAGGGATAATATGAGATTGGTCACTCCACCACAGCCTCCAAATTAGTCCTGGAACCTGGAGCTGATTTGAGTCCTGGATGTTGCAGAAATGCTGGGTTCCACATTAAGTTTAGTGGGCATCTATCCATGTTCAGACGATTTTCCCCACAGATCAAGATCTGGCTGCATCAGCCATGCAAGAAAGTCACAAGTAACTTGGGGCTCATAGGGGCTCCACATCCCAACTTCTGGGCCTTAGAATCCCATAGTTGTCCCCCCCCAAAAAAAGGTATGTTTAACATGTTTTTAACCGCTATCAACCATTATCAATCACTATGAACCATGATTGACCCCCAATAACTTCCTTGTAAAATGTATCGATTCAAACCCCCAATCCGGTCTCTTTCGGAGGTGGTTTTCCGAGGCACGGAGAATATGTGCCCTGTGCACATTCCGCATCTGGATTGCGGGGCCTCCCAAGGACCCAAAGGACCCAAAGTTCAAGTCATGGGCCCCTTGTCTACTGGCTGATTCTCTTGGGAGGCCCATGGGTTTATGGCATCTCTCACTTTCATATCGATTTCACGTTATATCTGGGGAGAACCAGATAAGGAAACAAAAAAGAAAACCCGATGAAACTGATGAAAGGGGAGTATCACATTTGGAGGATTATCACGGTCCAATCGCAGGAATCCGGGAATCCAATGTTCCTAGCCTAACCATCAGTTGACCATTGGTTGATACTTGTATCTGTGACCCAGGAATCTCAACGTTGGTGAGTTAAGCATGCAGTATAATTTACCCTCTGGTAAACTAACATAGCAAGGGAACATCATCATGTTTAATTAATAGATAAATCAACTATAAAGGCCCATTTTCAATAGCCGTGTTAAATTACCAGATGGTAATTATGGATATCCAGTAGTTCAGTGACAACGATGGTTATTGTTCACTAAGAAGGGGAACCGTACTAACTACCCGACTGAAAAGACACAACTATGGCTATAGCCATAGCTACTTACCCTGAGGTAAACTAACATAGATGTGGAAAACCCATCATTTGTAGATCATTTTCCTATAATCTATAGGGGAACCATAGGTTTTCCACATCTACGTTAGGTATCGTTAGAGTATTCAGGGTACTAACTGGTACTTAGTTACTAACTAGCATCACTTCTCATCACTGGTAGCCTGGTAGTCACAATGTCAACCATGAATTGGTATTGCACCATCTACAAGGTCGCGGCCACTTTTTCGGCCAGTTCTTCTTGGCCATTGGGCCATCCAACTGGAGTCATATCTCCACCATCGACATGTGACTTAAAGACCACAGATAAAGACAACCAATTTGCCGATTGGGGGCCCCCTGTGGAACCTCTGGAGTTTCAACTTGGTCGTATTTGGACTCTGGCCGCTCGATTTCCCGGTGCACTCCCAATCTTTTCATTGGTTTCCAATCCTTTCAGACTTTCAGAAACCAACAACTTATGCCAAATTCATCCAACAACTAGTGAGGTCGGATGACCTTCCAGCATCTTGTACAAAAACTGGCCACAAGAGCCACAAGAGCCACTTTCCAGCCAGTTTGCAGGGGTCCAGCTTGGTTTCCAGCTTGCTTCGGGTCATGTTCTCAGCCAATGTGGCTAGGGATCAAAATGATGAACCTCTCTGTGAAAAAAATAGTATTTAAATATCACATAAAACACTATTTGGATCTATCTGGTTGGTAAATCTCAAACAAAAGATCATAGTTTGACACCAAAAAGATGACGAAAAGATGCGGCTTTTCCGTTCCCATGATCCTGAATGGCTTCACCCGAGATTCCAACAAACACAACATACATCAAGTTAAGCGTGGATGTTTTTCTCATCAACTCTCCCAAGAAATATATGGCGAATCCAATGATTCCGATTATCTGGATTCCAATCCGGAGCTTTCCGAAAAAAATGGTACCCCCCCAAATCATCCAGCCATTTTCGATTGGGATTTTCCACTTAAACCATCCAGCTATTGGGGTAGTGGTTCCTACGGCACCTGTAGAGTTCCAGGCCCACCAAGATGGCGTTGCCCTCGGCGGGGTACGGAAGGTACTTGGGGATGGGTCAAGTCATTGAGTACCCCCAAATTGATGGTTAATACCCTCTGGTAAACATACAAAAAACCATGGAAAATCACTGTTTTTAATGGGTAAATCCACTATTTCTATGGCAATTTTCAATAGCTATGTAACAAATTACCAGAGGGTACATCTTAATACTAAACATCTAGTTGTTTTTTGTTAAACATCTACTTAGTCACTTAGTAAAAACATCTACTATGGGAAAAGAAAAAACCAAAACAAAAAGGTCAACTTAAGTTAAAACCTGTGTTTTTTTGGGGCTGATTTTTTGACCCAACACTTGGTGGTTTACCGGTTTACCGGATGAGTTCAAGTGGCTTAGGTCTGGTCATCACCAACAAAATCCAGCAAGTGATGGACAGCAAAACCATGCAATCGGATCTCAGGGCTCCAAGCAAAACTTGATTTATACTCCATGGTTGACAGGCATAAGCCATCCATCTCTGGATCCAAGTCTCAACAATGCTGATGCTATTGGCCGGTGGCGGGCTATTCACACCGTTCACCGGCAACCTTGGCGAATCGGTCAACTCAGCTGGAAACCCCATCATTTTTGGGCTGTGTCGACACTGAACAAATCGGCAAAAAATTGAGGGACAGCCAAATTATAGTGTTGGTAGCTTTTGACAGTCTATAGTTTGTCCAAATTATCCAAATGATCCATTTTCTTGGTCAGCCGTTTGAGCCAAATTGACCATCTATAGTTGGGCCAAAAAGAAATCAACCAGTCCCATGATCCTCCCGGGATGATCCGGAGGGTTTCCGCACCGGGACTGGTGCTCTAAAAAATCAGCCATGGGAGGGTTGATACATGTATACCTGTACTGTACATGTATATTTATATATATATATATATATAATTATATATAATACTGTATTATATGTATATATATATATTGTAGACATGACCTGATATGACTGATATAGAAACATGCTCCCCCAAAAATGAAGTGGAATCCAGAATAGAAAACCAGCATCTGGAGTGAACTGGCCGCTTACCTATTATATGATCCATGCAGCTGACATCTACCTGACTCGCTGGCCGCTAAAGAAACGTTCTGAGTTGTGTATGTGTCTCCAATGTTCAATCCAAATCAGGAGGGGTTTCCTTTATTATGGTACCATATGGTACCCAATAGCTGGATGGTAAGGGAAAATACCATCTATAAATACCATCTGGTTATTTAACATAGCCATGGAAAATCCCTCATAAATGGAGGTTTTAATGGGAAAATCATCTATAAATGGGCCATTTTCCATGGCTATGTTAAATAACCAGAGGGTAGATGATTTGGGGGTACCATTTTTTCGGAAACCTCCATATCTTACGGCTATGGCTCCACTGGATAGTTGGCGACGGTCAGGCCATGATTTCGGAGAAAAATAACGACCCAAATCGGTAGTCAAACAGGGCTGGGAAATCCCTACAATGGAGTCTTTTATAGTATAGTTTACTGGGAAAAACATCAGACTAAAGGTGGATTCTTCGTGATTTTGTTCAAGCAAGGTTTGAGTCATTCCGCCCGTGTCTGATGACAACGGAGAGTAGATTCTTTAGATGCTCATTGAGCATTCGGCATTAATGTAACCGTATAACATCGTATAACCCTTCTGTTCCTTCACCTTCCCAATGTTTTAAGTTTCAAAGATTTTCGGAACAACTCATGATGTCCTCATTTGGCTATGGGTCAAGAAAAAACTGGTACCCTTCTGTTCACCCAAAAAAATTGTAAATAGCTGGGATTTTGCTGGATGTATATTGGGCCCGTAGGTTTTAACATGTGTTAACCTAAACCAATAGTTATATATAAAACTTACAAACCCATTTGTGACCATGTTTGATGACTAAATTTGGATTTGTGGTTGGCTATTTTTTGTGCGGTTTGAATCCCATGTTTTTCTTATTGAAATCTCCGTTGTTCTCGGTGAGATATTGTTGTTGACCAAGCCGCTCTGCCGCCGAGAAATTCAGAGGCAGCGCAGGGTCCAACGCTTCTGCCTGCAGCAAAACAATGGATACATGGGGAAATATCACATCTTTATACACAGGAATATTCATGGGATATATCTGGAATGTTAATGGGTAACAATATTAATGGGATATATATATGTATATATATATATATGGAATATAAACATGGTAACAATATATATATATATATGTATTATATATATATGGAATGTTAATGAGATATCAATTAGATATCAATGGAAGATATCTTTATACCCTCCGCTAATCAAATGTAGCAGGCGGGAACATCCCCGAACTAAATGGACGTTTCCAGCCAGCAAATTCATCGAACTCAATGGCCGATCTTCCGGCAAACTATGTTTGATTACCGGAGGGTATATGTTCATCATGTTTCATCCATACGTGGTAGTTTCAACAACAAAAATGGTGATAGTTTGATACGTATATCATGGGAAACAATTGGGATATACATGGATATACTGTTTTTTCCCCTGCTGCCAAGGCACAAGGAAGGAAACATGCTGTTCACGCTACATTAAATTCTCAGGAGTCGTGTTAAATCCTGCCTGGACAAGTGCCCGTTTGGCACCTCCAATAAAATTCAAACATCAGGCAATGTGAAACAGGTGAAAAGCAAACAAGAGCACCAAAAAAATGACATGAAAAAATGGTGAAACGAAATGGGAAAACCTCTCAGGCAAGTAAGTAAATGGCAAATATTGGATTTGAAATGGCACCCCAACAGTTTGGAGCGCCACCACAACATCACCAAATTACCGCAATATGGATCAATATGGTACTATTCCAAGACTATGTTGAATCGCCATTGAAACCCACCATTCTGCGTGGTAAACCCAGAAGGGAATGAATGACGTACATTTTCCCTTAATCTGCATGCGAGTTAAACATTGCATCCCGCTCTTCACGCCATGCCTTGCCCTCTGCGCCGGTCAGCCATTCATAAGAAATTCTCCGTGCTTCCAGCGGCACTCTGCATCTTCTTTGACAATGCCACCGCATCTGGGGGTGGATCGTGCCAGAAGCCCTGCCGAGCCTCCGACCGCATTTTCCTAAATGCAGCACTGTGAAGCGGCTTACTGTCATCAGCCCAAGCATCGGAAGTTGCCCGGGCAAGAGCTTCTTCCAGGGTGCTGCATCCAAACAGGCCATCCATGCAACGACCTGTGTCCTCCGCGATTGTCTTCATGGTTTGCAACTGCTGCAAAGGCTGCTTGCGCTGCCTTGAAAGAGGATGCTAAAAGGATCGATTTCTTGCATCTAACAAGATCTGCTGCTGCTGTACATTGGCATTCGTGTAGGGTGTTCGGTGATTTTTGGTCCAACAGAAACCTAAAGAAGTCACCAGCCAGTTTTTTCTATATAGGTCGTCCAGGCCTTCTGAAGATTGGGGTGACCCAGCAAATGCCTTTCAACCAGTAGAATTAGTGGTTCACTCCAGTTTGCAAACAGGTTATAACATGTTATAACCCCAGTTGTAACTAGGCTACGGCTAAGGTTCGGCCAGTTATTTCACTGGGGCGAACCGACACACGATTTTTGGGGCGAACTACCAAGTAAAACCTGGACTGCTTTACCATTTTTTTAAAGCATGAGACACATTAAACACATTCGTAAACCTGGGTGTTAAAAAACAGAACGTATTTGATAGTGTTGGAAAAAACATCAGAGGTACTTAAGGATTTTTGAGCCTACATATGCCTAGCAACCAGATAAACATTTATGACCTTTCTTTACATAGAATTTATAGCTGGCAAAATATGGTGAACAACAAGGAATGATATGAATGATGCAGTTTCCAATGGCTTCACCAGAAATAAAATGGGATCAACACCCTCCTGGGTTGGTCCAAAAATGATGAATCTCTCATCATAAAGGCGTGCATTTGTAAAGTGAAAACCATGATGATACACCGTTTTCATTTTACACACCTAAGACCTAAGAAACCAACATGGAACCCCCACAAAATGGTGTTGGAAGATGATGTTCCCTTTCAAGATGGCCATCTTTGGCGGTTTAAAATTTAAATGATCCAGAATTTTCCCATGTGTTTTTTTTTGGATGGGGTTTCCCCAATAACTTGGGGGTGCCCCAATAACTCGGACTCGGGATCCATGGCCTGAAAGAGGTGAAGGTAAAAATCCGTGACCACCAGTAACGATCCGCTCAGAGGGCTCAACGCCTTGGCCCATCTGAGCCATGGAAAGACTTTCAGCATGCCAGATTTTGGCCCTGCAAAAAAAAATAGATAAATCTACTGTGTATATATATAGATCATGGCCGATCTTGGCCCTGTGTTTTTTTCATGTTCTTCAGGTGGTTGGTATATTACAAGTCTGTTTGATTGGTTCTTTTCGGGTGGTTCGGATATATTCGGAGATTGTTTTTTTGCAACAATTCAGTCATATGAAGTCAATGTTCTGACCTGCTGAACAAAAGTTCACCAAGCCTAGGCAGACTTTGGACTCATTGCCTCAAATAAAACATGGAAAGGCCAACTCCACTAAAGTGCTATCTTCAAAACACAGGATACAGTATCCCCAACAGGACAACATACTCATTGGCAAACACAAAATGAATAATTATCATAGTTGCATAATGATGTGATGTGATATGCATATTATCTAGTGTATCTATATATCTAAATATATATATATAGTAATTTTATATCTATCTATATCTATCTATATCTATCTATATCTATCTATATCTATCTATATCTATCTATATCTATCTATATCTATCTATATCTATCTATATCTATCTATATCTATCTATATCTATTTATATCCATCTATATCTATCTATATCTATCTATATCTGTCTATCTGTCTATCTATCCATCTATCTATCTATCTACCTATCTATCTATCTATCTATACATACATTACATTACATTACATTACATTACATTACATTGCATTACATTGCATTGCATTGCATTACATTACATTACATTACATTACATTACATACATACTTACATTACATTACACTACATTGCATTCATTGCATTGCATTACATTACATTACATTACATTACATTACATTACATTACATACATATATATATGTGTATAGTTATTTTATATCTATCTATCTATCTATCTACCTATCTATCCATCGAATCTATCTATCTATCTATCTAATTAATCTATCTATCTATCTATCTATCTGTCTATCTATCTATCTATCTATCCACCTATCTATCTATCTATCTGTCTATCTATCTATCTATCTATCTGACCAAAAAAAACAATACATGTGTGAATATATGTTGTATGATGCTCCATGTACTAGTATCTGTTGTGTTTAGGTACAAATATGGGTGCAACACTTGGGGACTGCTAAACACAAAGGAACGCCTTTCAGTTCTTGAAGTTGTTTCTAGCCCTCCTGTTTCCTCAAACTTGACAAGCGGCATACGCAGGGCCTTTCACCTTAGATTGCACAGCGACACAATCATCCAGGGACTATGGGCTAATGGGGTATACACCAGCATGATCCAGAAATATGGCTCTACCTAATTTTGAATAGGGACACATATGATGAAACCATGTATAACCAACAATACAGCATAATGAGTTGGTAACAGTGAGTGGCTATCGTCCAATTTTGGGCAATAAGATCAATAAGGTCAAAGAGGGCAAACCTTATCATCAAAAACCCGCCAGCCGGTTCAAACTACAAGCAAACCTGCGGTTCCTGCAAGAAGATCCAGAAAAGGCGTGTACCTCCAACTTCGGTACATCAATAGGGTCATGGAATGGAGTGAGGCCCCCTGCATGGAAATGCAGCTGGTGGTTGTCATATGCTTGCGGCGCGCGAAACCCAACTTTGGTCGGGCCCGATCCATTTGGCACTCGTGCGCAACTCCCGTCCCCGGGCATCGGCACGATCCATCAATAATTTGCTGTGCTATGATCGATGGGCCACTGCAAAACGAGCAAGGCCATGCATATACAATCATATAATCACGTATAATCATATACAATCATATACAATCACATACAATCAGATATTAATCATATATAATCATATATAATCATACAGATTCATATATATATATAATATAAGCATATAGAATCATATAGACTCACACATAATCAAATATCATAATAAACATTATGTATGATTAATAATAATTATATATAACTATTTATGAATATATATATATGACTGTAGATGACTATATATTATATACATAGTCACATAATAATCATACATGCATATTGCGATTGTTCATATAATATCATGGTAGTGTCAACCAACAATTGCGGCATAGCCAATCTTTGAGACACGGAGAAAAAATACGTTGGTTACATCGTACAATTCATTCAGTTACAACAAAACAATATTCTAACATATTCTAACCTACTCAACTAAGTCTTACTCAGGCTGAAAACGGGGGGCCAGCAATCATGATGAACAAATGGATTTAGGGGTGCCCCATGTTCACACAGGCCCATGTTTTGCAAAAAAAGTGGTCAGCTTGGTGTGCTATCAGTTTCCATGGTTTTCACTGAAAACCCATTTGGTTTCTCTCTGACGCTTTTCCATATGGAGGTTGCCGTTTGGGTGACATTGGGGTCATGACTTTGGACACCTCCATTTGGGGGTGTTCATAAATGGGGGATCCCCCACAATGGTTGGTTTATCATGGAAAATCATGACAAATCCCCATCGAAAATGGATGATTTGGGTGTACCCCCATGACCCCAGGAAACCTCCAACTCGAAAACTCCCCCAGATTTCCCACTCGGTCGCCGTCACCACGATTTCCCAAGTCACCCCCAGTGTCTTCAAGGCTTTCAAGGCGCCATCGAAGTGGTAGAGCGTTACCACCTGCGGATCCGGAACACCGGAGCGGGAGTTATGGTTAAAACAGTTCGCCCCAACCCGGACGTTGCTCCACACTTACAATCGTCATGATCATGATGATGATGATCATCATCACCACCATCACATCATCACATCATCACATCATGATCATCATCACATTAAAATTCCCCACCCCCTCTGAACAATATGTTGATTGGGGTAATAACATCAACTTTGTCTTCATGAGGGGTCAAAATTCGCCACCGGATCTGAACAATATGTTGATTGGGGTATTAACATCAACTTTGTCTTCATGAGGGGTCGAAATTTGCCACCCCCTCTGAACAATATGTTGATTGGGGTATTAACATCAACTATCCTATGAACAATATGTTGGTTGGGGTAAGAACATCAACTTTATCTTCATGAGGGATCAAAATTCGCCACCCCCTATGAACAATATGTTGATTGGAGTAATGACATCAACTTTTCCTTCATAGCCACCTGAAGTCAGACGCGGCGCAACGTCAGGGTTGCAGCGAACATGTTAAACCAACATGGTGATGATGATACAGTTATAGTTATAGTTGATACAGTTATAGTTATAGTTATAGTTGATACAATTATAGTTATAGTTATAGTTGATGATACAGTTATAGTTATAGTTACCAGTTATAGTTATAGATATAGTTGTAGATATATTTATAGTTATAGTTGATGATACAGTTATAGTTATAGTTACCAGTTATAGTTATAGATATAGTTATAGATATAGTTATAGTTATAGTTGATGATACAGTTATAGTTATAGTTACCAGTTATAGTTATAGATATAGTTATAGATATAGTTATAGTTATAGTTGATGATACAGTTATAGTTATAGTTACCAGTTATAGTTATAGATATAGTTATAGATATAGTTATAGATATAGTTATAGTTATAGTTGATGATACAGTTATAGTTATAGTTGATACAATTATAGTTATAGTTATAGTTGATGATACAGTTATAGTTATAGTTACCAGTTATAGTTATAGATATAGTTATAGTTATAGTTGATGATACAGTTATAGTTATAGTTACCAGTTATAGTTATAGTTATAGTTATAGTTATAACATTGTTATAGTCTTACTTCCTATAGTTATATCATGTTATATCTCAGATCTCATATCTCCTATAGGCTGGTCAGATCCTGCATCTCGATGCCTCCATCTCACTAGCCGCGGCCCACAGGTCGTTGCCCAGATAGGCCTGTCGAACAGAGAGGAGAACTGAGAACTTGTGGGTTTCATATGATTTCATATATGATTTCTGACTGATAATACTGGGAATATATGATTTTCACATATGATTTCATATGGTTTCATATATGATAATATTGGGTAGGATAATTCTGATGATACTTCCAGGAAAATTAAGGAACGTCATTGTGCACCGACGACAATACGATATTGGATGATAAAGGGCTCCCAGTACCAGGTCATATTGATCCTCAACAGGAAAAAAACTAACTAGCGACGAACCCCATAATCCACTGGTTGGTATTTTGGGCACTGGTCATATGAAATCACCCATGAAATCTGGTCTGTGGTTGAGCCAACCCCCTGAAAAATAAGGCAAAGTCATCCTGGATCATCATCGCATGTTTAAGGTTGAAATGAAACCACGCACCAGAACAGGATTTGTATATGCAACCATCAGACATTGCCCCGGTGCACAAAAAAATAATACAGGGATGATACGGGCCGATCTTAGATACAAGATGATACAAGTTAACAGTAAAATGCGTTGCTGGTTAGATCTGGTTAGATTTCCCCATGTTTTTGTTCGTAAACAAATGTACTACTATCCATCCAGGGTTGACCAAATTTGACAAATTGTGGGATCAGGTCCACCATTTAATCGGCCAAACATTGCCATAGGTGTGGAGCTCACCGAGCCTACCCACCATGGGTTTTCCACATTGTCTTGTTCGTTTACCCCATTGCCAAGGTAATCGTCCTGTAAAAAGAAATGACGCACGCACACCAATCGTTCATCTGTTTCAATGGATTGGTTTTAAGGGAAAATCGAACCAGAAAACCATCGAATTGTCCCATGAAATATGGGGCTTTCCTGTAGATTTCCCCTTAAACCAATCCATTGACTGTTTACAAACAAACAAGTTGTTCATGCTCAGAAAATACCACTATATCATCCGTCCGTCGGGCAAACGTTGAGGCTGCAGCCACAGTTAAATGGGGGGCGAAAATTTGCAAATGCATAGGGTATCCCCTAATCGATTGGTTATCATGATCTTTCCTATTACATTTGCCATTTTGGGGGGCATACCTAGCTTTATGTAATAATTATTACGATTCTAAATTTTTGAGAGCCTGCCAATTACTGTATAAATTTATGGCTGTTCTGTCGGTAGCGAAATTCTCAGATAGTCCCCTGAAAAATTGGAAGACGGTTTCATCAACTTGACATGGTCACTTTCAATGAACAGTCCCCTCAATTTCAGATTGTTGGCAGCAATTGTAATCACTCTGTATCCCCTTATATCCAATTATATCCCAACATATCTCCATTGTACCCGTGCATATCCCCCATATCACAGAAAATGTTTAAACAAACACACCCTCAATGATTATGTCTTGGCAAAATACACGTTTCTTTCACCATGTTCAATCAGCATGTTTGTTTCTTACTCTCGTGTGGTTGGGAAACTCTAATTCTAGTTCCAAACGGCTCCCCACTTCATAATATTTCATAACGCAACTATAGTTGGTTGATTATAGAATGATAATAAAATACCCCATTTATAGAAGCGATAATAAAATACCCCTAGTTGGTGGGTTATTATAAGATTATTACCCTCTGGTTATGTCAAAATAGCTATTGAAAATGGCCATAGAAATAGTGGATTTTCCCATTAAAAATGGTGGATCTTTCCATAGTTATGTTAAATTACCAGAGGGTATTACTAATTTATATCAGCAACCATTTGGATGATGTCCAAACGTTGAGCCGAGGCACCAAGTCCCAACAGTTTCCGTGATGTAAAATGCGGTCCACCCTGGTCCACTGCCTGGAATGGGGATCAGGGGGATCACGGAGGCAAGCTACAACCAGGAATATACATAATATATAATATATAGTATATATATAATATAATATAACTTATAACATATATATATATATATAATTGATATATATATATATATACATATTCAAATTTTATGATGCCTTCGAAGGCAGCTCGACACCTGAAGTCTTCCGTGGTCCAAACATAGACGTGGTTTTGAGTACCCGCCATCAGAGTCCTTGGCTTCGGAGTTCAACAGCCAAAAAATGGCCCAAGTATATGGTGATTTGTTCGTTAAAACCTGGTGATTGAAAGCCACAAAAAAAAACAAATAACCATCATAACCAACTGAAATGGTGAAACATGTTGGCTTATCATGAAAACTGGTGAAACATGTTGGTTTAACCTGGGTTTGAACCAACAATTATATAACTGTTCAATGGATATGATATACCACAATGGGATAATACTTGACCAACCATGCACTGTTTGGGTGTGTCTGAACCCCAATGTTGACTCAATTCTTGGGGTACACCCAGTCGGGAAAGTCAGTGCAAAATTATGCAAATCAGCATGGGACGCTGTGCGCCAGCAATCATCTATTTCGTTTAATGTTTGGTGTTTTTTATTGGCTCTAAAATTAGCAATCATATTGTGGACGCTGCATCTATGCAGTCATTGTTTTAGGTTATTTTAAATGATTTTGTTGAAAAACGCAATGGGACGCAAGTTTCACCACAGCTACAGTCAAAGTGAAGCGACCAACCAAAGATACAGGTGCAACCCCTTGTGGCGCACGCAGCTCGGTAGTGGGAAGGTAAGCAGCAGCAACAGCAGCAGCACAACCACATCTCCAAATTTCAAAAGGGGAAAACCCAACACAATCCAATTCCCAATGGAACTGACACATTAGGGAAATTCCGAACCTACAAGAACGCAGGTAAAAATATCGATGTTCCAAACCATGTCTTCCAGAACACCAGCTGGACGCAGCACGCACCGACTTCCAGAAATCTTTCCCCCAAAGCCCGGACCAAAACGTGCCAAGATTCAAGATCCAAAAGCTGGTGTTTCCATGAATATGCCTTTATTGAATACACAACTGGTACCAGCTAAAATTGTCCCCCTTAAAAAACGACCATGAACTACCAAACTGGTATCATTGAATACCAATTCCCATGATATCCACGAGAACAAAAAACATGATTCCATATGATTTGCAAACCATCTCCGAGGATTCCATGTGCACAACACTCGAAATATCCATGGGAATATGTTTGGGGGTGATAACCCAGATTCGAATATATGTTATAAATATCTAAAAATCATAAGCATCAAGACAAACAAGGAAAAAGATATGTTATGGAACACAAATGGAAAACCAACGGTTGAAAATGATACACATGGCAGGTTGTCCAATCTATGTTACTATCTTAGGAACATGATTTTCACCATAGCTTCACCGTTGAATATGACCCAGGGGTCCAGTCTTCTGGCGCAATGGTCAGGTTGATGATCCGATACCCTAGGGTTTTTTTACCGGATCTTTGGCCCAGCGGCAAAACGAAAAGTCGGCTGTCCAAGACATGAAAACTACGCTGTTTTAAGCAACACAATTCTGGTTATAGGGTACCTATAAAATTGAAAACTGGCTACTGTATATGAATGGGATACCATGAAAACTGGTTGTATGAATCCGAGTTTCTTCAAAACAAGGGTAATCCATTCCATCCAGTGAGACCTCGTTTTCCCTCGGAGATATGCCAGGGGCATCCAGGACTGAGTGAAATGGCTGGTCATTCAGGGAGCCATTGAATGAGCCAACCGAAAATATAGCCTCCAAACACATGTTATGTTACACACTATTAATATATAAATATATATAGACACGATATTTTCCGGCTTAGCACGTGTGTATATTATATATATATATATACACTTGCCATCACTTGCCATTTTATGCCCATCCAAAATCACAAAAAAATAAAGCAGTGTTTAACTACCAAAAATAAACCCATTCACCTAATATGAAACACTTCAACAATGGTCCCAAATAAGTCTAAGTCCCCCACTAGACCATGGTTTTTAGGTGGGTGTTTAGTATCACTGGTAAGGGATCAAACCAATCACCTTATCCATATTTCCCTGGTCCGGTCCCAGCTGGTTCGATAATTTCGAGTTTCCCCAGCTATCCACCGAGGCTTTATGGGATGGTTGGTGGCACCACTGATACGACCAGTGATAATTCCATGATATCCCATGGAATGGCATTGGCAAAATACCCTCTTTGCCAAACATGGCAATGTAAAAAAATAAAAACATGTTTGCCATAAAATGTTGCAAACTAAACCTGAATTGATTTTTTTCGTATTTCCCAGCTAGCCATGTTTGATGACACCGGAGGGTACCATCGGCAGCCATCGGTTTTGTCAAGGCTCGTCCCGTGGGAAGCCAATGCTTGGACCATCAAAGTGGTTCTCAGATGCGTGGTGTAATTTGTCTCCTGAGCCGACCCACTAAAAGAGAAAACAAGATAATAGCAATCCCCGCCAAAAAAATAGACAAGGTTCAAGTTATCACCAATTTTGTAGGTTTTTACTGATTTCACTGTTTGATGCTAGATTACCATATTCAAGAAATATCACCTTGCAATGTACAATTGATTGTTGAGGACACTTTTTTTGGTTTTCTAGAAAAAAAATGTTTTACTATAAAAAATCAATTTCCAGGTGAGAGCAACTTATTATTGATCTGCTAGGGGATTGCCGTCAGTAAACGTGCTATTGACTGACCATGCTGCTTACCTTTGTATATGTTTGTTGCTGAACCCGTCTTTCTTAACCAAATATTAAAAAAAACGACCATTTGGGGATCCTTCTATACTTGGTAGTTTTGGGTTTGGTAACAGAGATACAGGTGCAAATCTATCCATCTATCTATCTATCGGTCTGCCTGTCTATCTATCTATCTATCTATCTATCTATCTATCCATCTATCCATCTATCCACCTATGTATCATCTACATATCTAATCTAATCCAATCTAACCTAATCTATCTATCTATCTATCGATCTATCGATCTATCTATCTATATGGTTGTATGTATGTATGTATTTATGTATGTATGTATGTATGTATGTATGTGTATGTGTATGTGTATGTGTATGTATATGTATATGTATATGTATATGTATATGTTTATGTTTATGTATTTGTATATGTATATGTATATGTATATGTTGTATATGTATATGTATATGTATATGTTGTATATGTATATGTATATGTATATGTATATGTATATGTATATGTTGTATATGTATATGTATATGTTGTATTTGTATATGTATATGTATGTATGTATGTGTATGTGTATGTGTATGTGTATGTGTATGTGTATGTGTATATGTATGTCTGTATGTATGTATGTATGTATGTATGTATGTATGTATGTATGTATTTCAACATGTGTATATATATATACACATCGTCTTGTATGCATTATATATGCATGTACAATTAAGTATGTATACTTATTTGCCCTTGCAGGAAAGGATCCTAAAAATCCAAATGCTAACTATTTGGCATGACTTGAGCTGGATCATCTGTATCACCAGCAGGTGTCGGTAACATGTGAAAACCCGCCACTCTACTCACTTCGATTCTCCCAGTACCTATCGCCCCCCCAACATCCACAACAAAACATGGCCGGCTGAGATCTTCATCCCAGTTTACTGTACTGAGAGGTTCACTTGGTCTTGAATTCCGACACCCTTTTGTGCCTCCTTTTTATTGGTATCATCCATTCTACTAACTGGTATGTTTAAAAGGGGTTCCCATACTCGGTCATACTAGTCCCCCCAAAAAAATCGATAGCAGAACCCTTGCAATGATCTGCGAATTGGTATTTTGGGCACTACTCATTTGAAACCGTACCCATTGAATAATATCATTGCATGCATGTAATCAGAATTCATCAAATATAATTAATATACATATTTCATGGATTACACAGCCATTTGGTATTACCATCATGTAGCAAGCCAAGGCTCGCGAACGGTCGTCGCATCCGAAAGATTGTGGAGCACCTTGGGCTCCGGAGGCAGCAACTTGGTTGCTTCGAGGTATAGCCCATGCGATAGATAATGTGCATGGGGGGAGTCTATGGATTGAATTCCCGGTACCTTCTGTTCACACCAAAATAGCTGGGATTTATGGTCATTCATCCCCCAAGGTGTGGTGTAGTAATTTTGACCTGCAATTTTCCAGATCCAATCATGGGATATAGAAGGAGATAATAGGATAATATGGATTGATATAGGATAATAGTGGGAGAATAATGAATAATTATGGAATAACTATAGTAAACCATCCCCAAGTTTGAGGTTTATGACATTGGGTATACCCCGAGATACCCCCACAGATATCTGGGACGATAGTTATGATGATCCCCTTCTATGGTTGGGTAATGGGATGGTTTACGGCGTTCCCACTATTCACCTGTCAATTGGAACCTGATTTAAATGCTTAGCCTCTTGTGGGTCCAATTCGCCAATATACAACCCCTGAAAAGTATCATGGCACCCGCAGACTTGTCATTTCGAGCATGCAAATCATTTTGTAAACCCCATGATTGAGCGCAAAAAAAGGTACCGTACTCGAGCCATTTGCAAGCAAAGAGGCCAAGTTTTGACCACAGCCCCCAACCGCAAGAAGGTTGGCTTGAGGTATCTCCTCAAAACTGGTGATGGCTCAGGATATATATTGAGGATATGGCTTTGTTTGGAAATGTGGAATCCCCAATTCCAATGCTTTGTCAGCGATCTTCCGATTTCAATGGCAGGGGTATACCTCATTTACGGACACTCTTATATATATACTATATATATCATATAATAAAAATATACATATATATATGTATGTAGTATATATACTATATATATCATATATATACACTATATTTATATATGTAGTATATATGTAGTATACATATACATATATACATATATACATATATATATATATACATATATACATATATACATATATACATATATACATATATACATTTATACATATATACATATATACATATATACATATATACATATATACATATATACATATATACATATATACATATATACATATATACATATATATATACATATATACATATATACATATATACATATATACATATATACATATATACATATATACATATATACATATATACATATATACATATATACATATATACATATATACATATATACATATATACATATATATATGTGCATATATATATACATATATATATCATATATATATATATATGTGCATATATATATATGTGCATATATAAATATATATATACATATATATATAACTATAAAATATATATATATATATACAAATACATAAATATATATATATATAGACATATATATATGTATATATATGTATGTATATATATATATTCACCTCTGAAATTTAACTTAAAACCCCAAAAAACAGTCTGGAGGATGACTCTCCCTTGAAGTGGTAAATGACATGTTGTGGTTTCGACTTGCCCAAAAATGGATTGCTTAAACCATGTGTATGTGTGGGCTGCGTGCCGGAAATCTCCAGGAATCAGTTGATAACCCCCCAAAAAAAAAACCAAGTCCTTGGCTATGCTATGTCTGCTGATTCACCATGTATTCTCATGGTCTACTCATTCAATCTCCTCCAAATCGTGTATCTTCGATGTACACCGATTTGATTCAAGGTTGATGAACCAGTTGTCTGGGATGCATGGTCCAGCTGTCTGAATAGTCGACGAAATTCAAAGAGAATGAACTATGTTCAATCATTGCGGTTGACCAGAAGGAAACAAATATCCTAGATATCCTTAGATTCCAGATTATCTGATTAGTGAACCGTTCACCCATTTCTTCAAGAAAACATATCTAAAAGGAAGAAGCAGATGGCACAGTTAGTCCTCCTCTCAATGGAATTGTATTTCCCGAATACAACTGTACATGGATTTCCTGCAAGTGTTTACAAACAAACCAATTCTGGTACATAGATATAGCCAGCAAAAGCAAAAACGCTTGGTTTTTGGAAGTATGGGGAAATAATGGGAAATATGAGGAAATTTATCCACCTTTTGGACAAATGCGGTGATACCTCTCCGATCCAACGTATCTTCAAATCATTTCCAGTCCATTTCACCAAGCTTCCAGAGATGCAAATGAGAGCGCCATAAAATTGGTATGGCTGCTGTCCGGCAGCAGAAAATTTCCGGCATACCTCCATCCAGAAATGGGGCGCATAGTCAAGTGGCCCAGTTCCCGACCGCTGTGGGTTGGTTCAGTGGCCATTCAAATGTTTTCAAATCAGGAGATTTTACAGCATGACTTCACAACTTGAAAAGATGTGTACGTATATAAATGGAGGTTTCCTAAAGTTGGGGTATCCCTAAATCATCCATTTTCGATTGGGATTTTCCATGAAAGAAACCATCCACCTATTGGGGTACCCCTATGACTATGTATGGAAGCCCCCAAGTGTCACTGACCTTTCCAGTACCAATTGCCATCAAACATTCTGTGGGAAAAACGCGCGTCCTGGTGAGTTTTTGTGGGTTACACCATTTACTGTATAATTTATTCACTAGTTGCCTAACTTACATGGCCCATCTAGGTAGTCTGGTGACATTGAGATGTGTGAACACCAGAGTTTTTGGCCCATGCCCATCTGTGCTGTCTTAGTCAACTCGAGGTCGTCGTCTAATGATGTGCACCTTTTTTCCACGTCTAATACAGTTATGTGATGGCCCTTGACCAGTTGCAAGTCAGTAAGTCACCCCATTCATGGAATGCATAATCCCTTTTATAACCATTTTACAACCATTTTATAATTGGTAAAGGGGTTTAACCGAAAATTTAACCGTCAACACACCAACACATGGCCATCACCATCCCCTGACCCGTTGAACCCCGGTTTGACCATGTTCGTCAGAATGGGCCGAACTCGTCATCCTTGGCTCATCTGCCCTTTACTGCTTGAATCTCGCTTTTCTGTTGGTTACATCATTTTTTCATGCTGGTTGAACAGTTTAACCTTCATGCTGGTTAAAAAAAACACATGTTTGTTGGAATATAGACCCTTTTGGTGCCATGTACCGTAACATCACTCACAAAAAATCATGCGGATTCTGGTTTTCTATTGGCCACATACCCATTCAAATAAGTATATAAACATGTTTTAATATCGATTGTTTGATTGGTTATCCCAATCTTTGAAGCATTAAAACCCTTGATAGCCACATATATGTATATATATATGTATGTAATGTCATGTCAAGTCAGGATTAATCAACATCCCGTTATTAATCAACCTCCTCCTCCCCCCCAAAAAAAAACAATTTAAAAACAGGTGGTCCCCCAGGATTAATAAACCGGTGGGCCTAGCTCCGGTTAATCAACCACCACTTCGGAAATCCATGTTTTTAATCTAAAATTCTTCCTCATAGGAATCTGTTGGTTTACCAAACCAGGAGCGATGAAAATGAGCCAAAATGGCTGCGGATTCGGAAATCCATGTTTTTAATCTAAAATTATTCCCCATAGGAATCTGTTGGTTTACCCAACCAGGAGTGGTGAAAACGAGCCAAAATGGCTGCGGGTTCAAAAATCCATGTTTTTTAATCTAAAATTCCCTTCCTTCCTTCCTTCCTTCCATCCTTCCTTCCTTCCTTCCTTCCTTGGAATTCTATGATGATCTTATTGACTCAAGCCATATCCAAATGTTTATGGTTCAGAGTTGCTTATTATTAAGGGGTGGTCAAGAAAACCAGTCAGAAGGTACCCCCCCTACCTTCTGGGGGGGGAGGTTATTAATCCGGTGTTTACATTATATATATATATATTAAATATGTACAGTATATAAACCCACAAAAATCCACATCAGTGATGTTTTTTGCGAGTTGAAACCCAGTTCGGCTGCCTTCCCACCAGCAGATCCCAGCGGCCTGTAGACGTTTGCGTTTGGAAGCTCCAGCTTGCAGAGCACCAGACAATCCTGTCCGATGGGACCCAAGTGACGCTAGTGCTTCGTGGGGCTTACAACAAACGCTATGGTGAAAATGGAGATATAATGGGAATATAGAGGGATATATCTGAATTATAACAGATTATAATGGGATTATTGGAATTGCCCCCCTAAGATTAGTATTACCCTAAGATTATACAACAAACATACTGTGGATCGTTTAGTGCTTTCATGGAGGGTATGTTATACTGAAATACCCCCAGTTTCATTTAATCCCAATTTTGTAGTTTCAAACGTTCAAAGGTGGATACTATACCTACAGTGGATGGTTGCGAAATCCTGCGCCAGTTGATCTGGCTGAATTGTAATATTTCGTAGGTCGTTGGGTCGATTTTTTATTTCAAAATTAAAATAGGGTCTGCGTCGCAAGAAATATTGATATTTGTTTTACGTCGTCCAGGGCATTGCAAACCACACCTAATGTTATGTAAAGGGTAACAGGGTACCGTAGGCTAAAATTATAAGCCACAAGCAAATAAGCGATGCTTGAGAAAGCCTGAACATACCACCCTTTACTGACTTTGGGGAAAACGTAATGTTTCAGCCATGCCCCGGCATGTTTTTCAATGGTGTGAAGCATGGCCAATTCACCCGTGCTAAAGCAGATATGGGACTTGGGCGCGCAATGATTTTTCAAGACGTCCAATTTGAGTTTTTCACGGTGCGAAATTTTCAGATTTTGGGATTTGTTTTATTGTGGATCTCTTGCAGTTCAAGCGTACCGTGTTTCCTTTCTACCCTTTCAGCTGCAGCGGGGGAGTGAATAGTGGCCACAACTCAAAATCCTCAATTCAGGCTTTAGGTCGATTTCTGGGGCGACGTCGGGTGGCGTCGTTATAATTCGGGCAGAGGTGATCGATGTTTTTTCCCATGATATACAAGGTTTCAACCATCTAAGTTGGCGGTGCAGGATTTCGCAACCATCCACACTAGCTATGGAAACAGTAGGAATATAGGTGTGTGTGTGTGTATAAATACACATATATAGATATGTACATATAAATAAATAAATATATATATATATATAAAAACATATTATATTTAAATACATATATATATACACAGTTTTTTTAATATAAATATAAATATATATATAACTAAATATAAAAATATAAGTATAAGTATAGATAGATATATATATATATAGATATATATAGATATAGATATATATATATAGATATGTACGTGCATATCTATTTATATATATATGCATTTAGGGATTGCAGTAATAATACCATAGAACATGGTGCTTGCAAAGAAAGGTTTATATAGTAATGTGGAAAATGAAAATACAATGGGAACATAGTATGACATGTATGACGGGATATTGGGGCATATAACGGGGATATAATGGAATACCATGGGGATATAATGAGAATATACTGGGATAGATTGGTTATAATAGGAACAGGAAAGGATTGTTTGATGGCAATGAGAAGGAAAGTGACTGGTGATTTAGTTTTGATTTATATAATTGGGTATAGTATGACCATATGACCAACTGAATATGTGGATACAATGTGGAATAAACATCAGCTATACACTCAATACGCTCTGGTACTATTTGTTACAGTGAGCTATGAAAAATCACCATTGCTCAACATTATTCAAATAAGTTTTCGAAATAAATGGGCTGTGGCTTCCATAGCAAACTGATAAATCACCGGAGGGTAATTGATGACATTTTATAGATGGTAATTAATCAGTTGCAATCCAATCGTGCGATGGTCCGTTGCAATATACAAAACAACAGTGAATTTCAACTAACGCAATATCGTGCCACAGATCAACAAAACACAAAAGTTTTTTCCCAGAAGGAATATTAGCCCACATCCTCACTATCTTCCCATTGACGTCGTGGTGAAATGTTATCAATATGTCATCCAATCTGAATGACAATGATCTTGAACAAATGTCATACATAAAGACCTGGTTTGAGGACCATGTTGTCCAAAAAATCATCATACTTCTTATATATGACCAATTTTTCCCCAAACAGTGTGTCCACATTGATGGGTTCTTACGGTAGTTGTAAAGGCCGCTGGTGGATCAGGGTGCTCCAGCTGGCCCGCGGCATTTTTCCTGTAAATTTATGTATAAAGTGGCTCATGTGAAATCTCCAAGTACATTTCGATTGGAAAGCCTCACACGAAGCGTCTGTCTGCGTTCTGGGCTGGGGCGCGGCATTTTTCCTGTAAATTTCCGTATAGAGTGGCTCTTGTGAAATGTTGAAATGCATTTCGACTGCAAAGTGTGGTCCTAGGTTCTGGGGCGCGGCATTTTTCCTGTATGTTTGCGTACAAAGTTGCTCTTGTGAAAATGTTGAAATGCATTTCGACTGCGCAGGCTCGCACAAAGTGTGGTCCTAGGTTCTGGGGCACGGCATTTTTCCTGTATATTTGCGTGCAAAGTTGCTCTTGTGAAAATGTTGAAATGCATTTCGACTGCGCAGGCTCGCACAAAGTGTGTGACCTCTTCCAGAGATCTGTGCAGAGATCTTCCCACGGGTCTCTTACATAACTCTTGCCAAGAGAACTCCTCTACAGAGCGTTTACAGACGTTTCAAACCGAGATCTTGTACAGAGACATTCCATAGAGATCTTTTGAGATCTTGCCAAGAAGACCCTTACAGAGATCTTGCCAAGAGACCTCTTATAGAGATCTTGTACAGAGATCTTGACAAGACACCTCTTATGGAGACCTTGTACAGAGACATTGCATAGAGATCCTGTTGCAGAGATCTTGCCACGAGATCTCTTACATAATTCTTGCCAAGAGAGCTTCATAGAGAGCTTGCACAGAGATCTCATGAAAAGATTTTGCCAAGAGATGTCTTATAGAGATCTTGTCCAGGAGGTCTTGCCAAGACACCTCTTACAGAGATCTGTGCAGAGATCTTGCCTTACGGTCTCTTACAGAGATCTTGTCAACAGAGCTCTTATGGAGATCTTGTACGGAGATCTCATGAAAAGATCTTGCCAAGAGATCTCTTATAGAGATCTTGTCTAGGAGGTCTTGCCAAGACGCCTCTTGCAGAGATCTGTGCAGAGATCTTGCCTTGAGGTCTCTCACGGAGATCTTGCCAACAAAGCTCTTATAGAGATCTTGTACAGACATCTTGCCAGGAGACCTCTTGTGGAGATCAGATCTTGTACAGAGACCTGGTGAAGAGAGCAGAAGTCTTGCTTGGAGATCATGTATAGATAGTTTGAACAGAGATCTTACTCTTAGGGATCCCTTACAAAGATCTTCTGTGGGGATCTCATATAGACACTTGTACAGATAGCCTTACACAGGGATCTTCTACAGAGATCTTCACAAAGGGAACTTGCAGAATCTTACCTGGTATCTCTTCTTTTCACTACTAGGGTCGCTCTTGTCCTGCTAGCTTGCAGCCACTGTTGCTTTTAGGTCCTTTCCGCCCTTCCTCCACCTTTCCATCATCAACTTCATCTTCCGCATAATCATCCTCATCCTCATCCTCCTCAACATCATCATCCTCCACCTCCTCTTCCGCAACATCATCCTCCTCCACCTCATCTTCGGCAACATCATCCTCCTCTACCGCATCTTCCGTAACATTCCTCAACATCATCCTGCGCAACATTTTCCTTCCTATCCCCATCCTTATCATCATCTTAATCCTCATCTTCATCCTCATCATCATCATCACCCTCATCCTCATCCACATCATAATACATTATCCTCCCACTCCCCCACACTGTTTGGGGTCTCTTGCCGGTATAATTTTCACCATCTTTTAACCATCTGACCTAGCACGGTCAAAACGCAGAACGCAAAACGCGTGTTCTGGAACGCGCGTTCCGAACGCAGGGGGGGTTTATAGTGGCTGTTGGCTCCAGAAGCCTCCCAATCCTTTTTTTGCTCCTTGCAAAAAGGATCCGCTGTGTGACATAGAGTTTTTCAACAAGTTTCCAAAGTCTTCTTGGACCTCTGTGAATAGCACAACGATAAAATTTGTGAGAGGTCAGAACCTTTTTCTTTCAGATAAAAAAAAGGATCCGGGAAGGGAACCTACTTGCCCCACAAACCTGGTGAGGCCAGAGCCTTTTTTGCTTCAACCAAAAAAGGATCCGGAATTGGGAAGATCAACTTTCTGGTGGCTTCATCCACCATTTTGAACCCATAGGAGCTCTCGAAATCCTTTTTTATTTAGGGAGAAAAAGGTTTCAGTGTCCAGGCCCAGGAAATACATAAACTTTGGGTTAGTTATTGGAAAAAGGATCCGCTCAGAACGCGCGTTCTGGAACGCGAGTTTTCAAAACGCGCGTTCCGAACACCAAACCGTACCGAAGGAACATGCTAAGCCATCTGACAACCATCTATCAATCATCTGACAAGTATGAGCCACGTATTAAGCATCTATTCACCATCTGTCATTCGATTTTCAGGGAAACTTTGCAGGACATCCCCATGTGGAGATTTCCCAAGTCATGGGGGTACCCCCAAATCATCCATTTTAGTAGGATTTTCCATTATAAACCATCCATTTGGATCCATTTGGGAGTAACCCCACTTATGGAAACCCCGCTATTTCATGGAAAAAAAATACGGTTTGCTGTAGCTTCTCCCCGAAAATCCAATGAATCTATCCACGACCTGTGCCTGCGCCCCCCCGCGCTGCGCACCGGCAGCGCCACCATGACCCTCTGTTGTGACAAGGGCTGAAAGCCCAAGATGCGGCCCCTGACGCCTGGTGCTGCCAACGCCATCAAGATATGTGTGTATATATATATATGTATTTCACATCTGTGTATGTATATATATATATCATACATATATGGATATATACCCATTTTTTTGCATACTTAAATATATAAGCATATAAGTGTATATGTATACATAGCGATTGGAAAAGAAAATTTGAGCTAAAACAAATATCATAATGTGTTATATATATATATATATATATGTGTGTGTTGGGGTGAAGCTATATACATGTATACACATACATGTATACATGTATACATCTTTTTGTATATTCATATAAAACTCATATCAATGTATGCGGTGCTTTATTGGGAATAATATATATATATATACACACATAATGGTGAATATAATTGGGATCTAAATGGTAGACAACAAGTGGATGATGGGACTGCTATGTAGCAAAGCGCAAAAAGGTAGAAAAGTTGGACACCTAGAAATGATAGGGGAATCATCATCTTGGACATCCTGGAAAAACTGGTCTGCATCTTTGTGGCGGTATGGAAAATGGCCCATTTATTTCGATGATTTACCTATTTATTTAACCGCTGCTTTCAAATGCTGAATGGGGAATTTGTTTGCTTTTTAGTTTGGGGATTTTGTTGTGGTCTGCAAATTGCTTGCACAATAACACAGCTGGATCGACAATCCAAATAAAAGGTGAAGCAACCTGGAAGAAAAAAGGTTGCCAGAGGGGGTAAACTGGTTGAAATGAAATGAGTACAGTGGCAAAAATTGTAGAAATTGAATTGAGCAGTTTCATGAAATATCACTGGCGGCCATTTGACTGTAATACTAGTAGCTTGTAGCAACCCTGCTGGGCTCGAGATCGCTGAGATTTCTATCATAAAGTTTATCAGTGACATTGGGTTTCCCATTGCCATCCTTGGTTGCCGGTGCCAATCATCATCCATATTTTTGATTAGACATCCTAGAGATGCTCATACCAACGTGCTTTTGGACATGAACAATCTCATTGACTGAATGTGCTTCAGCAATTTCAATCATGTTGGATGTGAATGTACACATACAAGTCTATGTATTGTATGTACCTAAATATATATATATATATATAATACACAGGTATACGTGCACATCCATCAACATATTATACATACATACACATACATCTCCACTGCAAAACAAATACACATTTCAACTTGATCAGGTATGAGTATGAACCATTCACCAAGGAAAAAATGGAGCATGTTGCAATCAGTACACAGGGATAGAACTAGCTAAATGCAGGCCGTCGACCTCAGGTTCTGGCTGAACAGAATTACACAGCCTTTGGTTTACTAGCATGAAACCTGAAAAATGAGGTCCCAAAAATGATGTTTCTAGCAACCCCCAAAAAGATCGAAAAATTGAAAACCTAATATGTGGGAAACAGGAAACATCATTTATCCTGAAAACACAGTTCCATCTTTTTGAGATTGCCATACATACTACTGAATACAGTCCTTTTTGTGGCCCAAATCAAAGGTGTTCCATGCGGTTTTTTTCTGTGGTCCAAATTCTGAACCAATGTATGGAAGTTTCCACTATTGTGGCAAGAATTCTTGGCATACCGTTTTTTTAATCAACGTGTGCTGAGGCACCACACTTTTTGTTCAAAAAAGACCTGGCTCAGTCAACCTTGTGCTCAGGCTAGCTAAGCTATTTTTTTAAAGAAAAGTGTTGTTGTTGTTTTTATCAAAAATAATGTTTGCGTGCAAAACCGGACGGAACATTACAATCTCCATTGGCTCAATATCAATATCCATCAACATCGAGTAACACCAATTAACAACCATTAACATCCATTCACATCAATCAAACACCTCTAGCATTAGTTAACATCCATTAGCACCCGTTAACATCCATCAAAATTACTTAGCACCAATCAAATCCATTAGCAGCCCTTGACATCAATCAACATACATCAACAATCATAACTACACATCCATCATTATACTTTGAGAAGTTTTGACATCAATCAACATACTTTAACATTAACATCCATCAACATCCTCAAAAATTCATGAGCATCCATGAACTAGTTCGAATTAGTTCGATATATCTCCCACAAAGCCTAGCTAAGCTGCTGGTCATGGAAAGTTTCCACCGGCTTCAGCCTGTGGCGGTTTGATCCGCCTGCACTCTCCATGCAGAAACTCAGACTGGCAAAGGATGTGTGTCGGGAACTGGTCAACTGCGTGGCGGAAGCGCTGAAGAAGTGAACCTCCAGCGGTGGCAAGGCGGCAAGGCTGAAAAAAATTGCTTGTCTCCAGGATTTTGTGCCGATCTAACCAGCAGAAATATGGATTGATATGTAATTGATATGTGATTGATGCTAAGTTTGTTGATAACTAGGTTAACTGGGGGCACCACCCTTCAACGGCAGAACATTGCAGGGTTTCCTGTCTGCCGGTCTGCCTGAAACCAAGCCAGGAAATGATGAAATGGATATTTTTCAACCATTTGTTTGCATCAAAATATTGCCTTACAATATATGGCCACGATTTATATCATTAAATATCATGGCTACATGGGGGGTTCATCATCTGAAACCATTGGATTGTGGGGTTCCAACCAGGGTGATGTTTTTGAATCCTTCAATCGGATCACTAGCTGACAATTATAGTGCCGATTGAACTGAATCACATGGGAAACTGGAGGAGCCTCAGGAGCTGTAAAGCACTGTAAAGGCCATGGCCAATTTCATTCCATGATTTTCCTATTTGTTATAGTGA
This sequence comes from Cladocopium goreaui, assembly GCA_947184155.2. NCBI lineage: Eukaryota > Dinophyceae > Suessiales > Symbiodiniaceae > Cladocopium > Cladocopium goreaui. The sequence continues at coordinate 170,856 of CAMXCT020002168.1, forward strand.
TGCATTTTCATAGCTAGGCTATGTTAGGGTGAACATTGGATAGGTTCAAGAACTGCAGGAGAGACCTTCCAAATTCCACGTCACCCCTTCCATTGTTTATCTTGGATACCCCGCAAAAAAAAAAAAACAGTGGCCAGATGTGGCCAGTAGCTTTCCCCGTCTCAATACGTAAATGCGAATATATATATATAATATTATCGATTTAATGTCTATATATATATACACATACATATGTATATATATATAACTCTATATATATATAAATAACAACATCTATATATATATATATGTATAATATGTGCGCAAGAGACAAATGCTGGTCTTTAAGATTGTTGAAGCAGTGGTGATGAGATTTGGCGCCTGTGTGGCATGTGCCACGGCCGAGGGGATTGCTATGAATCACGAAACAAACCCCTTGGTAAATGAACATAGACCCTGGCAGATAGGGGTTGGAAGATTAAGTGAAACCACTCAAAATGGATTATGTTATGATTTTTCCAGGTTTGAATTGTAATTTTTTCAGAGGTATAAATCGCATTAAATCCCTCCTTTTCTGGTGCTAAACGTAGGGAATGGGCATGGGAAAGGGGGAATGGAATTATGATTAATAGACATACATAGATATGTCTCATTCCATAGATATGATCATTCCATTAATAGGGATATGATCCATTAATAGATATAAGTTCGTTTCTATGGATCATTCCATTCCATCATTCCCTACGTTGAGCACCAGTTTTGTAGAGAAATCCCATGTCACCGAGCCGTTTCTTCCTGCGTCAGGCGGCATGTTGTAGACCTGCCACCGCCAAACCTTGGCCTGGCAACTCCAAGAAATCCACCACACGGCTCTCGATGGGAATGATCATACTGGCTTGCCTCGGCGAGCCAAAATGATGCCAATCATGTTGAAATACCCCAGTGATATAGGGGAACTTGCCTATATATATATATATTGTGAATAATTGTATGATATATATATATATATATATTGTATTGGGTTATCAACATTGACCACGAAATCGGTTGGTGAAACCATGTAACCATGAGGATCAGGATCTATCCGATCTATCCATTGGTAGGTTCACAGAGAAACATCCTCAAACAAACGGTCACAATGATGATTAAAAAACACCAGAACAATGATTCCAGCAGCAATGGGCTAAAAATGCTTTGCCCCAAGTGCCAATGGCTATTCAAAATATCTCCCCAAATACTCTGGGTCATGGATAAGCTTCTCAAGTTTAGAAAGATAATGTCTTGTTGTAATATTTGACATCGACATGATAAACACATGCAAACAATTATCACGGAAATCCTATAGGGAGCTTTCCGAAGTCATGGGGCTAGCCCAAAATCATCCAAGTCATGAATGACCATGACTTAGTACTGAAACAACCATCGTGACTTGGGGATCCCCCATGACATAAGAAACCCGCAATATGATCCTGGATTTGCTTATCTCAGGGGCTTGCTTGTAGCGAAGCTTTGAAAAAGACATGGTCAAATGATTCATCACCAAACATATACTGAAATTGAGTTTCTGATAGGTTCTTACGAGATGCTTCTCCACTTAATGCTGAACATTGACGATACCAGACATGCACATAGAATCTTAGAATGTACGTCCTGGAAGACGTGCAATGGTCATCTTATGCGCCGGGGATATCCCAATGATATCCCCATTGACCATTGACTGAAGTTTACACCCATTTCGAAGGATTGATCCCACTTTACCCCATGATAGCCCCATCATACCCCCGCAAAATGATACTATGTAGTGATCAAACATTATTTATGATTAATATCCTCATCAAATAGTTGTTTTATACTCCAACAAATCCAAGTTTCATGGTCAAAAAATATCTACAATCTACACTCATGATAGCCCGGTTTTCAAGTTCTATGATGTTCTATCACAATCTACACCCATGATCCATGTTATGTTGTTTACTCATCCACAATGTGGGCACCCAATACTATAAGTTGGTTTGTAAACTCCATTAAATCTACTTACTGTATAAGTATATATATATATATGGAAGTTTCCTGAAAATGGGGTACCCCCAAATCATCCATTTTCATAGGGTTTCCCATTATAAACCATCCAGCTACTGGGGTACCCTCATTTCAGGAAATCCTAATATTATACGTACATATACATGTATATATATATATGTATATAAGCATGATAAAGCAATTACAGGAACTATTTCAACCAACTTAGCTATCTGTCCAACTGACCAAGTCCCATTGGCTCCAAGAGTCCCTCTGCTCTTGCTGCGCAGCAAGCGCTTCAACCCAAAGGTCTCCACCTGGAGGGCAACTGGGCGCCGAGGCGGTGAACACCGGTGCCCCGGGGTGTTGTGAATCTTTGGCAACACGAAAAGGGAGATTTTCTGGGATCTGATGGTGATTTTGTAGGGTGATTTAATGGGATTGAATAAGGGATTTCATAATAACAATAGTAACAATAATAATAAACAATAACAATAACAATATGTAAAAGTAATATGGGATTTAGTGGTGATTTAATGGGATTAATGGTGATTCAATGGGATTTAGTGGTGATTCAACGGCGATTAATAGGGATTTGACCAGCAAACATGGGGATATGAATGGAACCCTCTGGTAATTTTAGAGCTTGCTATGGAAGCCATGGCCCACTATAGTTTGATGATTTAGCTGTTAAATGGCCAGAGGGTAACTAACAAACATCGAGAATTTCAGGAACAGAAAGGGAACAATCTGTAACAGAGATGGAAATATATATATATTATATTATATGATGATACATGGAGATTTGGGAAACAACTAACGGTTGTATAAACCAGCAAAATTTTCCAGAGCAACCCCGATGGCCCCGATGATTGTTCCTAGATCCTGAGGTGCCATCCTATAAACGAAGTGCATATGGGATGATTTAATACAAATAATAACATCACATAATTGGGTGATTTGGGATGGTCAACCTCAGAGACCACTTTAATCATAAACATGTGACTTTGCAAGTGCGATGGCGATATCATATCATGATTGCTGCATTTCCGGATGAAAATTGAGTCATTGACCCAAATTGACCCAATTGACCCCAACCAAATTTTGCCCAGTAGGGATCCAAAGATCTCCTGATGACAATGAACAATTCCACAAGGTCCAGCATCAGATAGCGCGTCACTGGGGGATCCTACCCTTCCAACAAGAGCTGGTTATGACATATTCACAAATGGCAAAGGATTATATATCCCATTCCCCGCTCATATAAATCACAAGCGAAACCATGGTTTTCTTTTGGGAATAAACACACATCTTTGGGACGTATTGGGTGCTATGATAGGAGGATGAGTTTTATACCCAACCAGAAATCCACAGCCACCTGATTCTCAGCAGTGCCAACAGCCAGGTATGCACCATGGACGAAACCTAACCTCAGCGTCGCTCTCCGCATGCGTTGTGGGGGTAGTCTTAGTTTGGTTCCCCCAGATTGCCAAAAGAACTGCTGATTCAACATGGGGAAACTCCACAATTTCGTTCGATGATTTTCGCAGTAAATGGATTTCCGGACTTTGCTGTGTTTGATTACCCGAGGGTTTTCCATGAAAGAAAATGAACAAAGGTCGACCCAGTGTCTTGAAATGATTGTTGATCATGAATTTTGACCCAAACACTGGTTGATATTGGCTGAATTCACACACACTTTTCACAATACGCGCTACGTAAGAGCTCCGTAACAAAAATATACAAAAATAACAAAACAGACATGCGTGCTCCATGATATTCTGAAAGGTCTAAGTAGAGGGCTCGGTTTGGTACCATTGGCATCATGTCTTAAAAGAGAAAACGGGGTCATCCAAAACTAATGAGAGATTAGCTTTTGGCTACAACATGTTTTTGGTTGGGGTCGCTTTTATATACATTGAGGGTTCAAGCAGCTGTAGACCCAAATCTCCCCCGCAGGCGGTTTCACAAACCTAACCCAAGCCATGCCTTTCTCTACCCCATGCAGGCTGTTACTCCAAATGATAACACGGGCCGGTAAGCTGCACCAATGCTGATTCTCGCGAATCCATGGTTCGTCATCATCCCAGTCAGTTGATTCATCTATGGTGATCACAATGGGGACCCTGAATAAATAAACCTGATATGAGAATATGTTCGTCTGTGACTGGCCTAAGCGATGGAAGTCTGGGTTTGCCTGAAATAAGGCCCGCTGAGATAGCACAAAGGACATAGAATTGCAATTGTCGAACAGGATAAAGCCGTGAGAATCTCTGTCGTAATGTTGTAACTCAGCGGCCGTGGCACCCTGGACAGTTTGAATGAAAGGAGGCTTTTGGATATACGTAGGCAAAACGAAATGGAGGCATTTTGCCAAGGTGCTTTTGCCAGCGCGCGAAGGCGCCCGGAGCACAAGAAATTTGTACCGAGAATCTAAAATGGAATACTGTTTGGCCCAGTCTTCGACTCGGGCAACCACTTCTGGCAAAAATGGCTTTTGCAATGGCTGGAGCTGAGCCACCACTTCGGCCTGCTCACGTCGGAGGCGACTTTCGCTCTCCTGCTGCATGACTGCTTCCACAGCGCGTTTGCGGGTGATATAGCCCAAGCGCACCTGCAACCTGCTGCACACGGTGTTGACACTTTTATAGTGATAATTCTGGAGACATTGGCCCTCTTTCTGAAAATGCATCTATAGAATCAGAGACCCCAAGGTATTTTCAAGTTGACAATCTCTTTAGAATCGCTGCCCCCAAGTCACTCTCGTAGAGCCGTTTTTTGGTTGGGGGGGTTAGTTGGCCTTCTATAAAATCAGGCTCCCCAAGTGTCATTCATCGACAGCTGACCTGAATGCTCCAGTTGCTCTTGCCTACCTTACCTTATGCATTCCCAATTTTATAGAGCTCAAAGGCTCCAAGTGTTCACTGTCAACCTCTTCGATTATATACAAGGATGATCAATGATGATGAACGAATTGTTGTGGGAAATTTGTTCTGCCAATACTTCTCTATAGAATTGAAGAACATGACATACACCCAAAGAGAACAGATCCAACTATAGAATCGCAGTGGCTAAGGCTTTCTGCTGACTAGGACTCAGTGCTGTATTCAACATGAAATCTCTATAGAATCAGAGGCCCCAAGGTCCTCTATACAATTGAAAGCGTTGACACTGGGTAGGTACCCCTAAACAAAGCAGGGGGTTAAAACGCACCATTTTCCAGGACCCAACGTTCTTGATTCTGTAGAGGAAATTCCAAGGGGGATATTTGAAGGTATCTGAAGATATGTTACGGCCAAATTATTGCTTATGTTCGGACACGTTATCAGACTCGAAGCAGCACTTTTATAAACAACATAGGTGTTTGTGACGTTCCCTATTCTATGAAATGGACCTGCTATGAAGTGGTCCCACTGAAATTCACATTGGGTTTATGTTATGTTCCATTTCATACAAATCTTTTCGGAGTTGGTCAATATTCTGGTACCCGAAAACTGCCCGCACGCCACCCTTTCGCGAACCGTTCGCGCCCCAGCAGAATCGGGACAAGGAATTCTGATCATGTTTTCGTGCGCATATGTGTTTATAAATAGTGGTATGCAGACCTCGTTGAATTTTAAGGTTTCTCCATCCCACTTTATTACTTGTATATTATGGTACCCATATTCCAGACCACATAAAATATGATAAAGAAACATTTATAGTATGGGTTTAATCATTTCATCCGGACATGGGTTCTTCCCTTCCATATAGAGCTTCAATCAAGGGGGATCGATAAACAGCTATTGACAAGTCAACTGCAATGACACCGCCTAAAGTGAGTCTTTGGCATCCGCACCCCTGGGTCCATGTATATATATATAAATAGATATATATATCCATAGATAGATATAGATAGATATAGAAAGACATATCTTTGTATAGATCTGTCTCGAAGAGATATATATATATATGTGTGTGTGTGCGTGTGTATCTAAATCTCTCGAAAAATGTCTCTATATATCTACATATGCTGATCGCCATGCAGCCATGGAGCGTCCAATAAATGTGGACCCTGATGTATCTCCGGAATGAAAACAATGCTGCTTAACCCAGGCACGCGTACTGCAGGTACTGCTGATGAGAAAGCTTGTGCCCACTCCACAGCGCATCCAGCCATCTGCCCTGCACTGTGTAGTCCTTGAACGCCTCGTAGGAGCTGGTGGCAACGAAATGGGTTCCTACCTGCACAGATCGCCCGGGTGAATTCCACCCAGCACTCAAGGCATGTCAGCCGAGGAAATGATCTGGTGGTGGGTCCAGACAATTAGATTAGATGTGATGCTGGCGACGAAACAATCTACATATGCCGCTTGCTGTCAATTCCTGTCTCTGCAAACGGCCATTTATCGCGAAGCAAAAAGTTTCTTTCGCGCATCCTTCGCGAACTGCATGTGTATCTTTCGCGCAACCCATGTTGAGCAATAACTCCGCTTATGAAGATTCAATCGGCACGGGCCAAATCACACCAAATTAGCACGGAAAAGTGCTTCATAGCCTTGCAAACATTCTGCTAGCATCACGGAATCCCCTTCGCGAACAGGTTCTTGCTGCTGAGGAACTTTTTAGCAAGGCTTACTGGGCCACGCCCTTCAAAATGCCCTTTGACTTTACCTAGTCTTTTGCAGCACTTGCGTGCAACTGTCGTGCAAAGACTTGTCTCCGCAGACCACAGCCAGGAGCACGGGGGGGCGGCAAAGGAAAAGCAAACACCAGGTGCCTTGGTGTTTGGCTCTTGCAAAGTGTCCCTGTTCGAAGCTTGGCTGCTGCATTTCGCGGTTGTTTCTTGAGACTTCAGAAAGCAACGTTAGGCAGGACCAGCGGCAGGTGCAAGGATGTGCTTGGCCACCATGGTATTTGGCTCTGGCGAAGCGTGACCTTCGGAAGCTGGCTGCTACCTATGAAGGGAAAAGCCAATGTGCGGTCCCAGTCTCCTGCCGGACCCCCGACAGCAGGGAGGCGGTGGTAGCCCTTAACAAGCGGTACTGTAGACAATGAGGATGATGCATTCTAGCCACCGTTCGCGACACTTTCGCGAAGCAAACAGTTTCTGTTTCGCAAACAAACTTTCGCGCGGGGTCCCAGCACAAATGAACTGTGTTTGCAATTGAAACTCGTTATCAGGACCTTCAGATGGATCACCACATATATATGTTTATATGCAGAGATATATTTCGATATATCGATAGTGATAAATCTTGAATCAATGCGTACAAAGAAGAAGGATTGCCTATGCAAGACCAACCACGTAGATAGCGGTCCAATGAGTTCAGTTCATCCAAATCAGGCTCGTGGGTGCCCAGACCAAGGTGGCCTACAAAATGTTTGACTGCAAACACGATCTGCTGCAAAGCTGCCAGGTCTACTGATGATCAACTAGAAGCTACGTCATGCTGCTGCCACACGATCGGATTAGTGACAAAGGTGGCCTACATGAACTGCAACTTTCAACATGAGATAGAATGTCGTTACAAGGTAACCCAACGGAGATGCACCTTTGCAGCCCAAACGTAAAAATGTCCTTGGTCTGCCGCATCTCGCCAGCGTGCGCCCCGTGCCCGACATGGGGAAAGATTGGGCTGAATGCCCTTGAAACGGAGCGCCGTGCATGATTGCCAGTCGACGGGGCGGGCGAATTCCAGGAAGCAATGAATATGTAGACGGCCAGCATCCTCCGAACGCAAACTTGATTCCATCGTGGCACTCCATTTGCCGACCCACTCACACGTTGCAAGCCAAGTAAGGAACTCATCGAAATCCGCCAGCTGCAGCTGCAAGGAATTGTAGGTTACCAACACTGCTCGTGCTCGAAGACGAAAAGGGCGGGCATCACCTGTGAAAAATGTGCAACAATGAAGTGGCTGCGACTAGGACTCATGACTATACCCCTTCTAGTTCAGTCTCTCCCATCTGCATGCAAGGCTGAGGCTTGCCTACTGTCACTGATGCATGTCATGTCCATCCACTGCTCTAGGTCTCTTACCCTCCGGAAAGCACCGTCCCGGATGCAGGGACAGAATGGCAACTACTTGCGGTCTGACCTGGTCCTGGGGCTGCTGCCATATCCACATCCTCTTGGGTCGATGCTGCTGCACCAGCTTCGTCTGCTGCTGCAACGCCCTGCAAAGCTGATTAGAAACAGTGTGAACCAGAAGGCCGTGCAAACCCAGCGAATGGTAGCACCAACCAGGACGGCTGAGCAAGTCGCAGCAGGGTGAGAAATGTGAAAAGTGACCCGAACAATGGGTCGCAGTCTTTAGCACCCGACAAACAGGTGAGGCACCTCATAGAGGTCAATGATGTCTCGCAGCTTCTGAGTGTCACTCGGAGACAAGGTGCAGTTCTCCAGGCGCTGTCGTTGCGCTGCAAAGTCGGCGCGAGACAATTCACCCCGAAATTTCGGCACCTCGAGCTGGTTGGCTTGCAGCAGTTCCCGCAACGAACCGCACGCAGCACGCTTCCGTGTCGTGGAGGATCTCATGGCTCGGCCGCGGCCCAAGTGCAATGCGGAAACATCCTGTCTGCATGGCATGTCTTGGGTGCAAGGCTCCAATGCGATGTGCTACGTAAGTTGCTTGCGACACCCCGCTTTGCTGTCAGGTGGCCCATTTCCTTTGGAGAGGGCTTGACACTAGAAACAGCAAGGAACTCACCACCACGTCCTTAAAGCAGAATGCAGGTCACAGGCTTGAGCATGAAAAAAGCACATGGAGCAGATAGTCTGCTAGGATTCCATTGTCACAAACAGCTGGACGTGCATATGGCCCACAGGTCTGGAAAAAGCGTGTCGACCGTTGACACCCAGGAATGCTGCTGATGATTTCCGCTAGAGAAATGTGACTGGTAGAGGCACGTGTCTGAGTAGCAATATCTACAGAGACGGTCTGCCCCAGAAACAAAACCGCTCACGGCCCATGTTTTCACCCGACGTGACTGCAGTTCTCTCCGGCTGCCGCTTCGCACACGTGCGATCCACAGACGCCATGCTGCGACAGCACTGCAAAAAAAAGGAATGGAAGCTGGAAGAAGGGGTGGAAAAGAGGTAGATGTGATGTGGGAACATGGCCGCTGCAAATGATGGAATGGGAAGGATGTGCATGGGGGTAATGTCTTAAAGCTGCTGTTGCTGCTGCGCGCGACAGTACGCAATTACTATAGGCGGGACCGCAGCGGGACCGCGGCGGGACCGCAAAATGTGGGAATTCCCACGATTCCAGGTTGCAGGCGGGACCGGTCCCGCCGTCGGCGGGACCACTTTACCTGTGAATTTATAGGAGCGGGACCGCATACCCCGTTTGGGAATTATAATAATATACCAGGGGGGGTCAGGTGATGTTTTGGAGGTGGGGTGTGGGAAGATTCTTGGGGAGGTGATGTTTTGGAGGTGGGGTGTGGGAAGATTCTTGGGGAGATATCTTGTCTATCTAGCGTTGTATCCCTGGATGTCTTCTAAATGGGGTCTCTGGACCGCGCATGTCTTCCAAGCGCTTTGTCTTCGACATGGCGCTTGCAAGTCTGCGGTTTCCAGCTTTCACTCCTGCCGCGCTATGCCTTTGGCATTGGGATTTTCAGCCTTGACATGGTCTCATTCCAAGCGCTCTATGTCTTGACCATGGCGCTTGCAAGTCTGCGGTTGCCAGCTTTCCCTCCTAGTGTCCATGCCTTTGGCATGGTGCTTTCGAACCTTCACATGGCCGCTCTCACTCCAAGCGCTCTATGTCTTTGGCATGGCGCTTTCCACATAGTGCACGGCTTGACTCTACTCATGCGGGCTTGCCATTGGATGCATGCGACGTGCCAGCAGCCACGTCAAATCACTCACATCCAGCTTTCCTGCTTGTCGTAGAAGACGTCTTCGTTTCCTTTCCTGCAGGCTATGGAGTACATGTCTTTCAACATGGGTTCAGCGTTCACATGTCCCACCTGCACTCACGAAAAGACACCGTATCCATGCATTTACATGCACTCTCCTGGTTCTGTAGTTCTTTGGTGGCTGCTGCTAACTGGCGTTTCAAATTTTTGCGCTCTTCCTTCAGCACAGCAACCCTATCAGCCGCGGCCGGTGGGGCTGCAGCTGCCGCGGCGTTTGCATCAGCAGCGGACATGGCACTCAAGGCGGGCGAACAACAGGCTTGCTCCACTCAAACTGCATGCAGTCCTCAAGATGATCCTGTGTTCTCTTTGTGCTTGCCTGGTACCTCCTTTTCACCCCTGTTCACGACCCCAGAAACATGGCTACGAGAATGTGACAAAATGGTCATGCACCGATGTACCCTGATAGTATGTCTGCCAATGTGTGCTCTGCCGCGCAATTTTTCTCCCGGCTCGCACCTCGTCACAACAGAGCCGTGTACGCGTACGCCATACGGCGTCGCTCAGGCCAGATGCTTTGCATGGCTTCTTTAGAGGGCTTGCTGCCTGGAGGCATATGCAGTGGCATATCCATAAATTTTCGCAACTCCGTATGGAGGTGCGCCGTATCGGGCGGCTTCGCCGCACCAACAGATTCAAAAGTGCGTTTCCAACTCTTGCCGGCAAAGTAGCTGGGACACTGCATGAGTTCAAAAAGCCAGGCTAACGGGTCTATCAAACCCTCACAGGAACCTGCCCTCAGTTCCTGGTACTTCCTCTTCAAATGTGTTTTCAATGGGTGGAAACCTGCTATATCTAACGGTTGGATTTTGTCTGTACATCCGGCTGGTATGTACAGGAGCTGGACACCATTGCGCCGAGCGCACACCATGGTTTCCTTTGCGAGATGTGAGGACGCAACATCCAGCAACAAGATAGGTTGAAATGGATAAGGTTTTAAGACTTTGCCTAGATCGCGCACAATCTTGGTGATGTTCTTGCAGGATGTCCAAGCACTTTTCTGACGTACTATGTGCAGCGCCGTTTGTGGCAAGCGCCGCTGGCCCCTCAGCAACTTCTGTGTCAGCTTGGTCTCAGTCCCAAAAAGGTAGTGCGGCAACTTGCCTTGAATATGCGGCGCATCACAAATGATGCTCACATAGGTCAAAGCCCCTCGCACGTCTTGTTTCCGGACAGGCATGCGAAGACTGGCATGTCGTGGCAAAGCAACGCAGCCGGGCAATTGCAGCATGGTGTAGGGAATGCTAGTTTCGTCTAAATTCAAAAACAGCGGAGTCTTGTCCACAAACTTCGTGTTCACGTAGTAGGAGAGTAACTGCCAAAAGGTTCTCACCTGACAGGGCGAAGCCGAGCAGGGAGGCTAGGAAAACATGACCACATGTGGGAGGAGGTCCGAATTGCAATGAGCTTGCCCGGCCCCATTTTTGGAGCCGGAAAACGGTCGCAAAAACACGACCGTGCTTGGCGCCTTAGCCTGCACCGTGACTGGGTCCCTGTGCACTTGTGGACGTAGGACTCGGCGCCGCAGGTTCCACTTGGCTCGGAAGCGCTGCACCCATTGATTCACATGCCGGCGAGGCGGCAAACCCTCCAGGAGGCTGCCAAACCGCGCTTTCTCCCACGTGGCATAGACATCCAGCGATAGCGGTGCTACACCGACGTGGTTGCAAGCCAGAACCCAGTTGAAAGTGTTAGCCTCTGCCAGAAAAGCGGCTGCATGCCGCACTGGCCGTGCCCACGGAGTCGCGGAAGGTGAAAAAATGTGCTGCAAGTCTAAGTCTGTGGTGCTCAAAAACAAATCTTCCACCACAACCCGTGTTGTCCCTGAGGTCGGCTTGACTGCTGGCCACAGGGCAGCGAAGCGAAGCGCTAGCTCCATATTGCAGTCCGACAACACATAGACGGCAACGATCGCTTTGCAAGCAAGAGGGCTAAAACCTCCAGAGGCTGGTTCCTTCTTTGCTCGGTATCTGGCATGCTTGGCTTGCACTCCGGCCGCTCTGTTTCTGGCAAGGTCTGCTTGCAAAGTTGCAATGGTTTCTGCTAAAGCCACTGGAGTCGCCGCAGGTGCGTGAGCCATGGGGCAAGGCTGCGGCCACCTGGGTGCTGTCTTGGATGTCTTTGCATGGAAGCCTATACCCTTCTGTTGCTGGGCTGTGACTCTGTGGCATATGAATGCGAAAAATTGGTGCTGTTACAGCCATGTCCTGTGACTCATGTGGCGCTGGATCCACACCGAAGGCCCGACAGAGCTGCTGCATGCAATCTGTGAGTGATGGCTGAGCGGCGGCTGCAACAGATTCTCCATGCTGACCTAAACACAACCTCCTGGACTGCAACTCCTAGAAGGAACCCTTGCAACTCTGAGAAACAATGCACGTGCAGCATGCACCCACATGGCAGAAGCACAGTATATGTTTTTATATATAACATTTTGCCACAGTTTGGTGCTTCAATGAAATGTTAAAACGCATTTTTCACCAACCCAGCAGTGGACATTTGGGACATCTGAGTCGTGCTGCGACATCTGCCATGACTTTCTCATCGGCTGACATTCGAATTCTTAGATAATCCTCTCAAAAGAAAACTAAAGAGTCATGCCCTGGGAGATTTGTTGATTTTTTTGTTGATGAATTTGTTGATCTTCCAACATAAACATGGATTTACAATATATATATATATACATATACTGTACCACTATAGTATTATCACATATTTTTATTATATATGATTATCATTATCCCATATCACTATACACCACCAAGCACTCGCCGAAAAAAACAGCACCAGGCAACTTGGTTGGAAAGGACTTCACCACTGTGAGACGTTTGTACGGCTGCCTTGGAGAAAGAGATGAGCTGAATGTCTGGATGTCTAGTTGCTGCATGTTGGTGCTTGAAGCACCTCTGTAAGAAAAGTTTGTTAACTAGGATGATTATCCCACTTCTTGGTACTTATTGATACTTATTGTAGATTCAAAAAGAGACCAGATCTACGAAACATACGAAACCCACCTCACTACTGAATCCAACGAGATTAAATTCAAAGTCGAAGCAGCTGTTTTGATGCGGAATATGCATCAATATGTAGCTGCCTGCTAGTTCAATGGAGTGAAAGAGTGCAACAATCAGGTACTTAAACCAGGCAGGAAACTCTCAATTTAGGTCAGCTCCTTAAATTGGAGGTACCTAACAGATACTTTGGTTTTGCTTCACAAGGGGCA
>CAMXCT020002168.1:186487-193180 GCA_947184155.2 Cladocopium goreaui
ACAAGGCTTATCAAGGATTCGGATACATGGCTCAGCTCAGAAACTCTGCTGAGCCAAATCGATGTTCAGGACTTTTTTCCCCAACTTTGCAAAATAATTCACCTATCAACCAACCATTCACTAGTCACTAGTCAGTTTGCGCAGTACAAAGTCTTGCTCCCAGTTGCAAGTTGGTTGCAAATGCATCCAACTCTAGATGTATCCACCAAAAAGCCACATAACTATAAACCAAGCTGGCTAACTGCGGGGTCCTGCTTTGTAAAGAGCTTACGTTTCGACAAAAAACCTCGCCAACGCAGCTGAGCGACTGTGTGCTCAAAAGATCAGATATACGGTACAGATTCACCTCAGCGTTTTGGTGGAACCCACGGAAATTTGAACCTCAAAAACCATTGTTTCCTGTAGTTTTCTCCGGGAACGCCCGGGAACGCCATTTTCGTTCGTTAACTTCTGATCCCAGAGGCACTGCGGTTCACAAGGCCCACTGCCAAGCCCAAGTCAGAGATGCCAGCCAGCGATTTCAGGACGGTCTCCTGTCCTTTGCGGACTTGGATTTGCTGGCTCTGAACATGTGGTACCCAGGCTACCCAGGTACTCAAATTCCTATGGTGAACTTCATCAGTTTCACCTTTTGAATGGCCATCTGTTTTCAGGTATATCGGTATGTCCCATGGTCTATGAGTCTATGATTGTGCTCCCGATGAAAACATCACCATTTTGGCTACCCAGTTTGGATTTGAATATGTTGGAGGATGGGGTAGCCAGCAGCAGGAATACAGTACCAACAGAAGACAACAAATCAAGAGAGAAAAGGGAAAACTTAAACAACCGCAAAAAAAAATCTTGAACCTGACATAAACAGGAACACCAACAGCACCAACAACAGCAACAACACCAACGACACCAACAGCAACAGCAACAACAACAGCAACAACACCAACGACACCAACGACACCAACAGCAACAACAACAACAACAACACCAACAGCAACAACAACAACAGCAGCAGCAACAACAAGAAAAACAAGAATTAAGGTCTCAATAGTCTCAGGTTTGTTTATCATCTGGCCTGAGAAGTGGTCAACAATTTCATGGGAACACTAAGCGCAGGGCTGGTCCATATGCCACTGCGGCCAGTGCACACCCTGGATGCATGGTGCATGATTTGCTGGCTCTCCCTATTTGTTTGCTGAACCGCCATGCTTGGCTACTTTAACCCCGGCTCTTGTATGTAATGATCCCTGCTTCATTTGATGAGCTCAAAATTTCAGTTGTTTGTTTCCTTTCTTACGGAGGATTCATGGTGCTGAAGAGTCAAACAAAATACTATACTGCCCAAAAGTGTTGCGGGCCTAGCAACCGTTATCCATCAAACAAGTTCAAATTTAACAGACGAAAGCCTGCACCAGTTGCTGAAGTTTACTTATGTCTTATGGTAAAGTGAAGTAGAAGATTACAATGCTGGTGGGGAACATTGCTTAAATCTGCGATACACAAAAAGTATATATTTCTTATTTGGGTAGTCTAGATGTTCGCAACTATGTATATTATATATATATATATCATCATGAAGTAGTCTCCCAGTTGACAGAGGTTATTTGCCTCGTTTCCCTCACAAAATATACCCTCTGGTTATTTAACATAGCTATGGAAAATGGCCCATTTATAGATGATTTATGGTGATTTACATATTAACTGGTTGGTGGTTTCAACCCCTCTGAAAAACATTAATCAGTTGGGATGATTATTCCATTCCCAATATGATGGGAAAGTCATAAAACAAACAAAATGTTCCAGTTGCCACCAACCAGATGTTTCATTAACCATTATTAACCACTATTAACCATTATTAACCACTATATATGGTGATTTACATATTAAAAATTGTGATGTTCCAGTTACCAAAGCGGGTCGAAAAAACCACGACAACGGGTCGTTTTAGCCGGAAAGTGGCGTTGCGCCACGAGCTCGGCGCCGTTGAAACCGTCCGCCTGGTACGAGCGGTACCAAATATTAATGATGTGTCCTGTAAACGAAAAATCGATCATATAGTGGTTAATAGTGGTTAATAGTGGTTAATAGTGGTTAATAATGATAATTAATGATAATTAATGGTAATTAATGGGGATTAATGGTGATTTACCCTCTGGTAAACATACACAAAACTGATGGTAAATCACCATGCTATCCATGGGTAAACCATTTTCAATAGCTATGTCAACGTTTACCAGAGGGTATCTGGTATAAATGTGGTATAGGTCAATGCCAAAAAACCATGCCATTGAAACCATAAACTCATAAACTGCTGGGTAAAGTATCATGCCTCTCTATCACCTGAAATGGGACGGGTTCCAGCGAGGTCATGACGTGAGGAGATCTTTTTCTTAGGGAAATCAATGGGAAATTCCACATCTATGTGAGTTCATCCCAGGGATGTGGAATCCAAGTTGGTATATAAACATGAATCCAATTTCACCATCATTTATGGTACATATAATATATATATATGTATATACATATATATATATATCGAACTAGTTGATCGAGAGTACATAAATCCAATTATGACTGTGGAGGGGGCAACCCTGTAGGGTTTACATACTCCCATGGCGATATAATGGGGATACAATGGGACAACCCACTAGTATCCAATAATAAGGGTGTATGTCTTTGGTTTTTTAACCACCAACGGCTTGTCAATCACAAGCTGTCTGGGTCGGCTTGGTTGAATCTCCATGACACACCTGCTTCAAGCCACATCTTGTCCCAAGTTTCATTTTTTTTTCGCGTATCATTATACAATATTATACCATATTATACCCATATCCCAGGGATAGGTCCCAACTTGTGGAGGTAAAATTCCGGTCTGGTCAATCGTTTTAAATAGATTATTCAGGTGAGTGTTCTTTGAAATCAAAGTTGGAGGGTCCCCTTCACAGTTCAATGTGCTGGATCCAATACTATACGCTCAGCCCAGTCGGCTATACACAAACAAAAGTGGCACCCCATCGATAAATCTCTCGAATCTATCATTTTCCCATCTCAAGATGGTAACACACAGTTCTAGATTTTTAATTCAAGTGGCACTTTAATCCACCAATTTAGGTCTACCACTTTCTCCTACAGTAACGTTCTTAAAGCGTCATCTTAACCTCAAATATTAGGCCATTTGGGGATGATTCCAAATGATTAACGGTATTTCATTCAGATCCCAGTCATCGTCCAATCATATTCTATTAGTACCCCATTATATTCCCATCATGTTGGGACAAACGTATGAAAATATTGAGAAAAAGCCGTTGCATCTCATTGTTGATCATTCATTAATCGATTACAAAGGGCCGTCATGGTCCAGACAAATACGCAGTTTCTGCGCGAACGCGTTTACAACCCACCAACTGCAAAAGAGTTCATTTTCAGCTTTGAGCTGACTAAGAATCACCCTTTACCCTCTGGTAAACTATATAACATAGCTATTGAAAATTGCAATTTATAGTGGATTTTCCCATTAAAAATGGTGATTTTCCATAGCTATGTTAAATTACCAGAGGGTAACCATCTTTAACCAGCCAAGGGTTCATCCATATCCATGTCTCTGTTTAAATCCCCATGTTGCTTGATCAACCCGACCCCAAGCATCACATAAAACCCATATGCTCACGGTGAATTCAATCCGTACACCTATTGGTAACACTTCAATTTTTGCTAAACAAATCTTGGTAAAATCCATGGTAAAATCCACATGTTCGATGGTTAATCCCAACGAATCCAACCATAACTTGAGCGATCAAACATACCTCGTTTACCCATCTGAAGTTGGTAAATAGCTACAGTAACAAACCAATAATAATCCTCGGGAAAGCAGTTTGTATCACCGTTTTTTGTCAGCCATAAACAGGGCTATTTTGTTCATGGCTCAATTACTGACTTGGAATGCTTGTAACTATATATATGAGCCAAATGAAAATCCTATGAAATTCTCTTCTCAAAAAAGAACTTGGTTCAGATGCATCAATAAAGTCCAATGTTTTCAGGGTGATTTCCCGTGAAATTGTCGACAGTAAAACCAACCCAACTGATCCCAACTGTTTGATGGTTCCCTCTGGTAATCAAAGTTCGCACTTGAAAATCCACTGGAAATGGTCTTTCATGGGGAAATCATCTATAAATCATCTGTAAATGGGCCATGTCCATCCATTTTCCACAGCTAATGTTACTGTAAATTATCTCCATAGGGTCTTCACCAGCTGCACCTCTGCCTTCCTCAGGTCGAAGACATAGAGAACAGCCCCACCACCAAATCCGTTGACCTGAGTGGAAAAAAATAAATGGCAACGTGATGGTCGAAGTTCCATGGCTTTTTTGTAATTCACCCAATTATTGGATTTACTGTAAGCATTTTTAAGCATCAACAATAGAGATTTACAGATTTACAGTTCCAAAATGTTTTAAGAGCATTTCAAGTATCAAGATTTCGGGATGCCACCGAGGCCACAGACGAAAAATCCTGCCATCGTTTCTACTAGCATCCCATAGCAGGAAACCAGGTGGCACCTGGTAGAACATGCTAACATTTGGGGTATATTGATGGTAAATGTTACCATATATAGCATACATGGATCCTATGGGCTATAATGACCAAGCAACAGACACGACCTCAGCTTCTCAAGGTTTTAACGAGTGTACACGAGTGCTTAGTAAGCAAAAAAAACATGATGTTGGATGATGGATGCGAGCAACAAATATGTTTCAAAGTGAAAGGGAAATCCATGTTCTCTGTTGAGAATATAGCAAGCTAGTTTGTAAATATAACTGCTGAACACACACATATATATATATGTATATGTTGAGGCATTAGAATCTTCACCCACTTCTGGCTCAACATATCTGGAAATCAACCCGCTAGCCAACCTTGAACATCTTGTTTGTGCACTTTAGGACCTAAAAATAAACCCCAAACCCATTGCAGACATTGTTTCAAAGAGGTTGGAATGTGTGGTAAAGAGGTTTCAGTTAAAGTTTCAATGATTAAAATCCACCCCTTTCACAATATCCACCAAAAATATCCTGAAATCGCAAACAATAATCCTTCCCCTGATTTACCCTCGCTATCTCGATGGCCTCTTTCGTGCCTCGATGGTATGTCAATGGTGAGAATCCCCCATTCGAATGGACCCAACTCATGAAATAGTGTTGGCAATATATCCGAGTAGAATCAAGATGAATCAAGTATATCTCTTTATAATACATCCCTATGATGGATTATCATGGTTGGTCTGAAAACACCCACAATTTGTTGGGTCACTCCATTTTTTGAAGCAGAAACCTCTGTTTTTTCCAAATCCCAGATCCATGGCAAAATTCATGGTTATCTCGAACTATACTCTCTCCGGTAAATAAATGTGGCAATGGAAAGCACAAAAAACTATAAATATGTTTAAATGGAAAAAACATCTATAAATATCTATAAATGGGGGATTGTTCATTGCCACGTTTGATTACCAGAGGGTATTCCCCATTATGAATCCCCATTGCCCATTGGGTTACACTAAGTTCAACCCCCATTTCTCTTGGAAGAATCAGATTGTATTTCATTATATTCCTCCGTATTTAAAAAAACACAGAACCATGGCGATTGTATCGATCTATTTTTCAGCACATAGGTCTGAAAATAGGTTACCCAAACAACTAGACGACGGATGGCCCGAGAGCGTAGAGGAGCAGGGTCTTCTCTTGTTAGTATGGAGACACAATTTTACAAACAATATATGAAAGATGTGTTATAGGCAGTCGAGAAGAGGAGTATCAAGACAAAATAGTGAGAAGTGCAAGACAATAGTTTGCATCGCAAACACTTTTACACACAGACGCTTTTACACACAAAAGCTTTTACACACAGAAGCTTTTACACACAGAAGCTTTTACACAGAGGAAAAAAAACAACACAAAGCTTTTGCCCGCAGAAGCTTTTACATACAGACGCTTTTACACACAGATGTTTTTACACACAGACGCTTTTACACGGACACTTTTACACACAGACACGTTTACACACAGACACTTTTACACACAGACCTTTTTACACACAGGAGCTGCTTTTACACACAAACGCTTTGACACACAGAAGCTTTTGCACATAGACGCTTTTACACACAGGCACTTTTACACACAAACACTTTTACACACAAACACTTTTACACACAAACACTTTTACACACAGACGCTTTTACACGCAGACGCTTGTACACACAGAAGCTTTTACACACAAACACGTTTAAACAGATGCAATTTTACATACAATCACTTTTACACACAAACATCTTTACACAGAAACACTCGTACACACAAACCCGTTTACACACAAAGACTTTTACACACAGAAGGTTTTGCACACAAGACTTCTGCACAGATGCACTTGTACACACACAAACAATTTTACACACAAACATCTTTACACAGAAACGCTCGTACACACAAACCCCTTTTCCTGCGAAAGGATTACTCCAGCACACGAAAAATCGCAATTTTACTTCAGTTTTTGCCGATCGACCCTCATTTCGTGCGAAAGTGTTGCTCCAGCACACGAAAAATCGCAATTTTACCTCAGTTTTTGCCGATCGACCCTCATTTCGTGCGAAAGGATTACTCCAGGACAAGTAAAATCGCAATTTTACCTCAGTTTTTGCCGATCGA
>CAMXCT020002168.1:193280-250849 GCA_947184155.2 Cladocopium goreaui
CCCTACGTTTAGCACAAGTAAGTAAAACAATGCCATAAATCTGGGGAGTCAGAGGAAACCATGGGAAAATCATGGGAAAAGCCACAATTTACATGGAGGAATTATCCCATTTTCAGGCACCAATGGTGTATTTTCCCATGATTTTCCCATTTTACGTCACAGGAAAATCATGGGACAATCATGGGAAAATACACCATTTATGGGAAAATACATCATTTTAGGTATTTAAACCAAAAAAATGGACAGGCAATTTAAAATGGGTATTTTCCAAAACTTTAAATTTCCATAAATTTACCCAATACCAGTAAGTTTTTTCAGGTTCCAAAAATCTTTAGGCACCGCACTTCTCAGCCCGTGGGATGTCGCCCGCTTTCACGCAGGCGTTGATCAAGGTCTTGGCCCAAGCCATGGCGAAAATATATAAAAATATATGAAAAACACAATTGCCAAAGATTTCCATGACAATATAGGGAAAATATGGACCATCTATAGATTAAGTACCAACATTAACTGGTTGGTGGTATACCTGCCCCTCTGAAAAATATGAAAGTCAGTTCCATGAATACTGGATCACTGGGTTGTTGGATTATGAAAATATTATGGATTATTAATGGCATTATACTGGTTGGTGGTTTCAACCTACCCCTCTGAAAATATAACTTTGTCAGTTGGGAGGGTGACATTTCCAACTGAAGGGAAAAACTAAATTCATGTTGCAAACCACCAACCAGATGAATATTGGACCACTTATACATTTCCATACATTTCCGACAAAATTGGAAAGATGTTTGGAAAGATGTTAGGAATATTGTCATGATATTCATAACACTATTCTAACCGCCATTGTTAATGGTATGGAATGGACTACCATTGTTAATGAAGATAATGGAATAACCATTGTTAATATCGGAAAGATGTTAGGAATGGTATGGTCCTTTTTTTTCGACTAATGCGTGCAGAGAATGATTCAGTGGAAAGTTAAGCGATAGAAAAAAATGGGTGAACCATGGTATTTCCGAAAGATCCTTTTGGACCGCTGGGAGAAATCCGAACTGGGCATGCGGGCTGTGTAGGTGACCACATTCGCCTTGTGGGAATCCAGGGCCCAGGGTTTTGGGTCCCGCAACTTCAACCCCCATCCTCTTGTGGTGTACGTGTGGTTTATTCCTAGTGACGATTTTTCTTCTGGATCAAAGGTTCAAATTTGTCAACTCATCTTCCAACAGGCTTGGCATAGCAACACTTTGTGGATATCGGCGGTATCGTCGCACGCAACAGGTTTGAACAAGAGCCATGACTGCTACAACTCCAAGCACATTACATGTAGATCACACTGCAAAACCATCTGAACCAGGCACCAGCCCTGATATCCACTCCCAGCAAAATTATCAAAAGACAGTCATGTGGGCCAACATTACACACCCAACCAGCCCATGTCCCACCATTGCCAACCTTAGATATCCTGCAAAAAAACCATAGCATCCCCATCAAAATGGCAAACTGGTTGCAATAAGTTGTACAAAACTACCCAACTCACCAGTGGGTTTACCTCCAATCTTTCATGGTTCAACCACAACTTTAGAATGGAGGCAAGCCCATGAGGTTGAACCATTAAGGGATGATTAAACCTCCAATCTCTTCTAAACCATTTGGTTCATGGCTAAATCCACAGTTGGCTCACCTCCAATTTCTTCTCCTTCATTTGCTGCATCACTTTTTCTGCAGCCTGGTGCAAAAAACAAGACCAGCCGAAAAAATCACCATGTCCAGCAGAAAAATGAGCTATAACATGAGCTATACACAGTGCGACTGAAAATGGAACATCATCATGATAGTTATGATATATAGTTGATATATGTTCCAATGATGATGATGTTGATATATGTTGATATTAATAATAGTTGACAATGTGATAACTATATAATCAGAGTTGAATCAACCGATAGGAAAATGATATTGATATTATATATAATGTGATACATACATATATATATATTGGTACATAATAAAATATTATCATATTGATAACCTATATTTATTGTATATTATATATATAATCAGAGTTTCATCAACCAATGGTTCATTCTATATAATGGAACCAATACAGAACCAAATGTCAAGGTTGATAGGGAACACATGATGATCAACCATTTGATTTTGGGGTAAAACCAAATGACTAGAGGATTGTCCGTCAATTTAGATGACCAGTTTGGGACTTTGACTTACAGAGGAGGCATCCCCTCCTGGAACATCATGGAAATCAACATGCAGTTGATCAAATTTCTGAACCCTGTGAACTTACATTTCCCTGGCTATACGATACACTGCAAGAAAGTTAAATTCCAAACTGGGTAGAACACATATCCGAAGTTATGGCGAACAAACACACATCATTGAAGTGTTCTTCAGCAAGGTTTGCTCTCCTTCTAAACTTTCTGTGGAGGGTCACCTTCCTTGTGTGAGGACTTCCACTTAATAACACATGTACTCTCTATATATATATATGGATATTTCCTGAAATGATACCCCCAAATCATCCATTTCAGATTGGGATTTTCCATGAAATAAACCATCTAGCTATTGGGGTACCTCATGGCCATGGACACCCCCATAGATATATGCACAACAAGAGTCACAGGGGCCTCATATCACCATGGTAGCCATATGGAAGTTTCCACAGAGGGATCTGTAAGCTCGCTGGTTTTCATGGAAAATCCCATCTATAAATGGAGGGGTTTCCATAAATGGAGGTACCCTAAAATGGATATAATCATGATATCATGGAAAATCCCATTTATGGATGAAAGTCCCATTTGGGCTACCTTCATGACGAAACGGACACCTCCAACCCAATTTGCAAGCTGCGCCTCGATGTTGCCTTGCTTGGCATAGGCGTGCAGGATGGAGCTATAGCTCACCACCGACGGTTCTACTTGTGCCTGGAAAACCATGGCGCATCCGAGATCGAAAAGCAAAAAATGCTGGTCTGAACCAAGAAGATGGTGATTTAACTGGGGAGATACAAGCACACATATGTATGTATGTATATATATATAAAATAAATGTATATAAGTCGATAATATCATGCCTAACCTTGGATACTGTATATCCCAACCTCTCACTTTGGACCAACTCTCTCTAATTTGTTCTTAAATCCATAAGAATTTCCAACCATTCCACCAACATTGCAGAACAGCGCAACTGAAACTAATCTTCTTGGTTCAACTCGATACTACCCACGAATACGATGCAGAGACGCACCCCAATTTTGTGCGTTCCAATGGATTATACACATTTTCCTATTAACATTGCTATTTGTGGGTATCATTTTCAAGCAAACCCATACATTCCCATTAAATCACCAGTTATAGTTATATATATATATATGTATATATATATAATGTCCACCTCTGATTTATAAACGTGGGCCCCCCCTCTTTGCCCCTAAATAAACTTAAAACCACCATCAAACTTGTTTGTATGTAATGATTTTCAATTACCACAATTTAAAACGATAATATAAAATGCAATTTCCAAAAAAAGGATTCCAACAATTGTTTTAGTATTGATTTAGTATTCATTTCATGGATTTAGTACTGATGATTTAGTATTGATTTAGTATTCATTTCATGGATTTAGTATTGATTTAGTATTGACTTAGTATTCATTTCTTGATCAGCGGGAGGGGGAAACTCAGTAGCTTTATTCGGGGTCAAACTCTAATTGGTGCTAAGGCACCTCATGGGGGGTACCCTTGATGAGTTGATTTGGAGTTGATTTTGGGTAATTTTGAATAAAGGTTTTGAATAGAAAGAGCATCCATCATTTTTGAAATTTTCCGGCTATCACTTTGAATAAAGGTTTTGGTCAGCCCCATCTGGGCAAATCTGGGTTTAGGACCCCCCCCAAAAAAACTGTATTTAGGGATCATTTATTATGTAGTTTGGGAGTTTGGTTAGCTTTATTCAGGGTGCATTTTTAAATCGTAGGTCAACATTAAGGTTATATAGTTCCCATGGAAATTACCATTCAAATCCCATGGAAATCGCAGTTTTTTGATCGATTCCCGCAGCGCACGAAACGCCAGAAACGCCACGCCTCCAACATCTGCCGCAGCCATTCTTCGGCCCGCTGCACATCTTCGGCACGGACCCAGGCGTCGATGAGAGCATTGAAGGCCACCACATCGGGACCTGGGTTTCGCGGCCGCTTTCGCCGTTTGGAACAAAAAAATCGGGGACTTTTCAATAAGAACATGGGGCTTGCGAAACCCAACAGATATCGAAAAATGTGGATTTCACCAACAAAAAGTGGGATTGAACTAAGTCATATGGTGGTTTAAGGCAGCAAAATGGTGTTTTTTTTCAAATTTTGTCGGGATACAAAAACCGCATGTTTTTGCGTTGATCATGTCAGAATGGATCGGCGCAGGAACGGAGGTGAGATCCGGTCAAGTTGGGTAAGTATCTGGTAATGTACCATGGTACGGTACATCATTAAAGATGAAAGGCCATCATTTAGTTCGATGATTTTACCATTAGACAGATATATATATATACATAGTACATATATATATAACTATAACATTATCTAGTTGGTGGTATACCTACCCCTCTGAAAAATATGAAAGTCAGTTGGGATGAAGACATTCCCAATATATGGAAAATAATCCAAATGTTCCAAACCATCAAACAGAGATGGTGAAAACATGCCTTTTCCAAACAACATTAATATGTTTCCTTGGTGGGAAGGTCGCCCAGCAGTCCTTTCGTATGATATGGAGGGGACCTTTTCTGATCAAGAATGCCACTAAGATAAGTCATCCATCTTAAAATGGGGGCTCCCCAAGTCGCCATGGATTTCAATACTAAAACGGTTCAAATGGGATGATTTGGGGGTACCCCTATGACTTAGGACACCTCTGTTTTTTTTCTCATTTTTTCCAAAAAAAAACCCAACAGCCTTCCCTCTCTGTTGGACTTCTCTGCCCGCCAACATTGGTGCATTAACCTATCTCATCCCCAATCATCTCTAACCAACCCTGAAACCATCTGTCTTCTCCGAATGGTGATCGGTCAAACCAGGGGAGCTCCAAAAATCCACAGAGACCCCAGTTCTTTTTCTCACCATGCCGTTGCACCGTTGCAGCCTAAGCCGAACCGTGCCCCAACTTCCAGGCTCCAGACGAGTGTGTCCACGCTGCACGATCATCTGAAACCTCGAGCGGGATGCAAGCCGCTGGCAACATGGATCAAAATGGCAATGGTTTCCCATAAATCTGGGGCCAAAATGGATCAAATTTCTCGGCTGTCATTTTTAGAACTGGACCATCCAAGTTTGGAGGCTCAATAATTTTGAAGCAAATCTCCAGGCAATCAAGGTGGCTTCGTTGTGTGAAGGATCATTCGGGTGCAGTCAGCACCAGCTGGGGCAATTCTCTCAGATGTGCATCCCACTTAGCCACTAGGGTAACAGCCACGATATATGAGGGTGCAAAACGGAGGCAACACCGGCGATTAGGGACTTGCGAATCAGGAATATCAATGAGTTACGAAACGAGGACGAAATGATTAGACAGGTGAACACACCACCACATATGTCATTTCATGTCATTCCAAATATGTCGACGGCGTTGGTACATCATTTGCCCTGATCTGTGCTGATCTGGGTGAAACAAATGGGCGTTGTAATCCCATTCCCGTTCATATTAAACACCCCAATTCTATGGTCTCAAGTATGTGGTTTCATCCCCCACAAAACCCTGGTTTCTGAGGGTTGGGTAAGATGAACGGGAGATGGGATTAGTTGGATGTTTCGAAATATGGCGACCCCACCTTAGTTTCGAAGTTTCAAAGTCTAATCATCCCCCATACCCATTGCATGGTCCCAAATATGTGATTCATCCTCCTACAAATAGTTTCAACTTTTTCCCGTTTTCCAAGTTTCTTACGAAACCTGTGAAAAATACGACCGGTGCCCAAAGGAAGTTTCCAAGTTTTGGAAACTCTGTGTGGTTAATAGAAACGGTTAAAACTTAGAAACCACCCCAAAAACTGGATGGTTGTTGGAAACTTAGCAATTTGACCAGCGGAAATGAAGTAGGATGACCCCACAAGGAAAGTTTGGTGGTTAGGAGCCTTTGAAACTACATACATGAAACCACCCTCCGGTGTCATCAAACATAGCTGGTGGGAAGGTCTCTGAACTAGATGGTTATATAATGTTATGATTATAGTTAGTTATATATATATATGTATATATATATATGTATCTGGTTAATTGTAAAATCATCGAACAAAATGATGGCTTTTCCATTGCCATGCAGGTTTGATTGCCGGATTGTAAATAAACTATTGTTCAACTCACTTTCTTTTTCGAAGTTTTCGTTCACCACTTCCAACATCTTCCGTTCACATCTTCCAACAGTTTCATCAGTTCACATCCCCAGCAGACCACCCCAGCAGCGTCCGCTGTCCGTCTGGGCTGTCCCGGCATCTCCTCGGCCTTCCGCGGGCGGTTGCCCCGGGCGCAGCTGTGTACGGCCGCGCCCAAGGTCACCAGGTCCGGCTCCACGCCCTGCCTCCAAAAGCCCAAAGAAGTCACAGGAAACCCACGGAAAATGCTGCCTAGTAACTTAGATTAACCTAGTAAAAACAAGGAAAATCCACCATTTTCCTAGTGAAACAGCAAACCCACATGGAAAATGCTGGATTTTCCCAGCTTGAAGCAGCGAAAATGCTGGATTTTCCGAGTAAAAATAAGAATTTGAGATAGTTTCACCAGTGAAGATGGGTGGTTGAACATGGTTTGAGCAGTAAACACACCTGAGTTCAACTTATCAACATGGAGGGTGCACCAATGAAAAAGTATGAGTGTGGGTTTAACTAAAACAAAGATGTCAATTTCCTGGAGAAACTTGAGGATTTCACAGGTGGTTAACTGGCAAAAATGGGAGTTGATGCTTTTGCATTTTGCCAGCAAGCACATCGATTTCAATATACATGAGGAGGTTAACTGAGGCTGCGATCAGCCACAGATGTCAATTTCACATTATATCATATCCATTTATATCCTGTCGTCCCTGTTCTCGAGCTACAGGGTGGATAAAGTACTTACGTCGGGATGAAACTGGTTGATCCCCTCAAATACCATGCTTTTCCTTGGTAGAACATGGGCGATTCGGTCTTCCTGGCGCCCCAGTTTCCACAAGAACCGTTCAGACTAGTGGGGACTTCTCAGACTACGATAGTCACCACCCTCTCTGGTACTAGTCATTTTGTGCTCATTAGGGAGATACATCTGATTGAAATAGGTTCCATCAGCCAGAAATAAAGGCTATATGGACGATTCCCTCTTAGGAACCATAATTGTTTTGTGAAGTGGTGACATAGATAGCTACAGTTCATCCATATGATATATCCTGTTCTCCAAGTTCATCCCCATTGTTGGAGGGTCCTCCCACTCAGTGATTGGTAACTCTTGTTAGTCCCCTAAGCTTGGTTCTCCCATGTAGAAACAGGTTTTATAACATGTTATAGCTATGGCCATCAATCAGTAATCAGTTTCCAAGTAGGGTAATCCTCTAATCACATGGGCATTCTCAGCATGCAAGTTTCAAGACTACCCGCACAGCAAGGCAGGCGAGCAACTCACACATGAAGCGAACCAGGCGCCTTGGGTGTTGCCAGTGGGTGGATCTGATAGACTCCCAAATGGTGCCAAGGCTGAAATACGTGGGTTGCTGCTGTTGAGGGGACAATTGTAGAGTTGAAACCAGGCTTTTACCATGTTTTACCATGTTTTTCCCAGGTTTCACCATCCAAATTTCAGGGATTGCAATTTTTCCAGCAACTCCTAGTATCCCATTCCACTCCAACAGGCCCATGCAGATCCAAATAGATTGAAGCAACGTGGACGTGGACAAAGCTGTTGAAAATACCCTCTGGCAAACGAACAATAGACTATAAATGGCAATTTTCAATAGCTATGTTAAATTACCAGAGGGTAAGGTCTCCCTATCTGGCAAAACATTCCCGGAGTTATTCCCTCTGTTAGACGGATTCATCAGAGCCGCTGGTTTTGTCACCTAACTTCCAATCATATTTGGTCCACATGGACTGGTGAACGTAGATATTCCCAAAAGACTAGTTAGGATTAGTCTGTATCCATGTAAGATTGACCTAGTGATGGTCACAGGGTCACTCAAACCTTTGCCAGCACCGCAAACGCGGCAGCACTGAGTTCGAACTCAGGTCCAGGTCTTCAAGGCGCTTGCTGAATCGGTCTGTCTTTCTTCGATCGCAGCTCGTCGCTGCCGTACGGGTCCGTGATGTTGAATACAGCAAGGGCCAAAACGCAACCAGCCTGGTCAGAAGATTTTCCTCTTCGTGGCCCGCCTCTTCGTAGCCCTAAACAGGCTCCACCTCGACGAGAAATCCACAGAAATCCAAGGCAGACATCGTGTATCTGGCTGATTTGGAATTCATAAACCATGCAACCATATCTGGTTGGTGGTGCAATAACCATCTTGAAACATATGAAAGTCAATGGGAAGGATTATCCCACATATTATGGAAAATAACAGCCATGTTCCAAACCACCAACCAGATATTTAAGGCTAGTTTGGGATAGCCCACACAAACCATCCACTTTGGTTAGCTGAGGTGAAAAAAAATGACCCGGATCCCCTATGAATAGCTCTAAATAGGGGTGTCTAAAAATCGACAGACCCCGTAAATCACCATTGCTTTCCTCACCATGAACCAATTTTGTGGATGACAACTTGGGGTCCAAGTTGAAAGCCCCAAATGGGTGATTTTCCAGCCAGATTTCATGAAGGTCAACCCCGCATTAATAAGCTCTGTTGATTATATAATAGTGATTAAATTACAGCAAATTAGCGAGCAGCTATTGAAATTTGTGAATCCTGGGCCGACCATTTCTACCACTTTATCCCCATGTCTACATGTGTGTATATATATATATCTTGGTATAAAAATTAAAACGACCTCACTGTTCTCCCTCACTGGAATCATGGTTAACAAGGGAAATCATCCCCAAATGGCCCAACTATTCAGGTTACTGAAATATTATAATTTACCCATATATATATATATATCATATATACATACAAATTAAATATATAACCAGCTAAATAATGTGTTTTGTGCAGAGTATCTAAGATTGGCCATGGATTGGTTGAAAGGAAAATCTTAGCTGAAAACCATCGATTTACCAGCCAAATACGGGGTTTATATATATATATATATACACACACGTGTATAAACCCATAGTTTCTTTGTTGTATCCCCACCATAGCTGGTTTAATCCTTATCACTCTCCAGTAAATTTTCAGTAACTAAAGCCCCGCCATCCCAGCACGTGCAGGAAAATTCAACTACCCTCTGGTAAACTAACATAGCTATGGAAAATCATCAACTTTAATAAGTAAATCAACAATAGATGTGCTCCGTTTTCTACAGCTATGTTAAATTACCAGAGGGTACTTCCATTCATATTGCATTAACATTGCTTCATATCCCGATAATATCCTATTGATGTCCCAATAATATTGACAAAATTCTAAATTACCCCATGATGATAGGCTACAGTAGGGTTCAGGCATTATAATCTTACACTATTTATAGTAGTGATCCTTTATAGTATATACAATGTACAGTAATTGTCATTATTGGCTTCACTATATCACAGTGTTATTATATGGTATTATCCTATTAATCCCATTACATCCTTCTAT
This sequence comes from Cladocopium goreaui, assembly GCA_947184155.2. Taxonomy (NCBI): domain Eukaryota; class Dinophyceae; order Suessiales; family Symbiodiniaceae; genus Cladocopium; species Cladocopium goreaui. The sequence continues at coordinate 203,038 of CAMXCT020002168.1, forward strand.
TATACACCATTATAGTAGTGATAATTGATATAGATCCAGAGACAGTGAAGATGATGGCAAGATCATTACTATAGTAACAGTATCCCACATGGAAATGATGGTAACATATATTTATAGTAATCATTGGGGGATACTTCCCATCATTTCCCTCTAAAATACTCTCTGGTAAACTAACATAATGACATAGCTAATGGAAAATCACTATTTTCATAGGCAAATCAACCTATGTTAATTTTCTATTAATCATATTTCCAAATGTAAATCAATTACTATAATTGGGCCATTTTCTATAGCTATGTTAAGGGTAATACAGAGACGGAACGCCAAGACACTCTGCCGCCTGGAAAGTCCCTTGCCGAGCGTGGCAGGTGATCACCTGAACGTCTAGTCTTAACTGCGAAAGGTGCCGCTACGATGTGATGGGTTAACCCAGCAAAAAAAGGGATATCTTGTGATTTGTTGATATATAATGACATATATATATATACTGATATATATATATATATATATACACACACACTGAAATATGTGTATATATATAATGATATATGTATATATATAGTGATATATATATAAATCATTATATATATATATGCGCACACCATGATATACATTTATACACACACACATATATCATGATATATATATATTTATCTTGTATAAATAGTGTATATACATATCATGGAATATCTATGATACTTTATGATCATGTTTTATTGTGAATTATGATGTCCCATGAGTCTTATCATGATTATGATCTATTCACGGCAAACCTGTTTGGATTTCAATTGATTTCATTCACAAAAAACGACATGAAAAACTGTCGGATTTAAGGCAAGATCTACTGGAAACCAAACAAGGACGGGAACTTGACATGATTTGCCCTCCGATAAAATGTGGATCATTTTCTGTCCTGGTGGAATCCAATCAGCTGACACTACAAGTCTTGTTGACAAACTAAATACGTTCCATGATGTTCCATGAACGAGTTCCCCAAAATGAACCTCTTGTAGTCCCTATCAACATCTATCAACCATTGCAAGTCCAAACCATTAGCTTTTGTATGGTCATGGGTCAAAATTGGGTCCCGCATGTTGAGATACTGCATATTTCCAAACCATGGCTGGCATTGTTGTTCCTTTCTGTTTGCGATGCAGTAGTTAATCGTATTCATCTTCTCGTGACAATTTGTCCAGTTGATCCCGACTCATATTTCGCGTCACAAAGACACCTCAGAAAAAAGCATTTCGTGCTGAGTCTGTTCATTTTGCGGTCCCCGGGTCCGCCAGGTCCCGCATATTCTTACAGCACCAGGGATGAGATGACCGTGATCGTGAACCAAACTGGGATCGAAACATAAAACACCCCAGTAATCAAACATGGTAATTGAAAGGAACTAAATGAAGGTTTGTAGGTGTACAATTACCTACTGATCGCTTTTGGCACCAAAACCTGGAAATATGTTGAGGTAACAACTGTTAACAACAATTTGGAAATACTTGTCCATAGAACATTAGATACTCTGCAAAATGTTGATTTTGGCTTGTTAGATTCATACATGTCCATGTATATAAACATATTGAGTATCAAGTACATTTCATATTAGCTTATTTCCATTTAGTAATTTTCGGTGAGTAATGACTAGCATATTTCCATGTACAGTATGCTTCGATTAGTAATGATTAGTATCTTTCCACTCTTGGATGAGTCTATTTCCAGGCTTCTTAGGTTACAGTATCAAAGTATCCATGGTTCCCCCCGTTTCTGGCGGCAGTTGCACCCCGCCCAGGCCAGGTGACGGCATTGAAGCTGGAGGGATCTTTGGTGAAACCTCGCTCCACTTGGAACGTGATCCAACGTTCAGCGATCTCTGCCTGACAGGCTCTAATGTCAAAATGGGATGATGCAAGACACTCCAAGGAGGTTTTTGTGCTACCCAACCAGAAAGAAACATGAGGAGATGCGCGAAGATGAGATATGAGAATGGATCAAAACCTACCCAAACAAATACCTGGTTGGTAGTTTCAACCATTTTGAAAAATATGAGTTCGTCAATGGGGTTGGGATGACATCCCATATATGAAATGGAACATAATCCATTCATGTTCCAAACTACCAACCAGAATACGGTTTCGCATCTAAGCAGCCAGTTTCTGTGCCCATGGACCGACCAGCAGGACGTTTTGGAACCGGTGGTCTTGCCAAAGAGAAGCCCTCAACAGCCCACCCTTCGTTGATGATTGAACAAATTGAACACACCCAAACTCATAAGAATCTATTTCAATCCTGATCTCATACAATTACATTAGAAAGATGCCGGAGCATATAAAAATATTTCAGTAGCATATGTTCTGATTAATCCTGATTACATTGAATCGGTATATATCTTTAAAAACATACCATCCCACTCCTCCATCAAATGTCGTCCACCAATGTGAGCAGCAACGTGACTGTTTTAGTTGCGAAAACAAGTAGCTATAGATAGTTACACACAGTTGTATGTGTATATATATATATATTATATATAAATATACTATACTGATATATGGCTATGTATATATATATATGTATGTATTAGTTGTAAATAGTTGTAAATAGATGTAAATAGTATAATATAGTGATGCAACTGATGTAACTGATGTGTAATGTAACTGCCTTGAAACGTTCCCGAATCTTGCGGCAGAACTGCCCCAGGCCTTGCCCACACGTAGACTGAGGCCGATGACCGTGCTATACCAAAGCGAATCTAAGGAAGGACCTGGACCGGGCCCAGTCCCGGTGATGAAGAAAAATCCATGGAAAAACCCATGGCCAACTTGGGTTTGTTAAGTTTTCTGCCTTGAATCAATGCTTACCATCTTTTGAAAAACTATAAATCACAAAAGAAGAACGAATTCCAACATCTGTGGTCCAAAGATGTTCAAAGCCAATAGAGCTCAACATGATCTCTGCATGTCGTGCAAGAAGATAAGTACATATGCAACACCATTAGAATGATGATCTATAAATGGGGAGATGTGTTTGCCAGCCAGCTAATTAAACAAAAAAGACAACAAATTTGAGGAATGTCTTTTTAAATGTCAACCCCAGATTCACAAAGCCAGGAGTTTAATTCATCCTGGGGTCACATTGGCGGAATCCACAGGATACCCTTAGCGACCGTGTTGGCCCTGTCCTTCTACCCCTGCCCCTACTCTGGTCCTACTCCTACTCTACTTTTCTACTCTACCCCTACTCACCATATCAACTTTACACCTGGGCCTTGCAAACCTTGGCCTGCGCGCCGCAAAATCCCCTGCCCGACGAATCCAGTCATCAAAATGTCCTGGCGATCGTCCACAAGATGCGCCTGGAGATACCTTGCGACGTGCGCTTTCCTTCCGGACGCAGTTTCGAAGATCGAACTGTTCCAATTTCGAAATTGGTCGTTCAGGACAAGGCTGGCTACCCCAGCACGTGGCACAAGGTCATCCGAACGGCCCAAACGAAGCACAACATGACCGTTAGCTCACTTGGAGACTTGGCCGAGGCCTCTCTCCACACGGGTCAAGCCTTGCTGCACTTCGTTCCGCCACCGAGCTTTCTGACTTGGACCACCTTCTGGCGGAATCAACATCTTCAAGTGCCAATTTTTGACATCACTTTGTTGCGATTGTTCAAAGATAGGGGCTTATAGCCCCAGTTACGAATCAGTTCCTAGTCCTATATGTCCTATTCCATCTTTTATATTATTTTATCATATGTCCTAATGTGGGTGAATGAATGTAACCCACAATTCCACTATCATATCTCCATTTACATATCACATAATATCACTGGCTGAAGTATACCCTCTGGTAAACTAACATAGCTATTAGAAAATTGCCATTTATAGTTGATTTACCCATAAAAAATGTGATTTTCCATAGTTATGTTAAGTTATGTTAGTTTACCAGAGGGTAATAATTCACCAACTTGAAAATGGCTGAAACTTGCAGATGGTTCCCCAATCCCAACCATGACGGAAAACAGTGAGGCAATTCATCCCCACAACTCTGATTTTTGACAAATCATCTACAGATGGACCGTTTTCATCCATTCTCCACAGCTATGTTACATTACCAGAGGTATATAATGGTATATGTTCATATGTATATATCTATATGTATATATCTATATGTAAATATTTAGATGTACATGTGATATATATATATATATATATATAACATATTATATATGATATACAAATATATATGCACATACTGTAATGGTACATATATATAATTATATATGATATACATATATATACACATACTGTAATGGTATATATATATAAGATTATATATGATATACATATATATATATATATACACATACTGTAATGGTATATATATATAATATTATATATGATATACATATATATATATACACATACTGTAATGGTATATATATATATATGATCTATTTATGTATATCCTACTAGTAGTTACAACTTCTCGCTGCATATGATCCTCCAGTGATGCCTCCCTGGCTGCCGGACCATCACAGATCTCCGTGGCGAGGTGCAGCCATCGGTGAGCATCATCTACGTCCTGGCCGGGAATCTATTAAGTTACAACCATAGCCATAGCGGTATAACCAAAGGAAAACCATAGGAAAACCATAGGAACATGGAGGTTTACCCTCTAGTAAACGTTTAGAAAAAACTATGGAAAATCACCATGCTATTATTGGGTAAATCCACTATTTCGACTGGGCCATTTTCAATAGAAAACTGTTAGTTTAACAGAGGGTAACTTGGGGATAACCCATTGGTAGATATATCCTATCCCATGAAATGGGATATCATGAGATTTATCAACAAATATGGTGCCTTGGGCGTCAGGATTTATCAAGATTTATATTGTAATTAGTGGCACTTTTGATCTGGAAACCATTATTTTTTTTTCACCATGGGGTGACATCGGGTGCCCCATGTTCAGGCCAACCGATTTGACCAAGAAAAATGAAGAACACTGAGGATTTCGCTACCAAAAAATGTGGATTCCCCCACCTCAAATGGGGATTTACCAAAGGTTTCAATGGGATTATAATCCACTTAATTCATGGAATATACCCTCTGGTAATTTAACATAAGTATTGAAAATGGCCATAGAAATAGTGGATTTACCCATGAAAAAAATGTGATTTTCCATAGCTGTGTTGGTTTACCTGAGGGTGTCGTACTTTCAATCAGCTTCCCACCTTGGGCCCTACCTTTGCTCTGTTTGCTTCATTTGAGGTTTAAACCAATAGAAACACAGGTGGGAACAACCGAAATGGGGGCATGTTGGCTTTACAAACGCCCGAGACTTGAAACTTCCTCCATTTCTGGTCGATTCCTCCCAGCAAAAAACAGGTCAACATCAGAAACACACAACTCCGAGGCGAAGACACCTCAGAAAACAAATGGAAGTTTCCCAAGTCATGGGGGTACCCCCAGATCCTCCAACTTAGATCATGTCACTACAAGTTAGTATTGAAAAAAACATGGTGACCTCGGGACCCATGTTCAGAAACCCGTCCTCAAGGTGAACACAACTCTTGATGATCTGATTGAAGGCGCATACGTCCAAGTGCAATTCCTTCGCCTGGCGTAGACATTTGGCGGAGCACCCTCCTCCGGTCATCGAACGGTTTGCTAATGAAGCCATGGCCCATTTAGTTCGTTGATTTACCTATTTAAAGTGAGCATTTTCCATAGCTATGTTGGTTTACTAAAAGGTACACATGGAATAGTATCCACCGCAATATGATTATAAGATGTCACAATTTATAAGACCACGTACTATACTGGTATGAATCCAGATGCAGCATACGGAAAAATGAAATATTCCCACTTATAAATGGGTTATATATCAACACTTACTGGATGCATATCCAAGCACAATAGTCATCAAAACAAATGAACTCATGGAATTGGGAACATCTATTGGGTACCTCCCTGGCCATTTTCAAGGTGAAACCTGTAAATTTCCTTCCAACAAAGTCTTGGAATTTCAGCCGCCGAAAAGTTGGTTTGGATCCGTTCATTTCGGAAAACATTGGTGAGCGAGGCTTGGACCACGCGAAAATATGCAAATTTCTCAACCTCCATTGGCCAAAACCCATGGCCATTTAAAACGGCGGTAGTGCCCTTAGTGATTTCCATATCTATGACCTCACAAATATTTTTATGAATCAAAATTCCAGGTAGCCGGATGGTACCCTAAATTATAGCAGGTACAGCTGGATGGTTATTCCACCAATCATATGGAGGTGTCTAAACATGTGGGTTTCCCAAAACCATAGGTTTCAATACTAAACTGGTCTAATTTGGTTGATTTGGGTGTACCCCCATAACTCGGGAAGCCTCTATACGGTAATAGGTATCTTTACCCATCCCCATGTCCATCAAAATCATCTTACTGGTGCTTAGCAGGAAATGAGGGAATGATCCCAGTCATCACTAGTACTAATCATCCCCTTCCCCCATTCCCATCCATTCCCTACTAAGCACCAGTAAGAACATCATGTTCAAGAAGTGGAAAGGATTTCAGTTCAGTGTAGTCTTTCATAAAAATATCATCTCCATCAAAATCATTCCACACCTTGATTCGCTGCAGGTAGTTGTCCACGGGTCGCTTCTTGGCTGTTTTGTAGGCCGAAATCACCTACCAGTCAATTTTGGGTCCAACGGAAACGAACTGCCAATCCTTGGCCTATTGCCCGGGCTTTCCCTATAAGAAATGACACTTAAACCATCAACAAATAGGAGTTTCGTGGGATTTAATGGGATGTAAGAAGATTAACCCTGGATTTAATATGATTTAACTCTGGATTTAATGAGAGAATCATGTTAAACAATCCCCACCATGGTGGATGTAGGGGATGAAACCAGATATTTGGGACCATCAAACAGGGTGTTTCGAACGGGGGATGGGCTTCGACACCTGAAATCCCTACTGTGAATGGCTGCGAAATCCGATAAACCACCGAAAGGATCATTGAAACCCAAGGAATAATATTAAATGATAGAGATAAAAAAATAAGAACAAGATAAACCACCTACCAAGATAATAATAAGATAGCAGCTTTTAAATAATGAGACAAACCACCGTTTTCAACTGGTGCAGGATGCCTCGACCATCCATTACCCATCTGTGAGACATTGGGAACACATGAAATTGTGTCAAAGTACCAATCTAGTCGGTTGACCCGGGCAAGTAGGTCAGTTGTTTGTAACAGTGTGAACCAGGCTAGTAGATATCACTAGATATCCCCATGTGGCAAAAGATGAAATTGTATTCAAAGTACCCATACAGTCAGTTGATCGAGTTTGTAATGACCAATTCCGAACCATTTGAAGATGATATTTTCACTACATTCCACCATATTTCTAAGACATGATCTAAAAGTGACAGCCCCTTACAAGTAATATTCGCAAATGGTTGGGAACTGCATGGCATTGGTGACGTCCAGAAGTTGGGTGACCAACAAGAAATAACCACTGTTAGACATAAAATCTTTATAGATATAGATAGAGATAGAAACAGATAGAGATAGGAGAGATAGGGGGGAGAGAGAGAGAGATAGATAGATAGATAGATAGAAAGAAAGATAGATTAGATTCGAATAGATTAAATTAAATTAGATTAGCTTAGATTAGATAGATCGATAGATAGATAGATAGAGAGATAGAAAGAAAGAGAGATAGATAGATAGATAGAGAGATAGAAAGAAAGAGAGATAGATAGATAGATAGATAGATAGACAGATAGATAGATAGATAGATAGATAGACAGAGATAGATAGAAAGAAAGAAAGATAGATTAGATTCGAATAGATTAAATTAAATTAGATTAGCTTAGATTAGATAGATCGATAGATAGATAGAGAGATAGAAAGAAAGAGAGATAGATAGATAGATAGAGAGATAGAAAGAAAGAGAGATAGATAGATAGATAGATAGGTAGGTAGGTAGGTAGATAGAAAGATAGGTAGAGAGATAGATAGATAGATAGCTAGATAGATAGATAGATAGCTAGATTAATTAGATTAGATAGATCAGATAGATCAGATAGATTAGATAGATTAGATAGATAGGCTAGAAAGGATCGATAGGATCGATAGGATCGATAGGATAGATAGGATCGATAGGATCGATAGGATCGATAGGATCGATAGGATCGATAGGATAGATAGGATCGATAGGATAGATAGGATAGAAAGGATAGAAAGGATAGATAGGATAGATAGGGTAGATAGGATAGATAGGATAGATAGGATCGATAGGATAGTTAGGATAGGTAGGATTGATTAGATAGATAGATAGATAGACAGACAGATAGATAGATAGATAAGATAGGATAGGATAGGGTAGGGTAGGATAGAATAGAATAGAATAGCACAGGATAGAATTGAATAGAATAGATTAGATTAGATTAGATAGATAGATAGAAAGATAGATAGATGTGTGTATATATATAAATAAATATATATATAAATAAATAATTTAATAAATAAATAAACAAATAAGTAAATAAACAAATAAATAAATAGACAAATAAATAAATAAACAAACAAATAAATAAATAAATGCATATCATATATATATATAAATTATATATAAAGATCCCAACCATGGCTATTTCAAGGCTTTTGCTCCAACTTTTGGAAGTTCACCAAAAATTGGATCCTCCAGCTGCACCAAGGCACCGTGGCGATGGAGTTGGGATCTGGCGCCGCGTGGCACACCATCCCTTGGTGCGAGCGGTTGGGGCACCGCATAGTCTATGGGTTTCCTGGAAAAAGTCGCTGGGTGCTGGCTTAAGGGATTCTTAATTATTTCCCGAATGCGTAGCAAGGGTTCCCGTTTTACTCTGGGGGTCTGGGGGTTGAGGGTGTTTTCGCTCGACGTTGCGCAACCGTTCGCAAATGTTCGCAGCCGTCCACAACCGTTCGCAAGTGTCCGCGTGAGGTCAGTATGGCCGTGCCTGTGGCGAGTTCTGCAAAAGTGGTCACTTTTGGAGGTTTCAGACGTCGTGTAGCCTCGTTTACGTGGCAGGCGTGGCACTTCGCTACATTTCAACATGTTTCATAACATGTCAAAATTCGTTTTGTCGGGCAGGCGCAATACTCTTGCAACGTTTTCAGAAGATGCGTTGCATTTTTGGTGGCAGGCGCAACGCTTTGGCGACCTCCATCGTCATTTCGCGTAGCAGGCACAGCACTTTAGACGTGTCATGTTACGTGTTTTTCACGAATCGCAATGTCAGGGCTGCGTCAAGTGGCGGCAAGGTGCAAATTGCATGGTGGGCGTGACAATTTTTTGAGATGTGCTGAAATTGATGGAAGCCTCGCACGAAACATCGATTTTGAGGTAGCAAATTTTGAGGTTCATAAGAAAACTCGTAGGAAAACGTCGATTTTGAAGCTACGAAGTGTGAACATATGAGGAAGTCTGGCGTGAAATGCTCGTTTTGAGGCTCCAACACGTCTCGTCTCGATGTTCTGGTTTTATGCTAGCGTCGCTGTGTCTATGGGGGAAGCTGCCTGTCCTTTTCGAAGGTGTCAAAGCAAGTTGTAATGTGATTTTGCTTGGCAGGCGTGGCACTTCGTGACATTCTCATCATGCGTCCGCAAACGTGCCGAAAGTATCCGAAAGTCATTTTGTGTGGCAAGCGCAATGCTTTTGTGTACTCTACACTCCACACTCCACACACTACACTTCACACTCCACACGCTACAATCCCCACTTTACACTTTACACTTTGCAATCCACACTTTACACTTTACACTCCACACTTTACACTCCGCACTCCACACTTTACACTCCACACTCCACAGTTCACACTCCACACTCTACACATGACACTCCACACTCGACACTCTGTCAGAGACTCCACACTTTACACTCTACACTCCACACTCCACACTTTACACTTTACACTCCACACTTTACACTCCACACTTTACACTCTACACTTTACACTCCACACTCTACACTCCACACTCTACACTTTACACTCTACACTCCACACTCCACACTTTGCACTCCACAGTTTACACTCCACACTCCACACTTTACACTCTACACTCCTCACTCCACACTTTACACTCGACACTCCACACTCGACACTCCACACTCTACACTTTAAACTCCACACTTTACACTCTGCACTCTACACTCCACACTTTACACTGTGCTCTCCTCACTCCACACTGTACATTTTACACTCCACACTTTACACTGTTCAAAGAACTTCTTTCACAAAAGTGTTCTACGTGACTGCATTCGGGTTCGTGGGCTGCAATTGGTAATTTTTTTCCATATGAGATTACTTCAAAAACCAATGGATAAGGGGGAGCGATTCACCAAACTATGAATCCCCGAAGGACCATGCAGTTGACAACACTGAGAGGATCAGCCACAAACAGTCTCTATGGGAGGAGGTGGCACTGAGCCACTTGAGCCTTCAGGTTAGTGGATATTTATGGATTTTTCTGGTGTGATTTGAAATGAGTTAATGGGAATATAATCCACTTAATGGAGTATACCCTCTGGTAAACGTTTGCAGTTTGCGATTGAAAATGGCCATTGAGAAATCGTATGAAACCGTTGATTTACCCATTAATAACCGTTATTTTCCATAGTTGTGTTAGTTTATCAGAGGGGAACAGAAAATGGGGAACCAGGTGGAGCTGCGAATTGACTTTCCCAACCACATGGTGGAGAAAAATATATGATGATCAGATGTTGTTAGAATCAGTGGCCATTTTGGGAACCTAAATTGGAGGTACCTACCATCTGTAAGATACAAGGTCTATGCAAGTTTTGATACAGCCTCAAATGAATATGTAAGATGATGTTGGTCCTTGTTCCCATGTAGGCCAGCGGAGGTCCGTTGCGAAGCGTCATGTGTCGCCCAGCTCTTTGCGAAGCGCCCTGATGCGTTCCTCCAGTTGGTAGGAGTCTTTGATGCGCTGAAGGGTCTGGAGGGACTTCTCGACTCGCCTGTCGAGGTTCTGCTCTTCCCACCGCTTTCGCCACCCTTTCAGCTGGGGCTTCTTCACCAATGGATCACGCGCCATGACACACCTCATGAAAAATCCCAAACTAACTGTTGATTCACCAGGCTGGCTAGTTCTTCAAATGGGGGATCCCTGTATCCCCGTGGCCAAACAGCAGAAAATCGACGAGGCCAAGGGACTCTTCAGCCATTTTTCGGCGAGAACAGGATGTCCTGAAAGGGCAAAGGATCTGGATCCGTGAGCGGCAGAGCTGCTTACCCTCTGGTTATGACTAACAGCTTGCCATGGAAAATCACCATGCTATTAATGGGTAAATCAACTATTTCAATGGTCATTTTCAATAGCTATGTGAGTTTACCAGAGGGTAGATGATGTTAGATTCATGTAATATCCCATAAACATGGCTAGTTCGATTATGATTAAGTTGAGTTTTAAGTACTTATCAACGATATGCCCATAGTGGTTGAAAGATGTTAAACCTATTTTAGATGGTGGAATTTCAGTAGAGCTATTTCGAGCTAAATCCCTCAGGTCCATGGAGGCTCGCTGGAATTTTTTGACCCGTGGACACCCGGTTTGAAGTACACGAAGTGTGACGAATATTAATATAATATATATATAGTGCATATAGCTATTATATAGCTTAATATATTAATATAACTATATATAATAGAACTATTCTAATTGGTGGTATACCTACCCCCCTGAAACATATGACAGTCAATGGGAAGGATGACATCCCATGTATTATGGAAAATAAAACATGTTCCAAACCACCAACCAGTATTGTTGTTTTTCTTGATCAGTCACCCTTCCGCGAATGATCCCCGTTGCTTCAGCACCGGATTCCCATTCTGGGTATTTCATAATCCCGAATAAACACCAGGGAGGCTCATAACCTCCATTATTACAACTAAGCAACCAGGCTTTTGGCCATGAATCATGGCAAATCACATGGCTTATCGTGATTTTCATTCATTTCCCCCATCAAAACTACTATGTTCAAATGAGGGAATAACATGATTTTACGACTATTTGATACATATATCATATTTTCCATATTTTTTCCATTTATCATCATTTTCTCCAGCCATCTCCATGTTCAAAACCCATTCTTGACCACCGGCCTAAGCGTGCCAAAGCAGTGATGCAGCTGTTGAAGAGGTTTCCTTCCAATGGCACCTGCGACAGCTCTGCAATCGGCGGCTCCGGAGTGACTGGTTTCCATCAATGGGAAAAAGGATGGTTTCTGATGGAATATCCCACAGGATGGTGCCCCCCAGTAATAAGTTGGTGTATAACCCCCATTAACTAGAGTTATATCTGCCATAAACCATAGTTATTTTAGTTATCAACCAACTTACCTAACGAACTGGGGCACCACCTTGTATCTGGTTGGTGGTTTCAACCCTTCTGAAAAATATGAAAGTCAGTTGGGATTATTATTCCCAATATATGAAAACATAGGTTCCAATCCACCAACCATTAACATGGATGATGAAAAAATGGGGTACCCCTACTATGGAAAGCCTCATGTTATCTCAAGGAGTCAATAAAAAATATAAACATCCATGCAATGTGGTGCCCCATAGTTAGCTAAGTTGGTTTATAACTCCCATAACTATGGTTTATGGCAGATCTTACTCTAGTTAATGGGGTTTATAAACCAACTGATAACTGGGGGGCACCATCCTGTAATCCACTTGTTCATCCCTGCAAGGAGCCCTTGCAACATTAGTCTGTTGGCATAAATCCATCAATGAACCCAAGATTTGTTTCCCCATCAAAACTGACATATTGAGTTTTTAGATGATCTTCATTTGTTTTCCCATTAAACCTCCATTTCTCTCAGGAAATTCGGTCATTTTCGCCATTTTCCGAAGATTTTCCCAAGATTTTCAGCCACACCTTGGCGTCAATGGCTCGTTGCATCCACACTTCCACATCCTCGATGCAGCTGATGTGCCTGGAGAGGCCACATCGAGAACCAAACTTCGAGAAATCTTCAGAAATCGCCTCTGGTTTTATTGGATTTCATGGGTGTTACCCTCTGGTTATGACTAACATTTTGCCATGGGATTTCGATGGCCCTAATCGAAATAGATGGTTTACCGTTCTTAAACATGGTGATTTTCCATGGCAAACTGTTAAATAACCAGATGGTAAAATGGGATTTTCAATGGGATTATCATCTACTTCATGGGATATATCCTCTGGTTTGTGATCAAACATGACGGGATTATGTTCCATTAAACACACCTTTCTGGCCGGTGAAACAACTTAGGTGTGATTCCCGTTAGTAGATTTAATAGGTGGCTCCAAATGCTTTGGACCCATATCTGAAGCAAACATCCCATCTGTGACTCAACTAAGTCTGGTCAGATGTAATGGCAGAATTGGGGCCGTAACTCCTAGAAAACGTGAGGGCCCCATCGACCAAAACTCCAAGAACAAGTCACATTTTTGAGCCATACTCAAATAGGAGGGTCAAGAAATGGGGAATGAAGAATCGTGAAACTAGCACTGTTGACAATGCTTGGAATAACCTAGAAATTGGTTGCAGGCACTCACTCAAAAACATGTCAAACGACAGCCTCTGCAAGTGAGTTCGACAATCCAAGAACATCATTGAAACCACAACCCAACATTGTAGCAAGCATCAATATCATACTCAAAACACCACACTATAACTTGGATTTGCTTAAGGGGTTCCCCCCCCCAAAAAAATATTGACTATAGATTCCGCCAATGGTGGATTTTCCATTGGGAAAATAAGCCAAATCACCTTAAACTTTAAACAAACCCATAATACACGATATGATAACGATCACTCCATCAATCCATGTTGATGCCCTTTTGGGTTCAGGGGTGTGTTGACCTCCGTGCCAGAGTCATCGCAGAGCTAGCGACATGTAGCGTGTTGACCATCAGCAAGGTATTACACTGGAGAAATCGAGGGAAAATATGATTCACCATTACTGGTTTCTCCATTGTAATACTGGTAATGTGACTGGTTTACCATTACCGGAGTGACTGGTTTCCATCAATGGGAAAAGGATGGTTTATGATGGAATATCCTATCTGGTTGGCGGTTTCAGCTCCTCTGAAAAACATGCTAGTCAGTTGGGATGATTATTCCCAATAGATGGAACAATAAAGACCATGTTCCAAACCACCAACCAGCGATTCACCATAAAATTTGGCTTTGGGACATGGAATAACATCTGGTAAACTAACATAGCTATGGAAAATGGCCATAGAAATAGTGAGTTTTCCCATAAAACATGGTGATTTTCCATAGTTAAACGTTGGTTTACCGGAGGGTATTCCATTTTCCAATGACTTCGTGAACTAGCGAACACTGTGGCGAACTATGCGCAACCTCCTATTGTTCAGAAAGGACGAACCCATTGACATAAGGTGAGCCAAGCGTTCCGACGCCGCTTTGGGGCACCCCCCCCAAAAAAAAAGGCCTCAGCTAGGATCATTTGGGTTTCTGAAGAATTTCGAGGTGTCCCAAAGGATTACAAAAGTCATGTGGGAAAACCATGGAAAAGTAACTTGGGCCCCGGTAACTTGGATCATTTTGGGCGTTTCCACCGGTTTTTTGGGATCACCTGGATAATGTGATCCCAGGATCTCATCTTCGCGGCACCATGTCAGCATGGGTCCATGTTGTGATCGTAGCTGGTTAGCTTGACTCCACCAGAGTTGTACCAAAGTTACTCAACGACCAATCAGTTCACCATCATTTTTCAGCCGATTTTTGTTGCTTCAACTTGGTTCAACCGGTGCCCCTGTTTCCAATGACTAATTCCTTAGCCATCCAGTCGGTTCCCGGCCTCTCAGACCGCAGAAGGACTGATAGGCCGAAAATCCAATGGCGGGAGCCTGGTGCCAGTGATGCGAGGCTGAAGAATTAGGCTGGCGAAAGATTGGGGGATGGTAGGACGAAATCTTCAAACCATTCTAAATCCCCAATGAAGATCAATAACGCATAATAGAGTGTCAACTACTCCCAAGATATCGGGGAGTCTTATTTGATGAAAGGAACCATTACAATATTATTTTATCAAATACACACCTCCTGCCCCCAAAGTTCAATGTTGAGGTCAACTGAAGTGCGTTGGCCCCAATGGGTGAAAGAAATCAAGTCCCCTGTAGCACCACACTTGGCAAAACGGTGAAACATTGAGTTTTGGGCGGTGGAGGGAGCACTGCAAACAGTAAGGCAACAGTCACCGCAAAGAACATGGCTGTCACCATGCTTTCATGGCTTGACATGGCTAATGGACAAAGGAGTTTCGAACCATGTCTGGTAACCAAAACGTTTTTGTTGATTGCTGACATCGTACTGGGTCAGTATTTCTCCTTCGCGGCTAGGGACACTAGCGTCGCGCGGAAATAGTTGTCCTTTGATGCGTCCACCTCAGATGCCGGCGTCAGAAACCTTTTGAGGATGAGGACAAGGGCATCCACCAGTCCTGTCCTTTGCTTTCTCGTAAAGGGGACACCGTGTTGTACAAGCCCCATGGCAAGCGGCAGACGAGCAGGGTTCGCCGCCGCGAAAACGTTCATTTCCCGTCTGCTCTTGGTGTTACCCAGGTATTGTAAACGCGCAAGCGTGATGTTCAGCTCCGGGTTGGCGAGGATAGGCTTGGGCCAATGCATGCTGGGTTCAAAGTAGTTAGACTGGGTCATGTGTTTCTCCACTAAATTGCCACAAAAGGCCCGAGCAATCGCTTGCGGAAGCAGGGCTCAATACTCTTGGGGGCAATCCGCTTGTACGCAAACTGGACCGCATTGTCAGTACGCCCGTGCATGACTTTCTCCATGAAGTACATGGCAAGGTTTGAATATTTTGTCCATCTACTGTAGTTGATTCTTAATAGTTCAACTAGATAACTATCGGTTTTATTAGTTCAATTGGATTGGATCTTGAACTATTTAACCTTTGATTTTTAAGCAGTGCTGTGCTACGGGTGTCTCCAAAAATGAGGTATACCGGTATACCCATAAGACTAAAATGGCAAACAGAAAGTAGGGAAAAGGGAACACGATGACAACCCGTCAAATTTAGGGATACCCTATCTTCAACCACATCCATATACACTGCTGGGGATGTATTCTTAATACCTTGGTTTTTCCTACTCGCCTAAAATATCCCTAAGACTGGACGTTCAGGAAGGAACATGGAGAGAGTAGGATCAAACATGGCTGGCGTATCTAATCAATAAACAAAATAAGATGGTTGGTGGTGCAATAATCATCTTGAAAAATATGCGTTCGTCAATGGGAAGGATGACATTCCATATATGAAATGGAAAATCACCATGCTATTAATAGGTAAACATAGGTAAACCATCTATTTTCATGGGCCATGGCTTCCATGGCTATGTTAGTCATAACCAGAGGGTAATCAATAAACAAATTAAACATAGCATGGAAAAACACATCTCATGACCAATCGCAGATACTATTCTACATCCAAGAATGGATATCCAATAGGATATTGTACCATATTTCATTGTATCATCTGGTTGGGGGTATACCTGCCCCTCTGAAAAATATAAAACAACATTCCCACCTGAATGGAAAAACAAAAATCATGTTCCAAGCCGCCACCCAGTAATTGATAAATATATTGCATCTTTCGCGCATTAAACCTACGGTGGATGGTTGCGAAATCCTGCACCAGTTGATAGATGGTTTATCCCATTAATTATAGGGTTTCAACCATCCTTTTGGTGGTTTATCGGATTTCGCTGGCCCATCCACAGTAGGGATTTGAGCAACAAGTGGGATTGTTTTACCAACCAGCCCCTTTTTTGCGCGGTGTCTAGTCCCATCCCCCGTTCGAAACACCCACATGCTTGATGGTCCCTTAAATATCTGGTTTCATCCCCTACATCTACCATGGTTTCTGGGGGTTGTTTAACATGATTCTCTCATTAAATCCCATTAAATCCAGAGTTAAATCTTATTAAATCCTATTATATAAGTCCCATGAAATCCCTATTTGTTAATGGTTTAATTGTCATTTCTCATAGGGGAAGCAAAAAGCCAAGGATTGGCAGTTCGTTTCCGTTGGAACCTTTTGACTGGTAGGTGATTTCACAAGAAATGCTTTGATTTGCTGCTTCGGAAACACCCTCCGGCCCTCCGGTGACACCGTTTTGCTGAAGCGCCTACTTGCCGAAGCTTCAGCAGCAACTCCTGGAGGTCTCTTTTCGGTGGCAAGGGAAAAGAATAAACAGGGGATGGATAGCTTTCAACAGCGGGGAAGATTTACTAAGAAAAAATTGAATTGAAATTATTTGAACCAGAAATATGGTGAGTAATAGAGTTATGATCAAAAAGGATATGGGGGGGACCAGAAGTTCGCTAGTGTCGAGAATATGTGCAGCATCCGCAAAAAAGTGGTTGACGGCTTTGGACACCTGGAAATGATGAAGTACATAGCATCCAAACATCGGAAAAGCCTTTCCATCTCTGGATCCGATGACACGACGGTGGAAAAGCCACTTTTCCTGCTCTTCCCAGGGAAGTTTTCACACCAAGATAGCTGATCTCAAGCGGATGAGATCTTCCACCCATTCACCGGAGGATCGTCTTCTGGATCGCAAGGGGAAGATTCACCATAGTTACAGATGGGATAACCGATTGAATGGACCCTTACCAGGGTTACGAAGCAAATACTAAGTGGAGCGATCCTCTAAGCAACGGTATAAAACTGGGAGGTTTCTCCATGAAACAGGGAAAACTCATTGCCGTCCTCAGGTATCCATGACCCATTCCCTGTCATTCATGGTTAACCTTGGATACCATCATCAAGGGGAGAATGATCTACATTTGTAGTTGGTTTAAACATGCTATTCCCCCCAAAAGGGGGTTTCTTGAAATGGTAAATCCCAAAGTCACCATAGGATTCAATACTAACATGGTCATGCATGACTTCGATGATTTGCGGGCACCACCATTTTAGGAAACCATCATTTATTAGTTATACATTAGTTATACTTATATCGCCATATTTTTCATGGTAAAACCATGCGAAACCCCCTACAGGATGGGCGCCCCCTAGTTATAAGTTGGTTTATCACCCCATCTAAACATATTTACAAGTCTCATACACCAACTTGTTAGTATAGTAACTTAGCTAACTATCTATTTTTTCCCCATCCTGTATGAAATCAGTCATTTCCTCCAATTTTTCATGGCCAAAGCGTGGAAAGGCCTCGATCCGTTCCAGCTCCAACTGCCGGAAGAGGGCCACCAAACCACCCGAGATCTCAGCAGTTGGCCAACTACTGGAGAAATGGTCCCATTTTGCATGATCTTGGATAATTTAGCTATAAAAAATCTGATTTCATGGGTTGGTAGTGGAAAATCACTGAACTAACCAAGGTTTATAGCTGGTGAAATTCCTCGGACAATTTGCTTGGGGATTTTCCAGCAAGCCATGGAGCTGATTACGGAAGGATGGGTACATTTACCACTCCGCAATGGGGTTTGGTGGAACACAACAACCTCAGACCCAACTGGCCAAAATCACTTAGACAGAGTGATTTTTGCATGGGAAAGTGGTGAGCAATGGTTTTGGAGTAGCCCGAGTTAAAGACATGTCCAAGTAAATGGAGGCCTTATCCGTAAGACAAACATATTTATGTACATTGGAAAAATGGTGGATTTAAACAAGAAAAATATGGAGGTGTCACCAAGACAAATAATACAGTACAGTATATATATATATACATGACGGGTTTGTAGTTGTTTGTGCCGTAACTAATTAAGTGACAGGTCAAGCATGTTACGACCGAGCTAAACCTAGAATATCTCCGTGAAAATATATCGATTTTATGATTACACAAATAGATAAACTTGGAAAAGTGTGGCATAGTACAAGTACCATCGAAAACTTGGGGATTTACCATGAGTAATACGGGGACTTTGTTACACTCTTCCACACATTGGATCTATGGTGGGATTATCAAGAGTTGGACGGACAGACATATACCTATTCGTAACTGGGGGGCCCATGTTGCAGGAACGGAATGGTTTTATGAGTAAACACAATGATTAACCAAGGAACTTAGGAATACCCCAGTATATATATATATATGGTACACCCCCCTGCCAAGATCAGTGGCAGGGGGGTTGTAATTGTGAGGTAAGTTTCTCATAGGGACCGATCTTGGGGGGGGTGTAGCATATATATATATGATATATTCATTAGCTACTGTGTGTATATATATATATAGACATACACATATTGCTACTATATACGTATATACATGTACATGTGCGATTATATATGTGGAACACGTATGGACAAACCATATATCATGACCGTGGCAATCTTCCCAAGTTCTTTCTCAGAAATCGTCTCCGAGATGCCACAGAAATAGGACACTCCAACATCTTCAGAACCAACTCTTCTGCCTCGCAGGTGGAAAGTCAGATTTCCCCACAAACAACACATGGCGTGCTTTTTTTTATGGCTAGTTTGCTTTCCAAGCTTCAACTCTTCGATTTATCGATCCTTGCAAAACACTTCCTTTTGAATCTGCCTTGGGGTTGCCACACAGTATATATAGACATATATATATATACACACACACATATGTATATAATATGTATACCTCTATGGGATTGTCGAACAAGCCACAGAAGATGGCCATTTTAGGGCCATGAAACCATGGCAAATTTTCGCTTGCTGCCATGGCAGTTGGAGGTTTTCATAGTGGGGCTACCCCTTTACCGCTGGATGTTTGAGAATGGAAATTCCCATTAGAATGGATGATTTCCTATTAAAATGGAGGGTTTATAATGGAAATTCCCATTAAAATTGATGATTTGGGGGTACCACCATTTATTCAACTCTTTCTCTCATTTTTGCTGTCGTTGACTGCTCAGTTGACTTTTGCAAATCTCCACCGTTTTGGATGGTGACACCCCACACAAAAAGAGTTGGACACAGCATCTTCCATGATTTCATGGCTAACAACTAAGCCCATGCACACCATTCACCATTTGCTTTACCCAGTTTTACCCAGTTCCGCCATGTCCCCAGTTCGACTCAATCCCCCTTTCTGGCAACAAACAGTCTCCGATCCTGGAGTAACTTTTGCTGCTGCAAATCGCGATTTTATTGGTGGCAAAAGTTGGTCATCTATTAGATTTATCTATAGATCATTTTCCCAGCAAAAGCGTCCGTTGTCCATATGCACGTTGATTTATCCGGGGGCAAAGAATCAATCCCACCCTTTCCTGAAACAAATCCAGTCGTTCTCCACACTAACAGGGCAAATCCAAATTCTTTGTTGCACTACAGTAATTTCATCAGTTCTAGTTACTCAAATCCCATTTGTTGATAAGTAAACCACCATTTGAGGTGCAGGAATCCACATTTTTTGGTGGCTAGATCCCCAGATGTTATTACCCTCTCGTAAACATACGAAAAGTATGGACAACCAACTATTTCTATGGGCCATCTATACCATAGCAAACTGTTAAATCCCCAGATGTATTAGTTCATAGCACGTCATCGGCCTCCACCATCCGAACTTCTTTGATCAAGGCATCCACCACCAACTGAGAGCGGCCGCCCGGCGGTGCTCGCCAGGTGACGGTGACTTGGAGGTTCACCCTGTGGAAAGTTTTGATGAAAATCCACTAGTTGTAGATGATTTTCCTAAGAAACCCATTTCATGGTTTTCCGCATCTATCTTAGTTTGCCCTAGGGTAAGTGGTGAATCGTTTATCCATAAAAGATAGATGGGTTGAACACCATAAATAATCAAAGTTTGCCCCATTCATTAGCTTTTGCCATTTATAATCAAAGTTCGTTTATCCATAAATGGGAAAAGCTCATGAATGGGGATGTACTTGCGATCGGCTGCACCACTTGGGAAGTGGGATGATCTTAGTGGTAGTCAACTGTTAGATGGGTTGAAGCCAGGTTGCAATTTTTAGACTAGGTTACCCTCTGGTAACTTAACATAGCTATTGAACATGGCAATTTTTAGTTGATTTACCCATTAAAAAGGGTGATTTTCAACAACTATGTTAGTTTACCAGAGGGTAACTGTTGGGCTGCACAGGGTGAATATATCTATAGTTAGATGGGTTTATATATCCAACTCATTCCTAGGGGGCATCCAAATGGTATAAGTCTGAAAAGTGGGATTTGTATCATGAACAATGATGGTGAATTTAATCACATGGCTTCAGTTCAGTTCATCTTGGAACCTGCTATTTCCGCAGCATCGAAGCCATCTCAGCCTTGCTGTAGCACCATCAGTGAGGTTCAAGGCCTCCGCATGCGGCACCCTCCGGTGGCACTTCTCAACGCCGTCAGGCAAGAAGTCTCCGTTGGAGAACACCCAGTGACGACCAGGCGTCCGCCGCGTCCGCCTCTTCGTCCCACGGACGAAGGGCCGGCTTGGATGGCGCACTTGTTGGATGGTGCGATCAAAGGTAATCCAAGGTATAGTTCTGGGGGTAATTTCTATCCACCACAAACATGTTGACTCTGCTTGCGCATCCCACTTGGCCAATTCAGATTTAGTTTCCTGGGATTATATATCCAGAAAGGGACGCTCTCAGTCCCCACGTTTCTCAGTCCCCACGTTTCTCAGTTCCCACGTTTCCACATGTCTGGACAGACGACGTGACAGATTACATATGAATCTTTGTTAGGAAAAATGTTACGTCTACGGAATTTATGCTTATGAATCTGTAGTGTCACTAACAAGCAGACTTGAGGAACACCTGACTCTGATTATATTTCTAATTCACAGGAAAGAAAGAGCCACACAGAAAATAAACGGAAAAAAAAATTGGGCTGACCCCCCCCCCCCCTAGATGGGCTATCTTGGCTATCTTGGTGGCTCTAGGTGGCTCTCTGGGCCATCTTGTCTGCTACAGCCTCATATGGTATTCTTATGGGACTTCCACTGGGTTCTTATGGGATTTCTATGGTATGTCTATGATATTTCTATGGAATTCCTATGAGATGTCTGAGGGAAATCTATGGTATTCTTATGGGATTTCTTTGTGGTTCCTATGCTATTTCCATGTTATATCTATGATATTTCTATGGGGATTTCTGTGGGATTTTCCATGATATGTCTATGATATTTCTATGGGGTTCCTATAGGATTTAAACAGGATTTCTATGGTACTTCTATGATATGTTCAGAGGATTTCTTTGGGAATTCTATGGGATTTCCATGAGGTGTCTTGAGAATGTCTATGGTAGTTCTATGATATTTTCTATGGGACTTCTATTGGATTCCTGTGGGGTTCCATTGTAGTTCTATGATATTTCTTTGGGACTACTATTGGATTTCTATGGGATGCCGATTGTATTTCTATGGGATTCCTATGGGGATTCAAAAGGATGTCTGTGGGATTTACATTGGGATCCTATGGGATTTCCATGATGTTTCTATGATAGTTCTAGGGGATTTCTATGGGATTTCTGAAGGGATGCTATGAGAATTCTATGGTATTCTCATGGGAGTCCCATTGGATTACTATGGGGGTTCTAAGGTGTCTTTGTGATGTTTCTATGGGATTTCTTTGGGATTACTACGGGGTTCCGACGGCATTCCTATGGGAGTTCCATGATGTTTCTATACTTCTATGGGATTACTATGGGATTCCTGAGGGAATGCTATGGGATTCTTTAGGGAATTCTATGGGATTCTTTTAGGATTTCTTTGTGGGATTCCTGTGCTATTCCATGTTAATTCTATGATCTTTATATGGGATTTCTGTGAGATTCCTAAAGGATTTCTATGATATTTCCATGGGATTACTATGGGGTGCCAATTGAAAGGAAGTTGAAACCATTTCAAAATAAATTCAAACTAAAGTGAAAAAACAACATCCAAACATTTTTTTCAAGGGGGTAGTCCATGAGCAAGAGATGAATCAAGACCAAAGGTTTCCCAAAAAAGATGAACTTCAGCCAACCAACAAAATCCATGAATGACAATGATCTTCAATAGTATGTTTGTTGTGGTGGTCCTCTATTGTGTCCAGCTTTTTTTTTGGCAGTAAACATTTTCCAAAATCATGTTCTCCTTCCCTTTTCCTTTGCTAATACGTTTCTCTTTTTTACTTTCTTAGCTCATTCTTTTGGAATTCTCAAAATGTCTAAATGAAAAGTTTTTTCCTAAGGGTGAGCTTCAGCCAGCCAAGGGATTTCCATGGGATGTCTGTGAAATTTATTTTGGATTTCTTTGATATTTCTATGGTATGCCTATTGGATTTCTATGGTATTCCTATGGAATTTCCATGATGTTTCTATGATATTTCTGGAGCATTTCTATGGGATTTCTGAAGGAATACTATGGAAATTCTATGGTATTCTTATGGGACTTCCAATGGATTCCTATGGGATTTCTATGGTGTTTCTATGATGTTTCTATGATATCTCTATGGAATTTCTATGGGATGCCTGAGGGAAATCTATGGTATTCTTATGGGATTTCTTTGTGGTTCCTATGCTATTTCCATGTTATATCTATGATATTTCTATGGGCATTTCTGTGGGATTTTCCATGATATGTCTATGATATTTCTATGGGGTTCCTATGGGATTTAAACAGGATTTCTATGGTACTTCTATGATATGTTCAGAGGATTTCTTTGGGAATTCTATGGGATTTCCATGAGGTGTCTTGAGAATGTCTATGGTAGTTCTATGATATTTCTATGGGACTTCTATTTGGTTCCTGTGGGATTCCATTGGTATTGTTTAATATGATGTTTCTTTGAGACTAGGACTAGAAACTTAATCAGTGATAAATAACTAGAAAAAATAGTAAAAAGCAGCTAAAAATCACGTAAAAACTGGGGACCCACAGCGTCCCACACTCTATATATCCCATTCAAAAAAAGAGAAAACCCACACTATGCTAATCGCTGCAAGCCAGTTGATGAAAGACATCATTTAGAAACATATAGGAACCTCATTAAATCTAATCAACATGTATTCACCAGATTCGGAATGAAGGTTTTCCAAAACATTCCAAAACCATTCATTTTAATAGATTTTTCCAGTATAAAGCCTCCATTTTGGAGATCCTCCATGTATGGAAACCCCCAAAGAAGTGAACGAAGACATCTTCAGATGGGATTTCCAATCAACACCAATCCCCACCTGAAAGCTCTTGGGCGAAATCTGTCGCCCGTTCTTCCTCAAGACTTGAAGCCAACCGCTGGCTCGCGTGACATCTACGTCCGCACAAGCCTTGGAGCGGGTGGGTTTTTTTGGGGTTCGTGACGCTGTGATCAAACGTGACAGTGAAACATCCCCATATTTCGCGTGCAAATCATCTATCTGGGCAAATGCTATTCCCTCGTTTCATATCACTTTGGCATATTTTTTTGGGTTGGTCGTTCAGACTTCGCGATTTGAATGACTGGCGGTAAATTGTCCAAGAGTGCCTGCTGCCGTCCTCGGCCCGATACAAGTGGCAATACTGTACAACCTCACAAAGCCCAAAACCATCCTAGAGAGGAGGAATGGAAACTAATGGGAACATCACCATTTTGAATGGACGGAATGGACACTGTAAATGGAAGTCCTTCGAGTGCATCTTCCAAAGCGCAATCGACAAAAATCCATGAAATCATGGGAATTCAGCTATGATTTCCTACAGATTTGTCCTTAATCTAAGCCTTAAACCAATCCATTGTTTTTTTTGGATTGTGGTAATTAGAGCCATTCATGTGCTATTTGGTACTACCATTCATTGGTGGTATTTTTCGCTATCATGGCAAATAGCATCAAGTTATGCTGGTGGCTATTGATGTTAATGTGATTTCCATACTGGATTGTGAATCCCTTAAATATTCTGCCTAGCATGTCCCCGTGTATTACTCACCAACCGACTGGGGTCTTGACATTGCTGAGTTGTTGGACTGCCTGGGTTTTAAAATGACTTACAGTGATTTACCATACCTGCAACCAAGATAAACGCTGCCCCGATTTCTCATATGAGTCAAGACAGCAAATATATCCATCAATATTAGCATAACATTCTATTTTTCTGATGAATCTCCCATAGTTTTCCCATAGAAAGTCACATAGAAACTCCCAGCTTTCTACACTTTCAGCCGAACTACTGCGATCAGGCTCTGGGTGGAAGCGCTCGACAATTCATGCCTTGCACGCCCGCTTCCCGCTGAAGAAAAACGGGCGAATTTGCTGATTTGCTGAGGAAAAACGGGTGATTTTTTCATGGGGATTCAATTTTGGCAGTAGCAAAAGAGGAATATCATGAAATATCATCTGAAGTAACTTAGGTAACTTGCTCAAGATCACCGAAGATAGCTAAGAAAGTCTTCCCAATTCCCCCATTTCAGCATTGATTTTGAGATCTGGAAGACCTCATCGAATCCAGGATACTGATACAAGATGAGGCCCCCCAGATATGTTTGTTGGTTCAAACAGGTCCATGAAAGCTATGGTTCTATTCCCCGTCAATCAATCTCTTGGTTTAAGGGAAAATTTGCAAGAACCCCCCATATTTCATGGAAAATCGATGGTTTCCGGTTAAGATTTCCCCTCCGAGAAACCCATAAAAGTCCAACAGTTCACCAAGTTATGTGCATCAACTTAGCTATCGTTTTGGGGCCTCACCTTTTATGGATTTGTGAGCCCCAATTCCAAAGGGTTATTACTATTTTGGCTGTTCACATTTTGCTATTTGGGACCACCATTTTCAGACATACCCATGTGGATCTGTCTATGGGGATATTTTTTGGTGGAAAAAAAGGATATACAAAACCATATACCCTCTGGTAATTTAACATAGCCATTGAACATGGCCATTTATAGTGGATTTACCCATTAAAAATGGTGATTTTCCATAGTTATTTGTATGTTTACCAGAGGGTAACCAATTTGATATGATATTTGGCTTGGTGCCCATCAACGATTGTTCAACCACCAATGGGGATGTGTCTCAGCCTAAGGCATATTTGATCGGATATTATGTGATATATTATATGTTAAATCCATGAGAATTTTATATATTTCTTATATATGATATGCATTGTTATATCCATTCAAATCATGATATATCTAAATACATATCGCTATATCATTGATTGTCTATGGATACAAAATTAAAGAAATGGAGGTTTCCAATTCATGAGGGTACCCCTAAATCATCCAAGTCATTAGACTTGTTGATCCATCATTTAAAGAACCCCACAAATGATGTTATATTATGTTCCCATCATACCACCATTTTGGTTCGCCAAATATGTCATTTTTCTTGCTTAAATCACTATGAAGTCCCCATTTTTAACAGCTTAATGATCACATGTTGTATATCATATGTTATATCCATTAGATATTTGGTATACACATATGATACGTTTTGTTTTATATCCATCTATATAATATATATATGGTCAACAATTGAACAAAAACATCTGATTTGCGATGATTTCCGAGCTCCCAGCCTCGCCAGTCGTAGAAATTCCTTCTCCGCACAGTGGAACTCTGCTTCACGCAGCTGACGCACGACGCGCGCCACCTGGCAATGAAATAGCATGGCGTCGCATGGTGTAGCTGGCTTGGTCCAACTTTTTTACGGAGCCGAAACCACCCAAAACCTACAGATTTAACCATAGATTGATTTAACCATAGGATTTAAGATGATTAAAGATGATTTACCTTTTAACCAATCAAAAATAGGGATTTAAGATGATTTAAGCATAGACAATTGACAATCGAGATTCAACCCCCTTAGAAAAACGGGATTTAAGCATCGGAAATAGGGGGAAAAACCCTCAAAATACTGGGATTCAAAAGCATTATGAGGTCTGGATTCAACAACCTGAAAGTTGTGTCTATACGAAAATAGGGGATTGCTGCGAATGATTTGTTGTTATCATAGCAAGAACATATGTTCTCAGGCATCATTTTTGGGATATTTTTTTGGTATTTTCAGACAAAACCAAATACCTTCCTAGTTAACCAACCTAAAATGGGATACGCACCATATTGGCTAATTATATAGCTTTTTCATGTTTTTTTTTCCAAAAAAGGGCATGTCCATGTATATACTGTAAAGTTGCTTTTTCTGTGCAGGAAAATGACGAAAAACCAATGGATTCTTGGAGTAATTACATCGGTTTGGACAACCACCTGTACCGGAGATCACGGTGATACCCCCCAAAAAAGGGCTTTGTACCCCCGGTGAACATCAAAATAGCTGGTAAATGGATGTCCATCCTCATTAAAAAAATATAGACATGCTAGTTTTAGGTATTGATCCATAGCCATCCATGGCCTAGGTCCATTTGCCATGTATCTACAGTTGGATTGGTTTACGATCCACACAACTGGGATTGACTTTAGTCGCCACATCCAAGCAATGCATTAGTCGGGCGCTGGCAGCACTGAATTTAGCCGCGACATGCATGGAACCACATAAACCACTCATTCTTACATGTCGAGATGCTTCTGAAACACTCAAAAAAACTAAGAATACAATGCTGAATCATAGAGGCCTGCATCACGTTGACATCATCACGTGACATGTGTGGTTGTCTGGCTCACCAACTGGACTATCTGTGCCATTTAGAAAAATCTCCACCTTCGGGTCTCTGAAACCAACGACCGGTTTTCATGATTTGTTGCATCCATATTTTCGATATTTTCATCGTTGGGGATCATCAAACGAAATATTTCAGCTGAAAACAACAGATCCGTGGAACCACCAAGCAGTTTTACTGATGATGCTGAAACTCATCCTCCCATTTTTGCTACAGTCTTGCATGCGGTGAAATCTTATTTTCATTGCTTCAATACCCCCCAACAAATCACGATTGTTGCAAATACGGTCATTAGTTTCCCATGATTGTTGCCATAGCTGCTATAGCTTGTAATTAACATGTTTTTTGCAGTTTTTTGCCCATAGGACCCAGCATTTTCGCCCATCAATCCATGATTTTTGCCCATTTTGAAATTCACCGCATCAGATGCACTCCGAAACAAGCGCCCTTTCTGCCTGCGCCTCTTCATCTGGCAAGCACCTGGTGACAATGTCACAAGCAATAAATATGGCTGATATGGTATAAATATGGTCTATGGTGATTCTAACTTATAACATCAAAGCTAACTATTGGGGTGGAATTTCACCAGTTTGTTATAACATCTATGGTGATTTATTGCTAAGGCTTATAATATGAACACATATTAACACTAACTCTTAGGCTAGGATTTCACCCTGTTAATGGGATATAAGTGCTGTGGCACTGGGGATGCCTCGTGGGGATAACGAACTCCATATGAGATTTTTGATGGGGATATACTGGTTGATATGACTAGATTGCTTCAGATGGGTGAATCCAAAGTTGGATCTATGGTGATTTGAACTTATACTATTGGGGCTGGGATTTAATCAATAAGCCATAAATTTCCATAAGGACATTACCGGAAACCATGGATTTTTAACCGTCAAACATTTGGGGTTTCCTGTAGATTTTCCCATCACCTCCGGGAAATCAATTTGGGGATACAGGACCAACTTCATATGATATATGATCATATGAGAAAAAATGAAAAACCATCTGGTCAAATGTTAGTTTAAAACTAATATTAAGTCAAAACAATCCGAAAAAAGTGACCATAACCATATTTTTCATATTTTCCGGATTAGTTTAAATGTTAGTTGTTTTGGACTTTGCATGCTGCTGGTTTGTCCAAGAATGCACTTTATTTGGAACAAATTTTCACACATCCAGATTTCACCACAACTGGATAAAAATCGGTTGCGGTCTGAGTCGGCAACCAAAAGGTCTGAGTCGGCAACTATGAGTCGGCAACCAAAAAAGGGCTGAGTCGGCAACCAAAACGAGTCTGAGTCGACAACCAAAAGCGCTGATTCGGCAACTTTGAGTCGGCAACTAAGAAAGCGCTGAGTCGGCAACCAAAAAAGCGCCATTTCGGCAACCAAAAACCGAAGTCCTCTAAAATAGAGGCAGTAGCTCCGTTTGAAGGCTCCAGTCTCTGAGTCGGCAACTAAGAAAGCGCTGAGTCGGCAACCAAAAAAGCGCCATTTCGGCAACCAAAAACCGAAGTCCTCTAAAACCGAAACCCCCCCAACCAACACCCAGCGTATGAACACCTAAGTCACGTCAATGAAGATGTTCCATGAGGAACGCACTAGCAAGAACGTTATCACACCCCCCCCGAAACCCCCCCAACCAACACCCAGCGTATGAACACCTACGTCACGTCAATGAAGATGTTCCATGAGGAACGCACTAGCAAGAACGTTATCACACACACCCCCCACCCACCCCACCCACCCCCCCCCGGAAACCCCCCCAACCAACACCCAGCGTATGAACAGCTAGGTCACGTCAATGAAGATGTTTTCATGAGGAACGCATAGCAAGAACGTTATCACACCCCCACCCCCCCCCCCACGAACCCCCCCAACCACAACCATGAGTATTAACACCTATGTCACGTCAATGAAGATGTTCCATGACGAACGCACTAGCAAGAACGTTATCACACCCCCCCCACCCCCTGAGGTAGCTATCCCTCTATTAGGGGAGCCCTGGATTACCTGTACAACACCTGAGGCAAGCGTAAGCTGCTGCACTCCTTTTACTACGCGCGGAATTGCTGCTAATCTTGAGCCATGCGGAGTGCGCATGAAAGATATGAATTAGGAATACATGTCAACATGCATGACAGCATTGTTTAGACACGTAAACAAAAAGAAATCACAAACAGACACAAATTTTCGTGTCGGAACATGCAAATCTGTTTCACAGGTAGCGCTCAGCCTGTGATCTGCTGTGAGACGGTCCGAAGACAAAAACAAAACTGTACAAGAAGCTACTCTCCGCTGTTGGCAAGCGGTTGTTCTCGGCTGTTGGCAAGCGACCGCAAATGCGGAACATTGCAATTTTTTGGGGCTACAAGCCCATAGTGAAATAGTAACCGTAGAAACTCAATTCGTTCCTCCTTCTGAGCTCACCGGTCTGATGAAAGAAAATGGACTGGTCTGGTGTTTGCGGAATTAGGTCAAGCCACGATCCGTCGTATTTTTGAATCCAACGCTGTCTTGGTACTTGGTACCCTGGGACGTATTCTACATTAGAGGTATGAGGATTCACTCTATAGTATGACGGCTGATCATAGGTGTAACCGTAATTACGGTACCCGGAAGAGCTGGAAGCTGTTCCTTGGTCAAGCCATTGCGAACCCGTCATGCGGGATGGAGGCGCAGGAGGCTCAGGTACGTTGATTGGCCTTTTTCTGGTTGTTTGCCTCTGGTCGGCCTGCTGCGATCTCTCTCTCCACGGCGGTGGAGTCTTCGGTGGACCTGGCGGATCGGGTGGCGTTCTTGGCTGTTGTGAACCTGATGTTCGTCCGGGCGGCGGAAGTGGAGGAGCCTTTACAGGCGGCCTGGCACTTGATGAGGATCCCGACGACTTCGGTGCTGATGATTGTTTGAGAGACACCGGAGCTGCCTTATAGCGAACTGGCTTAGCAGTTTCAGTTGGACCCTGTGGCGGTGTTGCAGGTGCTCTTGCAGGTGCAGGAGGTGGCCTTGAAGTTTCTGCCCTTGAACGATAACTCCTGTTCCTGCTGACTGATCGTGATCGAGTCTGTCCGACATTCCGGTGTGAGTCAGTCCGCAAAGGCTGAACACTGTCTCTCCTTTCTTCTCGTTTGTCGAGATATCCTTGTGTTTTCTGCATCCATTTTTCACGTCTTTTATCTTCAGATTCCTTGGATCGGATGCGCATATTTTTCAATGATTTTAACTGGGCATATGTAAGTAGAGGTGAGTGCCATCCACAGTCCTTCTCAGCCAAACCAAGATCATATGCCAGCAAATGTTTTAACTGTTCAACATCATTCAGCATAACTTCATCGGAGAAAGCTGATCCTGCGAATCCATCCGCAGAAGCGGAATCTTCTTTGGCACGTGCTTCCGTGACAGCGATCTGCTTCGTAACAAAGAGAAATTAAAAGCATTGAATCACAATCAGCATCTTCTCCACGCATGCTTCGGATGTAATCAGCGGCAGTGGTCGATGAAACTACGTTATACGTAATACGATTGATCGGACTGCGGTGAAGGTTGATCTGCTGGAGAAAGCGTTCAAGGATGTCGATCATGATGCATGTCCGGAAATCGGAATGGTCATCAGACTTAAAACTTCGCTGTGCGAAAAGGTTGCCGTCGCCGGACAAAAAGTCACACTGGTGCTCGACACAGCTTGCGACAAATTGAAGCCATTTCTGGCACGTCTCTTGATAAGCACCACTCCATGCATATGAAGAAATATGAAAAACCGCTACACGGCATTCAGCTAACATGAGACGTCGTACGTCATGGGTGTCAGCACCAAGATTCACTTCACAGACTTCCACGCCGGAAACGGCAAGATCATCGTCTCCGTCGATCTCGCAGATCGAGTGATCAAGAAAATCAAGTGTTGATGCAAGTGGGCGATCATGCTGATAAACCGCAGATTCGGCATTTTTCTCGATGTCCGGTTTCGGAACACGAGCGCCAGAAGAAGGGTCAACAAATTCTCCTGACGTATTCATGCCATGGCAAAGGCGAAAAATGGCGCCATGCAAAATCCAGAAAGGCGAATCTTTATTGGCTGTTTCAATCTGGTGTTGACATAAAAGTTCAATAAATGAGCCTGCATCATGTGAGCCACGGAAAAAAATTGCAACGGACTGTGATTGAATTGCCGGGTGGACTACCATGCCGATCATTCCATACTCTTCGGCAAGTTCTCGATGGACGGCAATTCCTCCGTATTCGTCGGAAGCCTCACACAAGCACACAATATGGGCCGCATTACGGAACACTAAATGTGGCAAGGCACGATGATTAATATCCGTTCTGACCCATTTTGGAAATTTTGAACAACCTCCGATATACGGAATACGGTTGATGTGACCAAGGTTCAACGTCAAAATGCCAAGCTGATACGTGTCCTTCTGAAATTCATGGATGTTCTCCTTAGTGCGCTTGGCAACACCGAGGACTGCTCTTTTTCCAAGAAGGCACGATCTGAAGAGCTCCAATAAACGGAGAATCTCTCCTTCCTTAAGGTCACCACCGTCAGGGTACTTGAAGAAAGCCTCAGGTCGCCAGATCGGAAGTGGCGTCTGGTCCTGGGAATCAACAAAGTGCTCCTGGAGAGAGGGGATTCGACTTCCAAATGGCATTTCATAAATATATTCTGTGTAGTCGAAATCCTCAATACCATGCCGTGCAAAAGACTGCAGGTAGGTATTCCCCATGGATCGGCCTTCACGCAGATGCGTGATAAGTTCCGAGAATTTTTCCTGACGGTTTTGAGCATGCTCGCTTCGTGTGGCTCCGAAATACGAAGATTCAGCAAGAACAGCATCAACCAATTCTTCGATATCGAAAGGCGACTTGGATGAACCGATGCTGTCTGGCATAAAATCGGCGGACAACTCAGAGGAATAATTAACAATGCTATGATTGCAGGCTAAGCCGCAGGTGCGGCATTCCAAGCAATAGGCAAAGCCACAAGGGTGGCACCAGAACATTGCCTCTGCACTTCCGCATTCGGAAAAATTCTTACAGCATTGAGGACCCGCAGGGCGAGGAAACCATTGAATTTCGTCTGTATCCTTTTTAAACTTTGAGAAAAACTTTTGGGCTGCGTCCGCATCACGGAACAAGTCTTTTGCCTGGGCGTTCATTTCACGGCGTGCCATTGTCTTAACAACCTGCCTACGGTGGCCATAAGGAGATCTCGGCTGAGTGTCAATTCCGGTCACGGTATCATAGGTGCCAGCAGGTTGATCAGAGCTAGCCGCAGTGGCGGCATCCTTCTGTTTCTTTGGCATAGGCTTGGCCTTGATAGGCCTCTTGGGAGCTTCGCTCTCCGAGGCGGAAGACTGCTCCTTGTTCCTCGCTTTGGCGAGATGTTTCTTAGATCGTTGGGAAATTTCTGCCTTGAGTGTTTTTACCTTTTTGTCTGCCTCTGTCTCAGGCGGGCCAAGCTCTTGGTCGTTCGGAGTGACGTTGGTGCGCATAGACCTGGCCGGACCGGGATCGGTATTACGGAAACTTTCCAAAAACTTAGATACTACTGGAACTTTTTCAATCTGTTCTGCCACATACTCCACATATTCGGAGCGTGTCCAGGAGAAACCATCTTGTTCATTTTCATTCTTTTTCTCCCAGTAAAGTTGGTGGTGGCAGACATGCATTGCAAGGTCAATATCTGATGTGTAATCATTCATTCGTTTTAGCTCAGCCGGTTCCGGTGTAACAAGCCAGGTGCGATCAACGAAGGACCAAACACCGCAAAAGCGGGAAAACGGCACGGTCTGATCGGTAAGGACATATCGGTTGTGTGTGATCACTGGACCAAGGCCGGTCACGGCACCGGGGCGTGCAATTAAAATGCAATCTGATTCGGGACGTAATACGTCTCTGATCGTACTGAGTGATGAATCAAGAGTGAAATGCACGTGGTCTCTTCCACCACGGGTGCCGCCTGGGAGCAAACCAAGTCTTCGGATAGAGTCAAGATTTTTCTCGTTCGTTCCATGGATAAGGTACCTCAAGGAAAACATGTCAGGCTTAAATGGGCAGTGCTGAATTTCAACATTGGTGGAATGGCCACTCTCAAAACGGATAAAAATGCTCGCAATGTCGAGACCATCAAGCATGTCGGCTTGGCCTTCTCTTGATGCTTCATCGTCGAAGTCTGCCGGCTTAAGCCAGGTGTCCGGTATCGGAACAATGCCTGGTTGGAAATCTTCGGTGGTAACATAGCCGATCATGGCCCTGGCCTTATTTGAGTCGCAGATTACATGGGCCAAGGGCAACAGGAAACGAACGGTATTTTCTCTACTTCTGACATGCATTGAAAGCTCATTAGGGTCAAAATCTTGCAAAAATTTCTTTCCTTCACGGAACAAGGTACGGATTTTTCTGGCAGTGCCAGGATGGCTAATAAGCTCATGCAGGGACAATGATCCGTCACGATGCATTAAATTCGTATGCCGAAATAAGTAAGACAGGTGACGAGATCCTCTTTGTTCTTGATACCGGATTGCTTTCGAAGGACCTGTGAAATGCACTGAGCAAAAACTCTGCTATTGGGCTGTACAGAATCAAGAGGCGCGCCGAATGCATCATCGATGACCCTGCTACGAGATTCGTAGGTTCGGGTATCACGCGACTGTCTTCTGTCAGGACGATCTTGGCGACCGCCACGCGGTGTATGCTGAGGTCTTTGACCACGAGGGCTGCGAAAGCCACGCGGTGTGATGTCCGCAGAAGCGGAATGATCAGTTTGGCCAGGCTTCGAAAATTTAGGAGGCATAAAAAGGTTCAGTCACTTCTTTTTGGCTGTGACCTTTGAGAAAATGATCTTTAAACAAGATCTTCGAGGTGTCTCCAAAGATTGGCTTAAGGGTTTTGAGAACAGTGCCAAGGGACGTTCTTGTCCGGGCGTCGCGAAAGAAAAAGCAATATGAACCCTGTGAGCCGAGAGATTGCAGACACAAATTTTCTTGAGACGAAAATTTACTCCTCGAAGTACATCATTGCAAAAACATAATCTGAAATGTCTTCACAGAAAAATGTCAACACATTGTGTGGCTCTGACAACGTTTCAATGACCCATGTAGTCAAAAATGCCTTATGTTTGAGTAACGAACGGAACGGCGGGCGCGTAAGTGTCCGGAGTTACTTTCATGTCTCAGCATTTGTATTAGGTGATGGGTCTCCTTCTGTTCCGGTAAGTGTGTTGTCTGAGCGGTGGTGACTAAATTGTTTGCGTCAGTTCGAATGTGAATGGGGACGATCTCACCACTGATGTCGGCCCATAATGCACGCAGAAACAAACAGGTTCCAAAACATTTCATTAAGGCATTTAATTCGGCAACAGTAGTGGATTGTGTTGTAGTAGTAATCTTATGACTTTCATAGTCAATAATCGATCCACGGGTTGCTGAGTTGGAACCGTCTATACGGTGTGTTTTCGTGTCGTAACCGGAATTGCGGTATGTTCCCTTGGAAGGCAATTTGCGGTCTTCGGCTAAGAAAATGACATGAGCACGCTGACTAGACTTGTCACTATTGTTGCGGTAGGATGCATCAGGCATGCCAAGAATACGTTGTGAACCCTTCAGAGGCCAGCATCTACCATCAACATTCTGACTCTTGAGGGTTCGGACAACCTTGTTGATTTCCCTGACATCACCTATGGTCGGACTAGCAGCGGCTGAGGCACAACGCGAAAACTTGTAACAAATGTGAACCTGAGTTCTACTCTGCAACCAATTGAGCTGTCCAAGAACTGATCGATAAGCGGTATGAAGTTGTGGATTGCATTGGATGTTATCCTTCAAAGACTTATCAATCTTTACTTCTTCAACTGCATCGACAGCAAGTTTTTGGTCAACAGAAATATATGGTCCATACTTGTCATGTGTCTTCCATTTGATGCGTTGTCCTACAAACATAATGTCATTTTTGTCTTCTGAACCGACAGCAAAATTCTTACGCAGACTGGACAAGACCTTGGACTCAAACACCTTGTCGCCTGCCATGAACAGGTCGTCAACATGAAGGCAAATAAAACCATGTGGTCGGCGTCCTTGGGCATTGTTTCGGGCTACCGGATCCATAAGATGGTCGATTGCTTCAGAGATGGTTACCTGTTCAGTGTTGACACTGCGAGGTGTTTGGTAGGTCCTTGTCTCAGAAGTACTGTCATACAGAACATACGTGCATCTGTCTGCGCGTGTGGGAACAAGTCCACAGTCAAGTAAGGCTTTATCAATGATCTGCCACCAGCGGCGTGGCGCATCATTAAGACCGTAACCAGGTTTCTTAAGCCTAGCACCGATGTAAGGTGGATAACCATACTCTGGTGGAATCTGACAAATGATGTCTCTGGTTTCATCATAGGCTTCACCTTGAAGGAAAGCGGTCTTTAGGTCCATATGGTACAAGTCCCAGTGATAGTTTGCAGCCAGCTGTGTTGCACATCGGAAACCTGCTCGTGAAGCTGTTTGTTGGGTGTTCTTCTGTTTGTCCTGAAAACCCTTAAGGACCCATCTTGCCTTACATTTCTGGAAGTTACCGTCTTTGTCTTTCTTTACGGTAAGAACCCATCTTCCGGCTACGAAATTCCGAACTCTAGTTTTTCTCATATCAACAAGATCAAAAACTTCATTATCAATCCATGATTGGCATTCAGCCTTTTTGGCATCTGAAAACTGTTTGGCAAGTTGTCTCTTCTCTTGCTGAGTGGCTTCCTTTCTCTTCTTGCCAACGAGATAAGAAATTTTGTCTGTCATGGAATACAATGTCATAAAAGCCTTGTCTTCTTCATTAATGCCGTGATATTCTTCAATGATATCAGATCTAGTCTTACGGCATCGAGTGCGTTGTCTCTCTGAAACAACGGAATAAGACATACCAATAGAATTGGAAGATTCGACACTACTCAGAGCTACTGGTGAACCGTCAATCAATCTAGGCACAGAGAATGAAGCAGTATTACTGCACAGCTTTTGTTCCTGTGACAGGAAGCACCATTTTGAATCATCAATAACAAGATCATTATAGTCAAGAGTCTCATCGGCATCAGTAGAACCATAAGGAATTGTTTCATCTGTGTCCTCTTCTGTTCCTCTTCTTCTTCTTGTGGCTCTTGTTGATCTTGAGTATCAGGTTGTGGATCATTCTCTGGCATTGGCGATGGATTAAAAGGTTCATCTCCGTCTAGCGGAAGTATTGGCGGTCCATTGTGTCCGGATGGTGCGGCATCTGGATCAGGCTCGTCATCATCAAAGTCATCAGGCACAGGATCATGCTTGGGTTTCTTCGGTTTCGAAGTGCTTGGAGCGACTACAACAGGTTGTGTGGTCGCGTTTGGTGTGACTGATGGCCCCCCCAAATGGTTACTAGGCTGAAATTGGGTTGAAGACGCAGGAGGCATTTGTCTAGATGGTCGAGCCTTAGTTGCAGGTGGTATCGGTGGATCACCTGGTGGACGCTTGGTGCTCTGTGTCATTGGTGTGTCGTCAATGTTTGGTGGTATTATGGTATTGGGCACAATAATTGTATCTGGAGCAACAGGGATGCCAGTGGCTCCAGGAAATGGTGGTTGAGGATGATCAGGTGGTGATGATGGATGAGGTGGTAAATCTGGTGAATCATCTTGTGGCGAATGCATCTCATCGTCAGGTACATCATCACTTGGTCTTGGTGGTGAATGAAATGGTGTATGAAACTGATCATCATCAGGAGGAAAGCCGGGATGCGGCGTATGCGGTTCGTCAGGCATGGGAACATCTGGAAGTTGTGGTGATGAAGGTAGTGTGTTCAGATGTTCAGGCGGATGATCATCATCTTGGTTGTTGTTCTGCTGAGGTGGAAGACCCGGTGGAGGGTCGATGTTGGTGTTCTGTTCAGGAAGGTCATCTGTATTATCTGTAGGGATACTTCCGTCATTGTTCCAAAACAATATTGCTGACCAGTGGCTAGCAATCAACTGCGACATATCTCTAGGATGTACGCGCAGAAAAACGTGAGACGCATCTTTCTTCTTCCAAAGTAAGAGTACGCCGTGCGTGTGGCGGTATTCAACTCGTAAGGACTGAAAACTACCACGAAAAATGACTGCATTGTCAAACATGGACGTACTCAGATACATCTGTCTGACATGTGAAACATCTTGTTGTGCTTCGATCTGAACAGGATGATAAACATTACCAGCGGGTAGAGCATTAATGCGGTTGAGCAGGCGTTTCGTGTAATAGTCACGTACTGGAAGACCCTGTTCGTACAAGTCAGTTGCCAACACCGGATGCTCGGATGCCGTAAGAGCGGCAAGCTGATTTTGCACTCCTCGCAATTCATCGAGATTCAAGTCTTCCAGCAGGTCTACTGCAAGTGACAGCTGCGATGGATAGAGAGCCCTTGGATTTCCTAATGGAAGGATGCATCTGATCAAAGTGCTACAGAATCGGTATGGATAAACTTGTGCCAACTTCGTTCTTGATCCATATCCAGGAGCACTACCTTCCAATGGTTGATGATAGTGTTTTGGATCATTTTTGGATTTACTATTACATCTCTTGAAAACTGGATTCAAGACTCCCTCAGGAAAATTGTGAAGTAAGGATGTTGGTTTGTAGTAATAGTATCCATTTGGGTCTCTCATACCAAAGGCGCACATATCTAATGTGCCATAGGTTACGGTATGCTTCATGAGAAGGCGTTGAAAGTGTTTGGTAAACCAAATCTTGGAAGTCGCAGGATTTTCAATGATGAAAAATCTGCCATGTTCAATCTGATAAAGAGCGACTCTTGCACAAAATTCTACCATGGGGAGATACTTTTTCCTTTTTTGATAAGTATCGGCAGGATCATTAATATTCTGCATTTGACTCCATGGTCCACAAACAGGTGCCATGTGGATGATTTTTGGCTGTTGTCGCTCAATGACTTCCATTGCCTTTCGCCGGCCTTCGGCAGTGAGCAAGTCGTAACCTGTGCGGAGGTCAATTGGAGCGCCGACTCGAAGCCCTTGCATTGCTGCCGCTTGACTAAGCTTGGCAGAGCCGCTAAACAGCTCAAGGAAATCTAATTTTCCGGTCATAGCTGGCTCCCATGTATAACAACCATATGTAATACCTTCAGGACCTGACTGAATGGCATCGTGTTCTATGATGTTATTTGCATGGTCATCTGAGCGGCATGTGGACTTCACTGCTGTACAGGCGCCCTTGGCCGAAGATTCGGCACCGGCGGCAGCTTTGGCCGAAAAGTCGGCACTGGCAAGTGCAATTGGTTCTAAAGGAATGTCAATATCCTCAATAGGATTATGGTCTTTTCTTATTTTACTGATGTTGACCTTCACGATTCTGGTTCCTAAGTCAACTCCAACCATGCTGCCATCTACGGAAACCAACTTTCCTTTTATCCATTTTCCTCCATGTGAACCGTCTGATTTGATTTTTGATTTGTCTTCGGTCCAATAGTAAACTTTATCTCCAGGAAAGAATGGTCCATCACTAAGTTGAAGTTTACTTGCAATGTCTCTTCGAAGGTCATCAGACTGTTTTGCCTCTAGAAACTTTCGCATCGCCAGTGACCTTAGTGCTTCAATCTGTCTCTCAGGAGCAGGGGCCTCAGTCGTGAGCTGTGCTGGATTCATGAGCTCAATCGCCGTAAGATCGGCAGGTCTTCTGCCAAATGCTAATTCAATAGGAGTGACACCCCCGAGTGTTACCATGGTGTTCCTTGAAATGCAGGCTTGTCTCAACAACTGTTTGTAAGTAATGTTGGCAAGCAATGGATCGTCCTTCAAGGAAATTAGCATTAATGAGACCTGTTTCTTAAACATGCGAATGGCTGCCTCAGCTCGATTTGGCCATGGTGTTCCTGGTCCTAGAGAGATTGGCCTGATGCTGTGCCGGTTGTAATAACTCTCCATCTCAGTGCCCATGAAAGCTTGATCGGCAA
Organism: Cladocopium goreaui; assembly: GCA_947184155.2. NCBI lineage: Eukaryota > Dinophyceae > Suessiales > Symbiodiniaceae > Cladocopium > Cladocopium goreaui. The sequence continues at coordinate 242,622 of CAMXCT020002168.1, forward strand.
CAATGTATTTTGGATTCAGCTGATAAGTTTCAAAGTATTCTTGAAGATGAGATATCGTCACCGTATCAGATCTGTTTTGAACTACAAAGGCAGTAGTCAATGAAGTTGCACCGTCATACATAAGTAGGAATTGAAGTTTTGACTGAGGATTGATAGGAACTTCTCCATGATCAATGAAGGTAAGTTCACCAAAGACTTCACTTCGGATTCCTGAAACCTTAGCTCTCGATGGTGCAATCCTGGCAGTGGAACATGTGTCACATGATTTGGTAATCTGATCAAATTTGTCATAAATTTCTTTCGGCAACTTCAGAGCTGATGTTCTTCTTTTGAATTGTTCAGTGGTCATATGATAATGCTTCAAATGCAACTTGAGAAGTTCAGTGGGTGATTGAAGTTTATCATGAATTCTCTGAAGTGCTAATGACAAAGTTCCCTTAGGTGACGGTTCCTTTTTCTCTTCAAGTTTTACTTCAACCTTTGGTTCCGGTTTGACTTCTGGTTCTTCTTCGATCTGAGGTTCCCGACGTCTTGGGATACCGTCCTTTGAACCGGAACTTGGCCCAGAGGCCACCATTGGCTCTTCATCGGGATCAAAAGGTTGAGCTGGTACTTCTAACTTGCTATCAGGCTGAATTATCTTCTTGACAGTCTTCTTAGAATCAGGCTTGGCCGGTTTCGGCACCTCTGCAGGCTTAGGCTCTGATCCTTTAAATCTCTTGCAACCTTCTTTGTTTGTGTGTGGTCGATGTTTACCATTGCATGCTGGGCATGTGATGTCTTCGGACTGAAAGCTGTACATCGGTTTCCAACTGGAAGTAGCAAGAGCCATAATGTCAAGGACTGGATGGTTGGATGTACTGACCGCCAATGCGGTGCGTTGCATTCCAAACAGTGGACAAGTCATGAACTCACCTACAGGAGTGTGCTCAATGTTCATGCGAAGATTCCTAATTTGTTCAACCGAAAAGAGGATAGGAACCTCACCTTTGTCCAGGATGTCAACGCATGTTGTGATCCAACCAGTTTGTGCACGATCATTGCGAAAATGAATCACTAATCTTTCCTTGACAGTAGATTGTTCTCCATTGGCAAATGAAAACTTACTTGAACACGGTTGCTTAGAAAACCAAATGTGATCACGCTTAGGATGTTGTTGGCAAGCCTGTACAAGGCGATCAATGGCAAAGCGGGATCCCATGGCTCGAGTGCAACCAGAGTCAAGGATAACATAAGTCGGATGAGAACCTAAATCTACATACTCACAAAGCAATGCTTGTTGGGCACCATGATCATAATTGAGAAATACACACTCTTCCGTTGAGACGGAATTGAGCGGGCTTGTGCGCGGCTGAAACGAATGCAGATCACCGTTTTCGGTAGAAACACTCTTCTCAACTTGGCGGATGCTCTTGAATAGGGACCTGTTCAAATCAGAAAAGCACTGGTACATCACAGACACGAACAGAAGCACGAATGTGAGGGCCTCTACAAGTTCGTGTCCGAACAATCGGAACAAGCGGATGCCTGAAAAACAGAACCGGTTGATCTTGTCGGTCTGTCCGTCCTCAAAAATGACGTCTGAATGCTTGTCCTCAGATTCGGTCAGTTCCTCAGTGGAAGCAAAATATGACCAATTGTACCAATCACCTTGGGAGTAATCTCCATCATATCCATAGTAGGATTCATAACCTGACCAGTCATCTGTCCAGTATGTGTCATAGTCATAACTCCAGCTTTCTTCGGCATGGGCTGTTTCTTGTTTTTCAGGGGCTTGTGATGCACTAGATGTTGCAGCCTGTGCTACATTAGCTTGTGGAGGTTGTGACAAAAACGGATTGTTTCCTCCTTTGTTCTTCGCATCACCTTTTCCTTTTCCTTTCCATGAAGGCATTCCTTTGAAAGAATCCTTTCCTTTCATCATTCCTTTCTTGCCCTTTTTACCTTTTCCTTTGCCCTTGCCTTTTCCCCAGAAAGCTGTGTCTTGCTGGTCATCTTCCCATGCTGCAAAACCTTTGCCTTTTGACCTCGAGCGGAAGCCGGGTCTTGATCTTTTTCCTCCTTTCTTGCCATAACCTTTTGGTCTACCTTTCTTGAAGGACCTGCCGTAGATGCGGCGCTTAGAGTATGAACCCTTGGCGCTGAGAACCCAGAACTCGTTCTCTGGGTACAGACCTGTGAAACCTTCTTCACCCGTCTCTTCATCGAAGACCCAAAATCCGTACTCACCTTCCTCGGTCTCGCCCTCGTCGATGACGTAGAAGTTGGACCGCTTGCGGTGCGTGATGTTTGGGTCTGCAACACCTGTGCGAGAAACGGCAAAAAGTTCTAAGAACAGCTGTTTCACTTGGAGATAGGTATATTGAGGCATTGCGATCTGACGGATGTTCATGGACGAGACAAAACGCTCTCGTTGTTGCTCGTTGAGGTCTGCTTGGACTAGAAAAATCAGTGACATCAAATTGTCTGACAATGGAAACTGCTGTGCATGTCTGGTCCTTCTATTGGTTATGGTTCCTTCTCGGAGTTCTTGCTGATAAGCTAGCTTATCTTCATCTGTTACTATTCCATTATAGTGCAGTCTTTGCTCATCTGTGAGTGCTGCCGTAAATGCCGGAGTGCCTGCTTCGGGAAGATCGGATATGTCCAGCAGATCGGACCAAGAAGCCAACAAACGCTTCTGCGCGATCTCGAATCGCCCTATCCAGTGCACGAATTCACTCTGGCCTCGATATGTGCGAAACATCTGGAGGAATCGCCAAAGGAACACATGATTTACTCCCTTCACGAAGTATGGTCTCAATGTGTCCTTGAAATGAGCGAGGCACGATCCGGATCTCGGAGTAGGGCATTATCGAGCATCGACTTATAAAAAGAAGCGGAACCAATGAGGGCATTCTTTAATGATGGTCCGTGCTTATCTGCATCCAATGTTGTGATCCCTAACCAGTCATCAATTAAATCTTCATATTCAAACCAGCTTGATTGGCCATCAAATTGGGGTGGAACCTTCGGTGTCATTTTGATGCCCATCCGGTTTTCGGAATGACTGGTGGCGGCATATGCTTCCGGCTCTTCATAAGAGACAATCTGGGGTTGTTCTTCATCTGAATCCATGTTGTGGATTAAGACCATGGCAGCTACTCTAACTTGACCTACAGGTTGCCTCCGCAAGTCCGATATACGGAATGTATGCAGAGAACGGCAGTTCGGCACACGGATCTAGACTTGGCGAAGGCACAGGCTCCGCTACCACTTTGAGGTAGCTATCCCTCTATTAGGGGAGCCCTGGATTACCTGTACAACACCTCAGGCAAGCGTAAGCTGCTGCACTCCTTTTACTACGCGCGGAATTGCTGCTAATCTTGAGCCATGCGGAGTGCGCATGAAAGATAAGAATTAGGAATACATGTCAACATGCATGACAGCATTGACCCACCCCCCCGAACCCCCCCAACCAAGCGTATGAACACCTATGTCACGTCAATGAAGATGATCCACGAAGAACGCACTAGAAAGAAACGTTATCACACCGCCATTCAAACACATATTCACTATCCCCACGCCCCCCCCCCCCGCGCGAAACCCCAACCACCCCCCGGGCAACCAAGCAACCGGCAGCGTATTGAACACCTGATGTCACGTCAATGAGATGTTCGGCATGAGGAACGGTTCCTTTGAAGAACGTTATCACCCCCCCCACCCACCCCCTCCCGCCACCCACCCCCCCCGCAAAAACCCGCCCGAACGCGACACCCAGGCGTATGAACACCTATTGTACACGTCATGAAAATGTTCGCTATTAGGAAAGGCACCTAGCAGAACGTTATCGACCCCCCCCCCACCCCCCTCCATCCCACACCCTCCCCGAACCCCCCCCAACCAACACCTCATGCGTAAGGAACACCTATGTCAGCGTCAAATGGAAAATGTTCATGAGGAACGCACCTAGCAAGATACGTTATCACATAGGCCCCACATCCACCCCTCCCCAACCCCCCCCACGCCAACACCCCCCCGAAACCCCCCCAACCAACACCCAGCGTATGAACACCTACGTCACGTCAATGAAGATGTTCCATGAGGAACGCACTAGCAAGAACGTTATCACACCCCCCCCGAAACCCCCCCAACCAACACCCAGCGTATGAACACCTACGTCACGTCAATGAAGATGTTCCATGAGGAACGCACTAGCAAGAACGTTATCACACCCCGGCCCCCCGCCCACCCCCCCCCCCGAAACCCCCCCAACCAACACCCAGCGTATGAACACCTATGTCACGTCAATCAAGATGATCCACGAAGAACGCACTAGCAAGAAGGTTATCACATCCCCCCCACCCCTCCACCCTTGGCCTTTATTTTTGGTTGCTGAAAAGGTCCTTGTTTGGTTGCTGACTCGGTGCTTTCTTGGTTGCTGACACGGACGTTCTTGGTTGCTGACTCGGACGTTCTTGGTTGCTGACTCGGACGTTCTTGGTCGCTGACTCGGTCAGTTGCTGACTCGGCTGCTTTAGTTGCTGACTCTTGGTTGCTGACTCGGTTGTTCGTAGTTGCTGACTCGGTTGGTTTTAGTTGCTGACTCGTAGTTGCTGACTCGGTTGGTTGCTGACTCCGTCAATGTTCGATAAAAATCCCAAGCAGAAAGGTCATGGAAAGAAATGATCCTAGAACTTTTTATTGAGCTTACCGGCTTACTTTAAATTTTAGGGCTTGTCAAAAAATAGGGATTCTCACCGTGTTCACTCATTTTTCAATTTTTTCATTAGCTCCACCATTGACGATGGCCCATGTGACTAGGGGAGCCATCTGGATGTATCACCAACCAGGGGAATGGCCGGAATCACCACTGTTTGGTTTCATAATGTTTCATCAATGCGACGACAAACCATTTAACTAGTGGTCTTGTCAATGAATCATGCAAACTGCTAGCACCTGTTTTCAAACAGTTGAACAATATGGCGTTTTTCAAAAGGAACTAACTCCGGTGGAAGCAAGACAAAAGTCGGATGTTTTGATTTGAGTAGACATTGGATATAAGCACGAATGTAATCCGAAGTGGTGCATGAGTAATCCTCTAACATCGCATGGCCATTACGATGTTGAGACCTGCAATTGGACTGGGTGCACTGGCAGCTCTTGAAACGCCGACAAACCGTCCTGATCACGAACGGCATCGCCAGGAAAAACTATTCGAACTGCTTTGATTTTCCAATCGGGGAGTCTTGTTGATCATGAAGTTGCTGAAGAGCCCTCCTGGAACAGCGATTGGTGCTCTTGGTCCAGAAAGTTGATGAGTCTTGCAGGGCCGAAGCATCTCCCAGCTGTTGTGGGCCGATGCCCAGCACCATGTTCATCACTCAGGACTCTTGAGAAGGGGTGAAGTTGGCATGAGTGACCCACTTTGTCATGGGGATACATCAAGCTGAGCTCCCACCAACTTGCTGGGTTTTGGACGTAACTCCTACTATTTTCATGGCTAAGATTAAGTACGATGTAAACATGGAATTCTTGATTGTGTAGAGTGTAGCATATATGCACCAAACTTTACCGACAGATTACCCATTCGCTAGAATCTAAATCTTTACCACATAATTTTGACACGTTGCTGTTTTTTTTCCAAGGTTCATGCTGACCAAGTTTCACTTGAAACAAAATCAATCTCAGCATTTTGTCCTACTCGTCCCTTGTTTTTCAACATGATCATGTTTCTGGTTGGTGGTATACCTACCCCTCTGAAAAATGATGGAGTTCGTCAGTTGGGATGACATTCCCAACTGAACGGAAAAATCATCCATTCATGTTCCAAACCATCAACCAGTTACCCTCTGGTTATGTCAAAGTAGCTATTGACAATGGCCATAGAAATAGTTGAATTACCCATCAAAAATGGTGATTTTCCATAGAAATAGTGAATTTTCCCATTGAAAATGGTGACTTGCCCATTCTCCCTGCTCTTCCCGACGGTTTTCAAACCCACCTGGATGAACCCAACGGGGCGGCCTTCGATGGCGTCGCCTGATGCACAACACCGATGGACCCGGGAAAACCGTAGTTTCATATAACCCTGACATGTGACCTTTGTAAGTTTCTATGTATATGGATGCATGCATATATATACTGGTTGATGGTATACCTACCCCTCTGAAAAATATGAAAGTCAATGGGAAGGATGACATCCCATATATTATGGAAAACAAAAAATGTTCCAAACCTTCAACCAGATATAATACATGTATATCAACACATTTTAACCAATATAATCAATATATCAATATGATACTTGAAATTATTTCGATGGCTGGGCATTTAATGACATTCAATGGTGGAAACAATGATAAATCACTCGATTTGGGGGTAGCTATTTTCAGGCAAACCAATACAACAACCACCCATCTGAACAATATGTTCGCCATTTAGCCCATGCATAGTCTAGCTGGGGAAATTCCGTATACAAGTGGGTATTCCACATGGTTATTATCCACTTAACGCCTTGGATGCACTCCCACGTAGTAGCCTAGTTCCCAACATGGGAGGTACCCAAACAAATGCGATTCAACAGCAGTATTGTACTCTACTGAAAAACAGATGATTTGCGGGTAGCCCTATTTTTGGACAAACCCTTTGAGAAGAAATTCCCATGTAGTTGAAACATGCTGAAACTAGCAACAAGTTCATGCAAAGCACGAGGTTCATAGACCCTCACTGGGTTTATCTATTGTAAGTTGAGGCGTCCATTGTTTCTGTCATGTTTGGAGCTTCTGCGAAAGGACAAAACTGGGCATCCCCAGCAAGTTGGATTCTTTGGAGCGTGAGACATAAAACCTTCATGTTCAGACACACCCAAATAATTTGTTTTTACTTGGTCAAATATAGTATAGATACATATTATACATATTACATACCTATTATACATATTATATACATGATATACAAATTAAAAAATATATATAGACATCCCATAACACATCCCCCATTTCGTAAATGATTTTCCCCAAAAGTTCATGTCAGACACCTTGGAGCTTTTCTTCACGATCTTTGGGCCCGTGGAGAGCAGCAGTGCGCCAGTGGCGAGGCCGCCTGGATGGTCCCTATGACTGGGGATTTCCAATCCATGGGGGTTCTCCAATAGCTGGTTGGTTTATTTCATGGAAAATCCCAATAGCTGGATGTTGATTTAGGGCTACCCCCATTTCAGTAAACCTCCATATTTTATACCCTCTGTTTTTTTTAAACATAGCTATGGAAAATGTTACCCATTCAAGAGTGTGATTTTCCATAGCTATGTTAAATTACCAGAGGGTATATATTTCTATATACATATATACTTTCACTGTCAGAATTCTAGCAGTATTCATGGGAAAATGGTATACATGAATATACATGATATATTGAGAGGATTTGTATGCGGACGTTCGCTACGATATGCTACGATCATTTGGGGGGCCAACATAGCAACGGGGAAATCCCGTTGTTGAATGGTCGGTTGCTTCGTGGGAAATCACCAGAAATCATCTGGTTTTTTTTGTCCGTTCACCCAGATCCCATCCCCTTCTGCAACAAAATAGCCAGTTGAATTGTGGATGTTCATTTCTACCAGGGGATCTGCATCTTCACATCAAAATACCCTAGAGATATCTATAGATTAGATGGGGATGGGCCAATGAATAGCCAATCTGGTCAAAATAATACATTAGATAATGAATAGCCAACCATGGGTCATCTCATAGCTTTTGATCCCCATCTAATGTATTCATTTCTGCCAGTGGTCCCTGAGACGATCAGCAAAGGCACAGAAAAGCACCTCCCACAGACAAGTGGATGGTTCCTGTGGCGGGTGGGTCATATTTGATTATATATGAATTCACATATATATATATATGATTCTATATGCGTACATTTTAATATAGATCTATATATATAGTTATATACTAATCCAAGACTGAATATGGATTTGCCCTAAACTGGGGAAGTTCAAAGGAATTCATAGACATTTCAGTGTGGAACATGATTTCATCAACCGTCACATTTTGCGTATTAGACAACCCCAACTGATGGCTTCTGCCGCAATAAGAACCGGAATCTTGGCTGGGCTAAGGGGTCATATTTCCAAAAAACAGTTGCACACATTCAAGATACCCTCCAGACCCTGCCAGATAGGGGTTGGAAGATGAGTTTCCATTAAAGATTGGTGATTTTCAGGGTCTATGTTTATTTACCAGAGG